>JAVSCE010005310.1:0-28198 GCA_032199065.1 Smutsia gigantea | reverse complement strand
GAGAGAATATATTCATAAATGACATATCAATAAGTGGTTCACATCCAAAATATATAAAGAGCTCACATGTCTCAACAAACAAAAAGCAAGTAATCCAGTTAAAAAATGGGCAGAGAATCTGAATAGACACTTCTCCAAAGAAATTCAGCTGGCCATCAGGCACATGAAAAGATGCTCCACATCGCTAATCATTGAGATATGCTAATTAAAACCACAATGACATATCACCTGACACCAGTTAGGATGGCCTTCATCCAAAATACAATCAACAACAAATGCTGGCGAGGATGTGGGGAAAGGGGAACCCTTGTACACTGCTAGTGGGAATGTAAATTAGTTCAACCATTGTGGAAAGCAGTATGGAGGCTCTTCACAAAACTAAAAATAGAAATACCACTTTACTCAAAAATCCCACTCCTGGGAATTTACCCTAAGAATGCAGCAGCCCAGTTTCAAAAAGACAGATGCACACCTATGTTTATCGCAGCACTATTTACAATAGCCAAGAAGTGGAAGCAACCTAAGTGTCCATCAGTAGATGAATGGATAAAGAAGTTGTGGAACATATACACAATGGAATATTATTCAGCCATAAGGAAAAAAACAAATCCAACCATTTGCAACAACATGGATGGAGCTTGAGGGTATTATGCTCAGTGAAATAAGCCAGTCAGAGAAAGGCAAGTACCAAGTGATTTCATTCATCTGTAGAATATAACAACAAAGCAACAACTGAAGGAACAAAACAACAGTAGACTCACAGAACTGAAGAATGGACTAACAGTTACCAAAGGGAAAGGTACTGGGGAGGGTGGGTGGAAAGGGAGGTTATAAGGGGAATAAGGGGCATTATGATTAGCACACATAATGTAGGTGGGGTCATGCGGAAGGCAGTGTATCACAGGGAAGACAGGTAGTGACTCTATAGCATCTTACTATGCTGATTGACAGTGAAGGTAATGGGGTATGTGGTGGGGACTTGATAATGGGGGTAATCTAGTAACCACAATGTTTCTCATGTGGTTATACATTAATGATACCATAATATAAAACAAAAAATATATGTATATAATATAATTGCATTAGACTCATAGACACTGAGAAGTCACTGGTGTTACCATGGTGGAGAGGTTGTGATGGTTGGATGGGGACTGGAAGGGACAAAAGGGGTACAACAATTTTCAGTCATAATATAATTTGGTTCACTGTGATGGTAGTACAGCATGGAGAGTATGGCCAATAATTCTGTAAAAATTTTTCTATGTTGACAGTAGCTGTACTCATTGGGGTGAGGATATAATAAAGTGGGTAACTGGTGAACCACTGTTCCATGAGATTGTATGTCAACTCTACTTCAATAAAAAATATTTTGCTTATGATTTTTCCTAAGAATGTTACAGTTGCATGTCTTCTATTTATGTCTTTATTTCATTTTGTGTTTACCTTGTGTATGAAGTTAGTAATGCAGATTTTTTCTCTTGCATGTAGCTCTCTACTTTTCCCAACATCATTTATTGGAGAGACTTTTTTTCCCCATTGTAATGTCATGGCTCCTTTATCATATATCAGTTGACCATATATGCATGATTTTATTTCTGGGTTCTCTATTTTTTTCCATTGTTCTCTGGGTTTATTATTATGCCAGTACCATACTCTTTGGATTGCTATAGCTTTGTAGTGTAGATGTAATGGTTTTTATTTGCTATTGCATTAATTTTGCTAGTACTTTGTGGGGGAGTCCTTACACCTAAATTCATAGGAAATATTTGTCTGCAGTTTTGTTTTTTCTGATGACTTTGCATGAGTTTTTATTACATTAGTTCTGGCAACAGAGAATGAATTAGGTGGTATTCATCCTTTGTCAATATTTTGGAAGCATTTTAGGACTGGTGTTAATTTTTTTAAGACAATTCTGTGTAGCACAATTTATGCACATTTTAATTTCTGATAAACAATGCTATATTGATATCCTGAAATGTTTCATGAATGTTCTCTTCCGCATGTTATATGATGGTATCTAGTTAACTTCACTTAGTTTATGTAATGTAATTTTATTCTAGTTAAACCTTCTTTCTTATTATGAAATGAAGAGCTTCTTTTTTCTACTGGTAAAGCAAGCTGAAGCATAACTGAATAAAAATTTTATGAAGAGATTCCTTATTATAGTTGTTGGAGATGGACTTAACTGTATTCAAATCTTTGCTGTGTCATTTGCTTACTATGAGTTTTAGGATGTTTAAGAACTTATTCCAACTAAAATATTTTATCCACAAAGAGTTTTTAATGAATTTTCCATAGGATGTCAGTGAGTACTAAATCAGATGTTTTTTAAATTATTAGAGGTATATATTGAATGTATTAACACCCCAAACCATAGATATTGTTGTTGCATTCAATATTTTAAAATCCTATCTGTAGAAAGTCCTCCAGTCTGCCTCTTTAAAAACTAATTCTGGTTCTGTGAAATAACGGTGGTCAAGATGTCCAGTTATATTTTACAGAAAATGAAAGATTCTAGCATAGGATGCTAACATTATTTAGGCAATTTTATTTCCTGTGATTTAAATACTTGTGTTTAATATATGAACAGTTAATGATTGGATTATCTGACATATGTGGAAACGTCACAAAGACAGCTTTTTTATATAAGGAATTTAGTACTTTGTAAATATAGAGCTTAACTTGTCACCTTTACATTCTGGAGTCTCCTTTCCTGGGTTTCATCACTTACTCATAGTTCATAAAATGAGATCAAAACTTGCAATATTTTCAGCATAGAGATGAATAAATATACAACAAATATTGTCTTGCTTTAAACAATATTCATGTTACTTCTGTAAACATAAATTCCAAGTAAAATATTTTACTCAAATATTTCAGTTTGTGCTTCCATGGAGAAGTACTTACAGGGCCCATAATATAAAATAATTATGTTCTCATCTAATAATAAATGTTATCCTGATATTATCTGTAAGTAATTTCTGGACTATTGCTTCATCTTCAAAATAAATAATGTATCAGAATAAATGAGACATTGCATAATTGCAACGATGAATCTAAATGCTATCAAAAATCTATTGGATATTTATATAAATTATCCTTTTGGGGTCATTGATTTTAAATTTTGGCATCTGTTAAGCAAAACTTTATTAAAGACTTGCTAAATGCCCAGAAATATACTGGGTGTTAAGGGAGAAACAAAAAGAAAAACATCACAGTCACTGTCCCTAACACATACTGCAAATTCATTTAGTAAGATAAATAATATAAAAATAGAACAATTAGAATACGGTTGAATTCTAATCATTTATGTGCTGTGGTAAGAAGTCCATGTGTAATAAGAGTTTATAAAAAGGATAAGTATAGTTCATACTAAAGTAATTGTGGAAAATTTGTAGAGAATCGGCACAGCTGAATATTGAAATAATCATATATTTAACAAATGGAACTTGAAAGAAGGTATTTAGTCTAAAGCACGAACTGAATAAAGTCATGAAGGTGGTAATTAGCATGGAATGCATGAGAAACTTTATCTGACTAGATAGGATTTTTGGCTTTGGAGGTTAGTGTGAGATACCGTTATATAAATATCCTGAAATAAGAAGTGGTCCTTAAAGGATGAACAACTTTTTTTACTTTATTTTGAATGTAATAGGGACTTTTAAATAAACTTGAGCAGAAAAATATAGTGAGAGTGCTATGGACTGAATATTTTTGCCCCTTTAAACTTCATATTTTGAGACCTAATCCCTTTTGTAATGTTTGGAGTGGGGCATTTGCAAAGTGGTTAAGTCATGAGGACAGAGGAATAGGATTAGTGCCCTTATAAAAGGGGTACAGAGAGATCCCTGTGATTAGACAGCCATCTATGAACCAGAAAGTGGTCTCTCATGAGACACCAAAACTGCCATCTTAATTTTTGGACTTACTAACTTACAAAATTTTGAGAAATAAATTTCTGTTATTTACAAGACACCATGTCAATGGAATTTTTATTATAATAGCCTGAATGGATTGAGACAGAGACTATTTTTTTATATAAATTATTCTAGTAGTTAAAATTAGAGTTCAGGGAGCCATGTCTCATACAAGATTCAGTACTTTAATATTTGATGTTCTAATAACTCTTTGAATGTTAATGACTTTTATTAAACTTTGGCACATATAGTAAATGAATTTGAATTTATATAATTCAAATATTTCAGAAAGATGGTGAGTGAAACAATTTATGTACCATCTGAGTCTTTTTCTAGATTAGTATTCCTTTCATATACTAGAAATATTGAGCTATAGATTGTTATTCAATGTCCTTTTATAAAATGAGTAGAATGAATATTTTCATGTTAACAGCATCTAAAGGACCACCTTTTCTATCCCTGTAAGACAATGCCAATTATGGAAATACAATGGTGAATTTCAATAAGCATAGATGTTCCACAGGAATATTTTGCTTATTGTGACCATCTGAAAGAATGCAATCAAAGGTGTGGCAGAAAAGTAACTCCCTCAAACATCTTTGCAAAAAGGAGGTCTGAACTCATTGGAACTTTATTATATGCATGAATAGATCCTGGTACAATATAAAACTATGCAAGTTTATATAGGCAAACACTGCTATGTAAGTCAGATGCTGGCACTCTTACCATCCACTGGAAATGAGTAGCCATTTGGATGCTTACATACAGATAACTGCTTGTGGAATTAGCCTGTCCAGAGAAAAAATAGTAAAGATATAATCATGAAGCAGGCCCTGCAGTACTTTGGATACTGATATTTTTTTTAAAGAATAAACAGTTGCAGTAGCATTGGAGAAAATTAAGATAAACTATAGCTCCAGAGCTGTCTAAGCAGAATCAAATAAATAAAATGTTAGACAAGGGAAATTGTGCTCTGGTAACATGATCAGAGCTACATTCTAAGGCAAAGTTAAGAATGATAACATGAAGTAAAAATTAGTCTTGCTGATTCTTAGAAAGTTGGCTCAGAATTCTGTTCATTCTCTTTTTCATTTTGTTTTCTAAATTGCCAGTAACAAATTTGTCATCTGAGGGCAAGAATATTAAATCACAATCTGCCACTCTATGGCTAAGTTTCAAATGGCTTAAGAACATAGCAGAAGTGGTGACAAGGAGTCTCTCTCAAGAAATTGGTTGCCACTCTCTTGCAGAAGAGGTTAGTACAGTGTACGTGGGAATAATCAGAGGCACACAAAGCAGCCACAGACCCCAAAGAGAAGCAGTAATAAGATTTAGATCAAATCGCATGTCTTTGCCAAGAACTTGGTTTAAAAATAATTCACTGTTAAAAGTTCTTCTAAAAGAATAAGCAGAGTGTTGGGGACGTAGAGGGATGATCACCAGCTTGAAGTGTGGAAAATCATAACAGAGTCCCTGCAAATAATTATAAGTCCCTTATTGTGCCAAGGGTGTAAGTAGAATGGGGAGATTGTTCTAACCTCTATTCACATTGTGTTAAGTATCTTGTAAACATATGCTACTGAATGTTCAGAGGATGTAGAAATAATTTATTGACTTGTTCAACATTTGTTCAGTGGTTTTTTGTGTCAGTCAGCAGTTAACAAAATATTAAGGGCCTAATCTCAGCATTTCACTGTGCCAAATGATGACCAAGTGACATAGCGTAGTGGCATAAGAGAAGAATTAGAAAAGGGGAAATATAAGACCTATTGAAGAAGGAAGAATCTAATTGTTGTCAAAGAGCACAAAAATCTATATTTTTACCCAATTTATTGAAACTTACAAAGAGTTGGCAACATATCTTAATCTCAAGTATGCATTGTTTCCTTATCTGAAAAATAAAGAGTGTTAATTCAATGATCTCTTAAAGTAATTCTACCTCTAAAATGTTATGATTCTAGGGGGATGTGGGACTGGAATTAGGGAAGCTAAGAAAAAAGTGATGTATTATAAAATGACTGAAATATCAAGGCTGTAGAGACTAGCTATGCCATTAAACAAGATAGAATTCAGAGATAGTAGTCAATTGTATAGAAACATGGTGAGTTAATCTTTAGATAAGCCAAATAAAATGCATTAAAGACAGTCAGATGATTGTATCCAGCAAGTAGTAGAAAATATGTTTGAAGTTTGAAAATGGTGCAAGAAACAAAAATCCATAGAGGCAGTCATTGCTTTGCACAGTATTATGAAATCATAAAAAGAAACATGCAAACTTTAACCATGCAAAGCAGCCTTACTAATCAATGGGGACAATGCTTTTGTCCGATAACCGTTAGAAACTTTTACTAAAATGGAATGATGACAGAAAGATGATGGACTAGGAAGCTTCAGACCTGATTTCCTCCAAATAAATGTCATGTAAACAACAACAGACTGACTAAAATAATGTGGAAGCTTTAAAAATTAGTCAAGGATCCATAACAAAGAAAATGATGAATGAACAAGAAGCCACACTCAAAATAGTAGAAAATCATGGCATTTTTGCTCAGTTATGAGCCACCCTTCCTTGCTGTGGTGTGGTCAGGTGCAAGCTTCACAATTCCTTATTTTCCCTTCTGAATGAGAGGATTGGTGTGGAATGTGTTTGAAATATTTTGGGCTGCTTGGGATTCTCTCAACTGACACAGAACTCAGATGCAAATGCCTCAGTATAGCTCAGATCTCAGGCTTTGAATATCTACAGAAAGCAGTAACAGGTGCAGAAGCATACAAAATCTGCAGGTGAAACAAAGACAACCAGACACCAAGAGAATAGATATTACATGCTGAAGAATGCAATAGAATATGTAAGACTCCAAAGAGAATCTGCAGAGAGAGAGCTATTGGGAAATTAATACACTTAAAGGCCATTGTGTATGTGAAAGAATTGGGGGAAACACATACACAGGATCAGGAAAATACATGCCTAGTAAAAACCTGATAAAGTTTGCATACTAGGTGGACTAATGAAGGTCTTTTACAAAGCTAGTATGCAAAGACTAAAAGAAATGGTTCGTTTTTCAAATTGAAAATTTTCAGCCAATATTCATAAGGCATGCAGTGAAAGAGTAAAACATGAATCATTCAAAGACACAAAATACATATCAAGATACTGATCCTAAAGAAACACAAGCTTCTTAGTTAACACACGACTTTAAAACAATGGTTTTAAACATGCCAAAAATGCTAAAGGGAAACAAAGAATGAAATGAATGCAGGAAAATGAGCTGAACAAACTAAGAATATTAACATAGGCAAAAAATATTTTTTAATAAAAGAAGTAGAAATTATAGAAATGACAAAATAAATAACTTTAAGAACTAACTAAAGGGATTCAGAAACAGAGACAAAGAACAAGAAAGAGTCAATGAACTTGAAGGGAGATCAATTGAATTTACTGAGTCTCAAGAATCAAAAGAAGGAAAAAGAAAAGAGAAGAATAAAATGAAGAAAAGTGAATACAGCTTAGCAGTCTTACAGGGTACCATCAAAAGGAATTATATATGCATAATGTGAGCCCCAATAAAAGAAAGCACAAAGGGATAGAGAGCTTATTTGAAGAAATAACAGCCAAAAATTTCCTAATTTGAAGGACACAAATCCATAGACATACAAATAAAAGAATTTTAATAAATCTAGGTAGGATGAATTGGAAGATACCAACCTCAGGAGAAATTATAATCAAACTGTGTAAAGCCAAAGAGATAATACTGAATGCAAATAAAAAAGTGACTAATCAAACACAAGGGATCCTTGATAAAATCATCCATAAGCTGATATATCAGCTGATATTTGCATGAGAGTAGGCAGTGGGATGATATATTTAAAATGAATAAAGGAAACAAAACTGTCAATGGCGAATTCTATGTCTGGTGAAACATACCTAAAATATGAAAGATATTCATTCCACCGATAAACAAAGTTGAGGGAGTTCATTACCATGAGACCTACCTTCTATAGAAAAAAAATATAAAAAGAGTCCTTCAATTCAAAATAAAAGGACTTTAACTCAAAGGCAAACAAAAAAATAAAGTTCTCTGAAAAGGTAAATATATGGACAAATAGGAGTAACATCAGCTTCATGGCAGACATAACTCTTTTTTGTTCCCCTTTTCAGCAATTTATGAGACATCCACTACAGATGAAAAAATCTCCGTGGGAGTTAGGTGATCCAGCACCATATGCAGAGGTTCTCAGGATCTGTCTCACACAACTGTGCATCTGGTAAGAGACAAACATCTATATGAGCTATGGAGCAAGTGAAGTAGAGAACATACCCAAATCCTCTCACTGTATTGGTAAAAAAAAAAAAAAACTGGGAGTTTACTGACCTATGGAAACACCGTGGGAAGAGGGAGAAATTGAAGAATTCTAATCTTGAAGATAGATTCCAGCCAGAAAAGGAAACAAAAACAAACAAAAATGAGTTTGGACACAAGGGAGATATTAAGTATTCAAACAGTACCAACCCTCACTCAAGGCAATACTTCACAAGTCTGAACTCTCAGTGTGCAACAACTTCACTCACAGAGAGAAAATTAATTAATGGATAAGTGAATTAACCCCAGTGTTATAAGATGCAGATGGAAAAACCACTTTCTTTTCATCTGGACTTACAAGACTACGAGGAGGGAAGATATTGGGAAAGAAGCAGATGATATCAAAAGGCATTAAATGGAAATGATTATTGCTGATTTTTCTCAACAGGAAGTTAACCCACAAAACTCTGGGAGGACCAACCTTTGCCTATCTTTATTAGGTCTTCAGCAACCTCAATAGCTCAAATGCTAAAACCACACACACTCCAATTCTTTGTCTGAATTACTGTTTGTGCTGTCAAGCACAGCAGTGAGACAAATTGGTATAAAAGTAGGGCACTCAGCAAATAGGCCAGATATGAGTGCAAAGGAGAAACCAAAACTTGAAGTATAGTGTCAGTTTCTAGAAAACAAAAGTGAGGTTTCCAGGACCCAGACTGATGAATTGTAACAACCAGATAGGACAAAACTTAATAATTCCACCACAAGAAGAAGCAAGAAGAGTGGAATATGTGTATCCATATAAAGAAATAGAGAATACCATGTAATAATAGCACAAATGAACAAAATACTCCACCTAAAGCAATAGAGGTGTAAAATATCTGTTACTTCAAATGTAAAAGCAGCAAAACAAAACTACAAAGAACATGAAAAATCAAGGAAATTCATGAAGAAAAAAACATTTTAAATGAGATAGTTACGAAAGAGAGAAATTATAACAAAGAACCAAGCATAAAGTCTGGAACTTAGAAATTAATGAATGACATGATAAACTTAACAGTTTTTGCAGATTATAGTGAATGGGAAACAAAATTAGTAAGAAAATGAGAATTTTGAAATAATCAAGATAGAGATGAACAAAGAAAAAGAATGCAAAAGAGAAAAATTATACAACTTAATCTATCGGCAACTGATCAAAGGAAAAATATTAGAATATTAGGTATTTCAGAACGAGAAGAGAGGGAGAAGTGTACAGAAAGTATATTTAAAGAAATAACAGCAGTGGGGGTGGGCAGAGAAAAAGATGGTGGAGTAGGAAGGAAAGACAGAAAAAAAATAAAAGAAGAAAATATAGCAAATACAACTAACTGTGAAAACAACCTGAAGACTGCAGAACAGACCACCTACACCTGTGGAAGAAGAGAATACCTCACGGAAAAGTGTAAAGTGGCAGAGCAGTGAGCAGGCACCAGCCCAACTTCCCTGCCAACCCCAGCCCACAGGTGGGAGAAAGAGGAAAAGAGCAGGAAGGGGATATGAGCCAAGGAACTCTGCACAACTGGAACTGGATATCTACTTTGGCAGCATGAGTCCTTATTGCATTGTGTTCTGGATATGACCAGGACTGGGCACCATCTGGAACACTCTGGGAGGCTGAGACTCCAGCCACTTGTTGAAGACAGACATGCTACACCTGTCCTAAAACCCAAAGCAGAGATGGCTATTTGAAAGTATTGCCAGTAGTGGGAGGGGTGCCCGAGGGCTGAGGATTGAATGGAATTCTCTTCTCAGAATAAAAGGCAGGTGGATGATACACCCCCCAGCCCTCCCTTGGCCCAGCAGTTCAGGAACTCTCAGGAGCCTCAAATATTCCATCCCCCTTGCTGACAACTAGGCCCTGACACACCTCTTTGTGCATAATTCTGGCAAGCCAACCCACTTGGCCCAGCAGCAGTTTCAGAATGTTTCCAAACCCAGTGCTTTAATGCATGCCCTGCTCCAGAGCCACACAATGGCCCCACCCACCTCATTAACCATGCAACCCAATTAAGACTGCAGTTCAAGTATAAGGTAGCCTTGCACACAGCAATCTCAGCAGAATCTTCTGCTCAGATCGCAAAGGTAGCTAAGGCAAAATGCCATTGCTGAAGACTCAGACCTCTACCAGACAGCTAAAAATGTGGCTATGCCCTGTGCACTCTAACAAAAGCTGGGACTCCCCCAAAGAAGAACCATACACTAAAGAGTAAACAGTCTTGAGATTCTTGGCACCATAGGAAGCCTCCTTCATAAAGCTATTACTCTATAGGTCAGGAAGCATAGCAGAGCCATCTAATACAGAGAAAGAAACACAGAAACCTTGACAAAATAAAGAAGCAGAGGAATATGTTTCAAATGAAACTTCAGGACAAGACACAAGAAAGAGGGCTAAATGAAACTGATATCACCATATCACCAGTCTTTTGGATAAATATTTCAAAGTAAAAGTCAAAAATAGGCTCACTGATTTACAGAAAAAAATGTTCAAGATCTCAGGGTGGACTTCAAAAAGGAGATACAAGAGCTGAAAGACCCACTAAGTCTTGAAGAATACAGTAACTGAAATGAAACATACAATGGAGGAATTGAAGAGTAAACTACTGCAAGCAGAGGAGATACTCTTATGAGGTAGAAGTTAAAGCACAGGAACACAATAAGGCTGAGGAACAGAGAGATAAAAGGATCTCAGGAAACGAAAGAATGATAACAGAGTTCTGTGACTAATTTAAGTGAAACAATATTCCCATAAAAGGGGTAGCAGAAGAAGAAGAGGGAGACAAAGGGATATAAAGTCTCTTTGAGGAAATAATTGTTGAAAATTTCCTCAATCTGGAGAAGGAAATAGGTCATGGGAGGCCAGAGAGCCTCTAACAAAAAGAACCCCAGGAAGACAAGACATAATAATTAAAACGGCAAAGGTGAACAATAAGGAAAGAGTATTGAAAGCAACCAGTGAGAGAAAAAAATGATTACTTATTAAGGAAATTCCCATCAGGCTATCAGCAGACTTCACAGCAAAACCTTTATAGGCTAGAAGGGAGTGGCATGAAATATCTAATGTACTGAAACAGAAGGGCCTCCAATCAAGAATCCTCTACCCAGCAAGATTATCATTTAAATTTAAAGCAGAGATTAAACAATTTCCAGGTAAAAGTTGAAAAAATTAACCATTACTAAGCCAGCTTTCAAAAATATGTTAAAGGGACTGATATAGATGGAAATATTCCTAAGGCTATATACCTTTCAACAGTCAAAATAAACCCAAAATAAAGATAGACCAATTAATTATTAAACAAGTACAAAATTAAAACAAAAGAGGGAAGCAAAATTAACTATACAGAAAATCAGTTAGGGGATATACAAAAAGTGCAGATTATGACATCTAATACATAAAGTGTGGAGGAGAAAGAAGAGGAAGAAAAAAGACCTTTAGTTTGATTTTGAAATACAGTAATCAGCAACTTAATATAAACTGTTATACAGTAAGAAGATATTCTTGAATCTTTGATAACCACAAAAGTAAAGCCCATAATAGACACACAAAAAATTAAGAGAAATCTAATAACAACACTAAAGAAAACCATCAAATAACAATAGAAGAGTATAAGAGAGGAAGAGGAACAGAGAAGAGTGGTAAAAACAACCTGGAAACAATTAAAACAATGGCAGTAAGTACATACATATCAATAATTACCTTAATTGTAAATGGGCTAATACACTAATCAAAAGACATAGACTGGCAGAATGGATAAAGAAACAAGACCCATCTATATGCTGGCTACAAGAGACTCATTTCCAAACCAAAGATATACATAGACTAAAAGTGAGAATATGGGAAAACATCTTTCAAGCGAATAATAGGGAGAAAAAGCAGGAGTTACAGTTCTTATATTAGACAAAATAGATTTCAAAACAAAACAGTAACAAGAGACAAAGAAGGGCATTACATATTTATAAACAGATCAATCCACCAAGAAGATATAACCATTATAAATATTTATGCACCCAACATAAGAGCACATAAATATGTAAAATTAATACAAAAAGAGTTAAAATGTGAAATAGATTGCAGCACATCATTTTAGGAGATTTTTAGACATCAATAGACAGATAAAATATACAGAAAATAAATAATGGAACAAAGGCATTGTACAATACATTGGGTCAGATGGCCTTAGGAGATATCTACAGAATGTTCCACATAAAAGAAGGAGGATGCACATTTTTCTCAAGTGTACATGGAACGTTCTTCAGAGTAGATCATGTACTAGACCACAAAAAGGGCTTCAATAAATTCAAAAAGATTGAAACTGTATCAAGAAGATTCTCAGACCACAATGCTCTGAAAGCAGAAATGAATTATAGAAAGGAAACAAAAAAGTCTTTAAACACATGGATGTTAAATAGTATGCTTCTAAATAATCAATGCATCAGTGAAAAAATTAAAAGAGAAATCAAGCAATACATGGAGACAAATGAAAATAAACATTCAAGAGCCCAAAATATGTGAGATGCAGTGAAGGCAGTTCTAAGATGGAAGTGAATAGCAATATAGGCCTACATAAAGAAACAAGAACAACTCCCATGAACCACCTAAACTTGCAATTAAAGAAACTAGAAAAAGAAGAACAAATGAATCCCAAAGTTTGTAGAGGGAGGGACATAAAAAATATTATAGCAGAAATAAATAAAATAGAGAAGAATAAAAGAGAATAAAATCAATGAATCTAGGAGCTGGTTCATTAAGAAAATAAACAAAATAGAGAAACCTGTAGTCAGACTTATCAAGAAAACAAGAGAGAGTACACACATAAAATCAGAAATGAGGAAGGAAAAATCACATCAAATACCATAGAAAAACAAAGAATTATTAGAGAATTCTATGAAAACTTGTATGCCAATAAATTGGACAACTTAGAGGAAATGGACAATTTCCTAGAAAAATAAAACCTTATAAGACTAACAAAAGGAGAAATAGAAAATCTGAACAGAACCAGAATTTAAATTGACTTGGTAATCAAAAAAAATACCCAAAAGTGAAGTTCAAGATCCAGATGACTCCATAGATGGATTCTACCAAAATTTAAAAGAGAGCTAATACTCATCCTTCTTAAATATTCCAAAAGGTAGAAAAGGACAGAATACTTTCAAACTTATTCTCTGAGTCCAGCATCACTCTAAGGACAAAACCAGACAAAGATATCACAAAAAAAGGAAATTATAGATCAATGCAGAAGTCCTCAACAAAATATTACCAAACTGAATTCAAAAATACATCCAAAAGATTATTCATCATGACCAAGTTGGATTTATTCCAGGTATGGGAGGATTGTACAGTATTCATAAGTTGGTCAATATCCGACACCACAATAACAAAAGGATAAAAACCACATGATCATTTCAATAGTTGATGAGAAAGTATTTGATAAAATTCAACATCAATTAATGAAAAAAACTCTAAAAAATGGGTATAGAGGGTACATATCTCAACATAATAAAGGCCATATATGAGAAACTCACAGTCAACATCATACTTAATAGAAAAAAGCTAAAAGCTTCTACTCTAAGACCAGGAATATGACAAGGATGCCCACTTTCACCAATTTTATTCAACATAGTGCTGGAAGTCCTAGCCATAGCAATCAGACAAAACAAAGAGACAAAACCATCCAAATTGGTAAGGAAGAAGTTAAATTGTTACTATTTGCAGATGACATGATATTATATATAGAAAACCTTAAACACCATGAAAAAAACTATTAGAAATAATAACTGAATTCATCAAAGTTGCAGGATAGAAAATGAATACACAGACATCTATTGAATTTCTATATACTAACCACAAACTAGAAGAAAGAGAAATCAGGAAAACAACTCCATTTACAATTGTATCAAAATGAATAAAATACATAGGAATAAATGTAACCAAGGAGGTGAAAGTCCTGTACTCTGAAAACAATAAGATACTTATGAGAGAGATTAAAGAAGACACCAATAAAAGTAAATCTATCCCATGCTCATGGATGGGAAGAATTAATATTGTCAAAATGGTCCAAAGCAGATTACAGATTCAATGCAATCCCTATCAAAATTCCAACATTATTTTTCAGTGAACAAGAACAAATAGTTCTAAAATTAATTTGGAACAACAAAATACAAAGAATAGTAAAAGCAATCCATAGAAAGAAAAACAAAGCTAGGGGTATTACAATCGCTGACTTCAAGCTCTATTACAAAACTACAGTAATCAAAGCAGTTTGGTACTGGCACAAGGACAGAACCATAGGTCAATAGAATAGAATAGAAAGCCCTAATATAAATCCACACATATAAGGTCAATTAATACATGAAAAAGGAGCCATAAATATACAATGAGGAAAAGATATGCTCTTCAACAACTGGTGTTGGGACAACTGGATAGCTACATGTAAGAGAATGATGCTGTAGTATTGTCTAACTCCATTCAAAAAAGCAAACTTGAAATGGATCAAAGACCTGAAATGGATCAAAGACATGAAACCATAAAACTTTTAGAAGAAAACAGGCACAGATCTCTTGAACATATTTGTGAGAATTTTTTTCCTGGACACTTCTCCTTGGGCAAGGGAAACAAAATAAAAAAATGAACAAGTGGGACTACATCAAACTAAAAAGCTTCTGTACAGCAAAGGACACCATTAGCAGAACAAAAAAGGCAACCTAGAGTTTGGGAGAATATATTAGCAAATTACTCATCTGATACAGGATTAAAATCCAAAATATATAAAGAACTCATATACCTCAACACCCAGAGAACAAATAACCTCATTAAAAAAATTCAGAGACATTTCTCCAAAGAAGAAATGCAAATGGCCATCAGGCACATGAAAAGATGCTCCACATCACTAATCATCAGAGAAATGCAAATCAAAACCACAATGCGATATCACCTTATGGAATTAGAATGACCACCTTCCAAAAGACAAGAAAGAAGAAATGTTGGAGAGGATTCAGAGAAATGAGATCCCTCTTACATTGTTGCAATGAATATAAATTGATGCAACTGCTGTGGAAAGCATTATGGAGGTTCCTCAATAAAATAAAAAAGAAATGCCATTTGATTCAGTAATTCCATTTGTAGGAATTTATCCAAAGAAAACAAAATCCCTGATTTGAAAAGATATATGCACCCCTATATTTATTGTCTCACTGTTTGCAATATCCAAGATATGGAAGCAACATATGTGTTCATCAATAGATAAATGGATACAGATGTTGTACATTTACGCAATGCAATATTATTCAACTATAAAAATAAAAAAAAATCCTACCATTTCCAACAACATGAATGGAACTAGAAGATATTATGTTCAGGGAAATAAGCCAGGTGAAGAAAGACAAATACCATATGATTTCACTTATTTGTGTAATATAAATCAAAGCAAAAGAGAAGGAACTTAATAGAAGTAGACTCAAAGACACTGAAAAATGGCTAGTGGTTATGAAGGGGGAGGAGTTACAGTGGGTGGGTGGGGTGGGTGAAGGGGATAAAGTGGGACAAAAATTTGCAATCACAATATGTTTGTCATGGGGACAGTAGTACAGCATGGAAAACACAATAAGTGATCCTGTCACCTATTTCTATGTTGATAGTAACTTCACTAGAGGGTGCATATTTAATAATATTGCCAACTGTTGAACCACTGTCTTGTACATTGAAACCAATGTAAGTGTATATATCAACTATGCATCAATTTTTAAAAAAGAAATAATAACTGAAAACTTCACAAACCTGGGATAGAATTGGACATTGAAGTTTATGAAACTAATGTATAATTCTTTTATACCAATGCCAAAAGATCTTTTCCAAAATATATTTTAACTCAAAAATAAAATATGCAGGAATATTCTTAAAATCACCCAGTAAGAAAAAGATTGTTACTTACAACAGAACCAGGATTAAACTATCAGTGGATGTCTCAGCAGAAACTGCCCAAAGAATGAAATGACATATTCAAATTGCTGAAAGATAAAAATGGCATACGAAGAATGCTCTATCCAGCAAAGTTATTCCTCACATATGAAGGAGAAATAATCTTTCCTATATGTGAGTAAAACTACATTTCCAAAATCTCTCACCTGGCCTTAGTGCATCTCCATATCAATGAGTGTTTCCAAGGGGTGGAGAAGTAGTCCATCTTCATATGAATAGGTAATCATGAGGGGGAGTGAGGACATATCTGGACTGAAGAGGTTGGGTGGGGTCCCTTTTTCCTGCCTCTGGGTCAGATCATGAAAGACATGGGCGAGCAGAAGTGGATGACTGCTTGTATGCAATAAACAGGTTTCTCCCACTTTATCTCTCCCTTTGACTGATTTTGGTTTCAAAGGTATTCTGCCCTGGGCTGGGAAGGTGTATTCCCCCTGGAGTTATACTACACAAACAAAAACCATGGGACTTAATCACCAATAGACATGACTTGTAAGAAATGCTGAAAGTTTTATATGATGAAATGAAAAGACACTAAACAATGGCATGAAAACATGAAAGTATGAAGCACCTTGGTAAAGGTATATATAGTGTTAGATGTAGAAAATTACAATTTTGTTATAGGATTGTGTATTAAGTGAGGGATGGAAAAAGAGTCCATTAAAGTGTAAACCAAAAGGAAGATGGGAAAGCTATACTATATATAGGAATTTAAATAGACTTTAATCCAAAAAATATAGTAAGAGAAAAAGAAGGTCATTATATAATTATAAGAGTCAATTCATAAAGAAGATACAATTGTAAATATATATATATATATATATATATACCTAACATAACAGCACCTACATATTTAAGCAAATACTTACATATCTGAAGGTAGAAATGAACATTATAATGATTGTGACTTTAATGCTTCATTTTAAGTAATGGATAGATAATCCAGACAGAAAAACAATAAGGAAATGTTGGACTTAAACTTTGCATTAGACCAAGTGAATCCAAGAGTTATTTATAGAAATTTCTATACAACTGAAGGAGAATACACATTCTTCTCAAGTGCACAGAACATTCTCTAGAATACAACATATGAAAGGACAAAATAAGTCTTAGCAACTTTAAGAAAACTGAAATCATAGCAATTACCTTTTATAACAATTATTGTAGGAAAGTAGAAATCAGCAACAAGATTAAAACTGTGATATGTATAAATACTTGTAAATTAAACTATGTGCTATAGACCAACCAATGGGTCAAACAATAAATAAATCAAAAGGAAAATAAAAACATATCAAAACAAATAAAAAAGGAAACGCAACATATCAAAACCTATGGGATGTTGCAAAAACAGTTCTGAGAGGGAATAGTATAGTGACACATGTATACATTAAGTAAACAGAAATCTTAATATAAAACACCTAAATTTATACCTTAAGGAACTAGAAAATTAAGTACCAACTAATCTCAAAATTAGCAGAAGGAAGGGTATAACAAATACCTGAGCAGAAATAAATGAAATACAAACCAATAAAACAATAGATAAGATCAATGAAACTGAGTTGGTAGTTTGAAAAAATTGCAAAATTGACAAATCATGTGCTAGACTAAAAATATACATGGCTCAAATGTAAAATTGGAAATGACAGAGGAGAAATTGCAGCTGATATATACTACTGACCATAAGAGATGACTATGAACAATTATATACCAAGAAGTTAGATAACCTAGAAGGACTGGATAAATTCCAAGAAACATAAAACATGAAACCTATAAAGCTGAATCAGGAAGAAATATAAAATCTGAATAGATCAAACCCAGTAAGAAGATTCAGTAATCCAAAATAACTCAACATAGAATCCCAGTACCAGACGACATCCCTTATTAATTCTACCAAAGTTTTAAAGAAGTAACATCCTCCCTAATGATTACAAACCATTAAATAGTGAATACTCCCAAACTTATTTTACATGGCCAGCATTAACCTTATTCTAAAGCCAGAGAAGCAAATTACAAGAAAACTATACACCATTAACTTTCATGAATGTAAATGTAAAAACTGTCAACATAATGTCAGTAAACTAAACTCAACATATTAAACGCACTTAACACCTTAACCAAGTTGGATTTATCCTTGAGATGTAAGCATGGTTCAACATACACAAGTAAAAATTGTGATGCACCACATTAATAGAATTAATGATAAAAATTGTTATCATCTCAATGGGTTCAGAAAAATCATTTCACAAAATATACATTTTCATGAATAAAACTCTCAATCAGTTGAGTATAGAAACTACCTGAACATGATAAAGGCCATCTCCTACAAACCTATAGCTCACATTAAAATTAACAGAGAAAAATTAAAAGCTCTTTTCTAAAATCAGGAACAAGAAAAGGGTGCCCAATTTCACTGTTAGGCAGGAAAATAGATATGAATGGGTGGGAAAGAGAATAAGGCCAGGAAAAAGCCCACTGAAAAGACCCAGAGTTAATCAATTAAAACTCAAAAGCCAGGAGTAACTTAGCCTGGAATGTTTGAATATTCCCCAGATAAAGGCGGGTGCCTCAACATAGCCCATGTCTTTATTATGTTAATCATGCAGTCCCAGTTTATTTTTTAATAATTATTTAATAATTATTTAAAGAAAAAACCTATATGTTGTTTTTTTTCTCTGGCCCTAATCAAGTAGTTTGCAACCTAGGCATCTAATTTAGCATGCAGGCCCAGCTGTAAACAACACAGTAAAGACAGGAAGGATTACATCTTAAAAGTAAGATTGCATTTTAACACCCAGGATGTTAAGAAGTAAGATTCTTAAATTACTCTTTAGCAAACAGACAATAATTCAGCCAAACTTGGGGGCTGGGCAGGCGGTCTTGCTTGATGTGCTCCCAGACCAAGTTACCATTTATCTCAGGGAGAAATCAGAACATTAAATTCCTTGTGTTAAGTGAGCTTTAAATATTCAAAGACCACTTAACAAGCCTGCACCCAAGCCCTTAGTCACATTCCCAAAGAATCATTAAAAGGGGGAACCCCAACCTTTTGGTGTGCTCCTCTATCTGAGGTCACCCACATTTTTAAGTACATAACATTTTAACTTTAAACTCTCTCCAAACTTTCAGGGAACTTCTCTTCGCTGAGAATGCCTGCTGCACCTTTTCTGTCTTTAAATAACTTAAAATAATACTTTTACCTTGCTTCACTACTGTGTCTTTGCCCTTCAAGTTTTTGTTGCAGCAGGGAGAAGGATGAAGGAAAATTCACAACGCTCCCCCAACATCACCACTCTTATTTACATAGAACTAGTAATACTAACTAGAACAATTAGAAATAAAAGTAAAGACATCCAAATTGGGAAAAATAAGTTAAATGGTCTTTATTTGCATATGATATGACTATATATATATATATATATATATATATATCTCCCTAACAACTCAGCCAAAAGAACTGCTTTAATTAATGAACAAATTAACTAAAGCTGCCAGATATAAAATCGTCATGTAATATTTTGTTTCTATACACTAACAGTGAAACACATGAAGAAGAAATAAAGAAAACTGTCAAAATCACAAAAACATCAAAAATAATGAAACAGTTAAGACCAAATTTAACCAAGTATATGAAATGTCTATATAATGAAACCTACACGGATTTGATGAAAGAAACCAAAGAGAACACAAATAAATGGAAATATATCCTGTGTTCATGAATAAGAATAATATTATAAACACATCCATATTACCTAAAGACATATATAAATTCAGTATGTTGCTTATCAAAATTTCAAGGGCATTTTTCACAGAAATAGGGGAAAAAAAAACTTTTTTTTGAGCCACAAAGAACTCTGGGGACAGAAAATCCTGGGGCAAAATAGCTCTAAAACTGAAATCAGTCAAAGGGAGAAATAAAGTTTAAAACTTGTTTACTGCTTCCACGCTGTGCTCTGGGGCCATTTTTCTCTTCTGCTCTAGCAGAAGCAAGGAAACCCACTGCCTAACCTCTCAGGTTCAGATAAGCCCTAGGTTGCCCAGGTAATTACCCATTGATATGGAGATGAAATTACTCCACCCCTTAGGAACACCTGTTGATCTGTAAATGAACTAAAGCCAGGCACGATATTCTGTAAATATTAGTTTTACTCACAATATCCAAAGAAGTCATAGGCAAAAAGAACCAAACCAGGGGCACTATACTTCCTGAATTCATACTATATTGCAGCTATAGGTATTAAAGCAGTATGGCACTTGGCTAAAACCAGACACATAGACCAATGGAAGCAATTTAAGAGTCTCCAAATAAATCCATACATATATGGTCAACTAACATTTGACAAGGATGCTAAGAGCACTCAATAAGGAAATTATCATTGAAAGAATCTGGACCTGAGTACCACCTTTTGAATAAGCCCACCCACCATCTCTGAGAGACCTAGGTTTCATCTTACTTATGCTACAAGCATTCTCCAGAGGACACGTCAGCAAGCCACAAGCCCACCTTTCCCCTGATCCCTCCCTTCAAAGAGCCCTCCAAAATCTCTGGCCATAAAAAGCCTCTTGACCTTTTAGAGACCTTTTCCTTTGTTCTGTTGGCCATAACAAGGGGATCCCTCTTAGGTTCAGCCATAAACCTGCTTGGACTGTTGAGTTTGCATCCCCTATTTTTTCTTTAATCTATCCACTTTCCTTTTCAATCATTGTTTCAACAAAGTTTTTGGGAAAACTAGACAACCACATGTGGAAAAAAGAGATATGTATATATTCCTATTTTACAACCATCAAAGATTTTACGTTAAAATTGATAAAAAACTTACACATCAGACATGATGCCATAATACTCCCAGAAAAAACATAGGAAGGAAGCCCCTTGGCACTGGCATTGCAATAATTTTTTATATATGACACCATATGCATGAGCAGCAAAAGTGAAAATCAGTAAGTGGGACTACAACAAACTGATAAGCTTCTGCACAGTAAAAGAAACAATAAAGAAGTAAAAGGCCAATCTACAAAATGGGACAAATATTTGCAAACAATATATTGAATAAGAGGTTAATATCCAAAACATTGAAATAACTCATATAGTTCAACAATAAAAAACAATCTGAGTTTTTTAAATGGGCAGAAAATATCAATAAATATTTTACAAGGAAGGTAACCAAATAGACAACAGGTACATGAAAAGATGCTCAGTATAACTAATAATCATGGAAATGCAAATTAAAACACAGTGTTTTGTCACCTCACAGTTGCTACAATGGCTGTCATCAAGGAGAAAAGAGATAAAATGTGTTGGAAAGGATGTGGAGAATAGGAAAACCTTGTACACTGTTGTTGCATTGTAAATCACTTCAATCAATATAGAAAACAATATAGAAGTTCCTCAAAAGTCTAAAAATAAAACTACCATACAATACAGAAATTCCACTCCCTGACATATAGCCTATGAAAATTAAACTGGTATCTATACAAATGAAAAAGAAATCAAAGAGATGCATGTACTCTGTTATTCCAGAATTATTCTCAATAACCAAGTTATGGAAAGAATTTACTTTTCTGTTATTCAGTGAATGGTAAAGAACAAAATATTATTAATCATGAGAAAGAAGGAATTCATGTCATTTATGGAAACACACATGGACCTTGAAGGAATGACACTAAGTGAGATAACTCAGATGGAAAAAGACAAATAATGTAATATATCACTTATGTGTGGAATCTAAGAAAAGACAAGCTCATAAAAATTTAAAATATAGTGATTACCTGGGTCAGGGAGTAGGGAGAATTGGAGAGATGTTTTTTAAAGGTACTAACTTGCAACCAGTAGATAAATCCTAGAGATCTAATTCACAGCATTGTGTTTAATAATAATACCATAACTTTAAAGTTCAAAGTTGATAAGATACAAAACTTTACTATTTCCCACCACACCAAGAAATTAGACATTTAGTTTTTATTTTAGCTAATGCTACAGTGATAATTATATTGCAATATATAAATACACCAAATCAACACATCTTATACTTTAAACTTATACAATGTTATATGTCAATTATATCTCAATAAAAATACATAGTCATACATAAAAACCTCTATTATTGCAGTTTTGTTACATAATAATACTTCTCACTCTTTCACATGATTTTAAAGACAAAGCATGCAAATTAATTATAAGTATGTTAATAAGTACAAAATAAAACTACAATCTGTGATATCAATCAGAATTGGGGGATGTCTAAAGAATAGATTTATATTTAACTGAAATTAAGTTGGTATATCCTTGCTGATAATGATATACTTATGTTTTGTGTAACCTCCAGAGCAGCCAAAAACTATATATATATATAGTACATCATATATATACATATATGATTTAAAAAGACATAAAAGGAAAGGAAATTAACACATGTTAACACAAAAAGCAACTAAACAACTGAAACAAAGGAATACATTACAAGAGGAAATGAGGTTCAAAAGTAGTACACAACATAAAAATGAAAACAACAAAATGAACATAGTGTAAGCTCTTCTTTGTTGATAATTATTTTATATATAAGTGGATTAAGCTACCCAATTTAAAGTCATATATTGGGAGATTAAAAAAATATACAAGAGAGACTTCTGAGAAGATAGCAACATAGAACTGGAACCCACCTCCTCCCATCTTCACAACAAATCTGCACCTACACACAGAGCAATTAGTCTTCAGGAAAAACTGAGGACTGTGTGAACACCTGCACAACAGGGATAGAAAGATCACATAAAAATGGCAGGAGAAACAGAAACATGGTAATAGAGGGAACACCACCCCTACCACAGACCACAGAGGGATGGGATATCACTGAAGGACCAGGGCACAGATTCCCTGCATAGGGCAGAGAATAAATTCACACTTTAAAGTACATCTAGACTATAAGTGAAAAAAACTTATTTATAAAACTAAAGCACCTGCAATTTGGAAGGAGAATGGCTGGAAATATCACCAAAGAACACCATTTTTTGCAGTCCTTCCTCACATACGAGTGACTTAGGGAGAAGTGTGGGGGAGAACACACCAGTTTCAGACATGATCCAGGTGGCTTCCCAGTCCCTGACCATTCCAAGATACATCATCCTGAGAGCACATTTAGGCTGCCGCTGCCTCAATTTTACGGATCCAGTTTTCATTAACCACTGAAAAATTAATTTTGTACAATTCTGCATCGTAGGCACCAACTCAGTAACTGTGGAGGCAGGGTGTCCCTGGGGTCTCCACCACAGATGTAGAGAAGGTTGCTGCCTAACCCTTCAGAGTGCACCTGAGCTGCTATTGCAGCATGAGCCCAAAATTTAAATCTTTGGAGCCAGTGCTTTCCTGGGGGCAATGCCTTGATCTAGAGGAGAACCACTGGTGTTCAGCCAGTGGTTCCCCACCCTTGAAAAGCACCTGGGCTGCTGCTACACTACAGACACAGAGCCATTAGCTGCTGAGGCAGAGCTTTGCTGGAGAATACACCATGGACCTGCAGAATTCCCACCATCATGTATCACATCAGCACACAATTCAGAGCCCCTCTAAGTGGGTCCCCCATGACCATGCCTCACTCCAACTATACCCTGAGAGCCATTACAAAAGGACACCCCTAGTTCATGCTCAATAGGCTTTCATTCAGTCAGCCAAAACTACCAAACACATGCAGTATACCTAGGGGACCTTCCCTATTCAAGGCCAATTCTTCAAGACTGGGAGGGGTAGCCCTTTCTACTAATTCATAGAATCAAACAAAGAAAGTCAAGCAAAATGAGGAGTTAGAGCAATATGCTTGAAACAAAGAAAATGACAAAACTTCAGAAAAATAACTAAATGAAACAGATAAAGAATACAAATTAATGGTTATAAAGATGCTCACTAGATTTGAGAGAAGAGTAGAGGACCTCACTGAGAAAGTGTACAAACAGATATAAAATATAAAAGGGAACCATATAGACATGAATAAAATAAATGAGAAACATACAGACATGAATAAAATAAATGAAATGAAAATTACACTAGAAGGAATAAACAGAAGACTAGGGAATACAGAAGAATGAATCGGTGATCTGGAAGACAGAGTAATGGAAAACACTAAAGCTGAACAACAGGAATAAAAAAGAACAAACAGAAATGAACATAGATTAAGGGAGCTCTGAGACAATATCAAATGTGCAAATATTCACATTACAGGGATCCAAGAAGGAGAAGAGAGAGAGAAAAGAGTATAAAATTATTTGAATAAATAATAACTAAAAACTTCCCTAACCTACGGAAGGAAACAGACATGCAGATCCAGGGAGCAGAGAAAGCTACAAACAAAATAAACCCAAGAAGGTCCACAACAAGATTCATCATAACTAAAATGTCAAAGATCAAAGACAAAGAGAATCTTAAGACCAGCTAAAGAAAAGCAATGAGTTGCCTACCAGGTATATAGGCTATAAACTGATTTTTCAGCAGAAACACTGCAGGCCAGAAGGGAATAGCATGATATACTCAAAATGCTGAAAAAGAAAACCCTCCAAGAATATTCTATCAAGCCAAGTTATTCAAAATGGAAGAGGACACAAAGAGATTCACAGCTAAACATAATTTAAAATTTTGCCACCACTAAATTGGCATTACAAGAAATGATAAAGTCTTCTTTAAGAGGAAAAGAAAAAGCCTTAAAAGAAGAAAGAAAAATATGATGAAAAATTTCACAGGTAAAGCAAACATATGCCAGAGGTAGTAGATCAGTTTCTTAAAAGCTGGTATGAAGATGGAGAACAAAAATAGTGTGATCAATTACACTAAAAGTTAGTTAAGGGAATCAGTAGATAAAAAGGTATAAAAGAAAGAATCATGTGTAAAATGTGGAAGAGGGGGAGTAAAAATATAGTGATATTAGATTTCATTAGAACTTAAGTTGCCCTCAACTTATCATGGATTGCTATATATGTAGGATGTCATATAAGAACCCAATGGTAACCAAAACTAAAAACCTATAATGGATAAACAAAAAACAAAGAGAATGGAATCCAAACGTAACACTAGGGAAGTCATAATGCACAAGGTGAGAGCAAGAGAGGAAGAATCAAAGAACAACAAAAACAAACGAAAGGGCAATAACTATATACCTATTAATAATTACCTCAAGTGTAAATAGACTAAATGCTGCAATCCAAATACATAGCATGACTAAATGAATAAAAAAATCAGGACCCATCTATTTGCTTCCTACATGAGAATCACTTTAGATCTCAATACACACAAAGACAAACTGAAGGAATGGAAAAAGAAGGTCTTAACATGAGTACTCTTTTTCTGTCAATCATACTGTGTGTATTCTATTAGTTAGCTCATCAGAAGAAATAAAAAATGGCACTGTAAGAACCATGGGGAATTATATCCAAATTTGGGATGAATTAATTTGGATTACTCCAGGTTAAGGCCACTTGAATCACCAGACACCTCTCTGCTGGGAACAGAGAAATCACTCTAAAATTTTTGTTGTCCATAACTAGCCTGGGACATCTTTTTTAATTATTATTAAGGTATTATTGTTGTACACTCTTATGAGGTTTTCACATGAAAAAACAATGTGGTTACTACATTTACCCATATTATCAAGTCCCCACTCATACCCCAATTCAGTCACTATCCATCAGTGTAGTAAGATGACACAGATTCACTGTTTGCCTTCTCTGTGCTACACTGTTTTCCCTGTGATTCCCCACACCATGTGTACTAAACATAATATCCCACAATCCCCTTCTACCTCCTTCCCCACACACCCTTCCACATCCCTTCCCTTTGGTAACCACTAGCTCCTTCTTGGAGTCTCTGAGTCTGCTACTATTTTGTTCCTTCAGTTTGCTTCGTTGTTATACTCCAACAATGAGGGAAATCATTTGGCACTTGTCTTTCTCCCCCTGGCTTATTTCACTGAGCATATCCTCCAGCTCCATCTATATTGTTGCAAATGGCATAATTTGTTTCCTTCTTATGGATGAACAGTATTCCATTGTGTATATGTACCACCTCTTCTTTATCCATTCATCTACTGATGGACACTTAGGTTACTTCCATATCTTGGCTATTGTAAAAAGTGCTGCAATAAACATAGGGGTGCATATGTCTTTTTGAATCTGAGAAGTTGTATTCTTTGGGTAAATTCCAAGGAGTGTGATTCCAGGGTCAAATGGTATTTGTATTTTTAGTTTTTTGAGGAACCTCCATATTGCTTTCCACAATGGTTGAACTAGCTTACATTCCCACCAGCCTGGGACATCTTATATCATCTGATGTTATCTTTAAATTTCTCTCCTCCATGGGATATGACTTCCTAAGAAGGAGCTTTCCTAGCAATGTGGCACAATGCCCTGAACAGAGAAAGAACAATTTTAAATATACTTAAATGTTCATCACCAATTATTTCTAAGAAATATTTTGATGAAAGTGGGAAATGATAAGGAAAAATTCTGAAATGTCCCAAAATCAAGTGACATAAAGAGCAGAGAATGGAAGAGAGAAGGAAAGTTAATCAGTCAATAGTTGCAGGCCAGAGCTAACCACACACAACATATCCCTAAATGAAATCATTTCAACTATTACATAAGAGGACCCCAGAACAACTGCATCCCTCCTACATGTGAACAGTCCATTACTGTCATTCAAAATAAAAACACAAACATTCTGTCTGGACTAACCACCTTTCCCTGGACTGTCCCTGCTTCATATTAGCCCAATTACCTTATCCATAGCTAATGTAAATTTTATAAACTTTCTTTCCTTAAGACCCCTCATAAGTGTTCCCTTACTCTTGAGTCTGGCAGACAAGTTATTTCCATTAACTGGCCTTGAAGCTTGTGAAGCAGAAATTTCCTGTTCTAAGACTCAGTTCTTTTTCTGGATAGAATCTGTTACAGCTCAATAAATACTATTACTTCAGAGATTTGTCAGTCTGGAGTTTTTTATTTGTCACAGCTACATTTAAAAATATGAAAAGAGCAACAGTTTTTATGACAGTAGGAATGTTAGGGAGGAAGGAACTTGGCTTGGTGTCACTGGGAAGTCAAGAAAGCAAAGTAAGTTCTAATGCACTCTTTATAGAGTAACAGAGTGGACCCCCCTAAGGTAAGACAGGACCAAATGCTGATTCTGACGCTTCTTTTATATGGTTTTGGCAGGGCAGAGAGGTCCTTGATTGACAGCTGTAAGCTCTCTAGGCTTGTTCTGATTGGTGAAATGGGGACAGGGGCTGTGCTGTGCCCGGGCCTCTGATGTATCTTATCTGGGGGACCCCGGACATTTCCTGAGTCACTCTTGGACCCTGTGGCTTCATCTGATTAACTCTCTGAGTCATTTCTGGATCTTTGGCTCTATCTGACCCACTTCCTGAGTCATTTTGGGGGGTGCCCTCTCTCCTTTTCATCCCACTCATGTCTGTATTACTGCCTAACAGGAAAGTATCACGAGCAATAGTATTTTTTTTTTATTTTGCATGTATAAATGCTCTGTTAATTGTTTAATGATGCTTGAATGAGTAATAAAATATATACATTATTCCGAACTTATGTATAATTCCATTAAATTACTTTTTATTGCTATAATTTATGCAGCTAGTTAATTCATCAATATTTTCATATAATTCAATTGACAGTAATGAAAGAATTAAATAAATAGAAATTGTATTTAGAAAGTAAAAAGCTTAATGTACTATCATAAAACACACCTAAAAATCATAACACTAAAGTTATTTTTATTAATAGGTTCAAATAAGTTATTTTTAGTCTGAAATATTCAAAATTATCCATGAAAATTAAATGTCAAACAAGGTATCATAATGAGAATTAACTTGAAATAAATTTATTTACATGAAGTTGAATATTTTAAGGTTTTTAATTTAATTAAATCTTTGTAAAGCAAAATATGTTTTCTTTGTAATTATAGAAGGTGATAGTCCTATAGATTC
>JAVSCE010005309.1:0-378281 GCA_032199065.1 Smutsia gigantea | reverse complement strand
AGAGGCAGCTTGTTCTCTTGACAATAAGCTAGTTGTGTTTAATGGAATGAAACACAGTTATAATGATTTCTTTCACAGGTCATGTTCAGTTTAAAACTGTTGATAGATTGAAATACATTAAATATCATTTATCTTTTATTTATAAGGAAAAAAACAGGAAAATTCTGGTGCTGTTGTCTATAGTTAATATTTTGTTTCTTGTTTTGACCTGGTCATATTTCACATTTCCTTGAAACTTTGCTGGAGTTCCTCCAAATGGGCTAAGGGAATATTATGTATCTAGTTTGATCTTGTCATGTGTCCTACTAGCCACTGTGTTTTTAAATTAGAATCTCTGCAAGATCACACTGTTGGAACAGCACACAAATTGTAGTTTTAAATCAGTAATATGATCTAATTAGAAATGATGTTTTCATTTCCTGTATTATTAAATTGAGTCATCTGACTATCTTAAAATGCTTTTAAAATCCATTACACTATATAATCAGCACATGCTGTGTGAATGTGGTTATGCTTAATAAAGGAGGCTGACTTGGAACCTCATAAGAATTTCACCCAAGAAGCCAACCATTAAGAAAAAAGTTTCGTTAGTGCGAACATTGGGAAAGGAAATGTTTGGCTTGTAAAAATGGAAAATGGGGTTCCTTTGGATTTCCCCCACCACCATCTTTTTAACCTAACTCTTGGAGAAAAAAAAATGATAGAAATATGCATTAAAAAAAAATATCCCCTTTAAAAAATCCTTAAGAACAGGTATGGCATGGTGTTTGTAGGAAAATGCAGTTTAGCACAAGAAATGCTGAACCTCAATTTTTAGCAGTGACATTTTAATGATAGGAAGTCTGCAAAATTATTTGCCATCAATTGTGAAGGCAATAACAAGCCTTGGTGGTTTTTCACACTCTCTGTGTTAAGTGCTTTAAGAATGACAGCGTAAACTGTGTTAGAGAGCTCCAAGGAAGTAAAACTGATTAAAATGTTCATGCTTGAATGGTGCTGATGGAATAGTTCATTTGGACTTTCTCTACCTCCTGCAGCTCAAGCTGAAATATTAAAATTCAGTGGATTTAAATCTCTCTCCTCTCAGCTCAGGAAAAAAACATTACATTTTAATAGGTTTTAAGCCCATAATTCATTGGTTTGGAGCAGCACGATTAAATCTATTTAAATATTACTTGTATTACTAAGGAAATGATTTAAATGACTTTGCCTTTACCATCCTGTATGTTTGAGTTAATTTAAAAAAAAGAAAGACAATACCTTTGGGTTTTTTTCCCCCCCTTAGCATTTTGTTTTATTGTCCTTGTCATATGATTGGCCCTTAAATTACACACACACACACACACACACACACACACACACACACATTCCAGATTGGCATTTCGGCACAGGGTCTTGCAGTATGACAGTTTTAAAATGTATGTCCTTCTTCGTCCATTATAGATTTCAAAACTGCCATTTTAAGTTTCAGAGGCATTTAGATGTGCCATTGTGGTAATCTCCCTTGCTGCCTGTCTTATAAAACTAATTAGCCATTAGGCTAAAAACTGAAAGATATAAATATGTGGGTATATATAAAAATGTGTATGTTTGCCCCAACCCTCTTACATCTCAGCTTCCGATGACACAAAATTTAAAATAAAAATACTTCACTTTTTTAAGAAAAGCAAAAGTGTGTTAAGTACCTAAGAGCCACATTGCGGAAGCAGTGTCTTTCCTGGGTCCACCACGTAGGCTGTCTTTCCTGGGCCGCCATGTCGCCCTGTCTGTCTCTCTCTCACCTTTCGCATTGCAGTGTGTTTACCTGGCTTGACAGCACCTCCCTTCAGCCACACCGAAAAGCTCTCGCTTTTCCCAGTGCTCATTGCGCAGAATGTGCCCTTCACTTATGCATGTGCAGCATGGGGTTGTGAGGATTGACTTCCCTGCCCCTCCGTGGGGTATTTCTGAGCCCGCAGGCAGGCAGGCAGTCGAGTGCCCTCCCTCCTACTTCTTTGGTGGGATTTTGAAGTGATTTCTACGTTCTCTCACATAGGGTTCCAGCAAGTGGAGTTTCAGTTGCTCATGGTACTGATCAACTCGAGAATACAGCCTTGTTTGAGTTCCTTCCTTCCTTAATTCACTTTCCCTAGGCCCCACTCCTATCCTAGGATAATTTCTCAAACTTCTGTCAGCCAAGCCCTGTCCCACTTTCCTAGAGGAGCTAAGACACTCAGGATTTGACTTCTAAGCCTCCGGCTCTTCAAGGGGTTTTCAGGTGTAGGTCAGCAGTTGTAATCACATCGTAGAAACGGGGTTTGTTTTCTGAGTGTTCTGTGAATAAAACATTTTCTTTAAAGCTCAGCTTTTATATTATTTTTTAAATGAACATTTTTTAATAACTTAATGGGTGCTTCCCTTGTTCTTCTCCTAGCTGATCGCTATTGGTATTTTCTAAATATATATAATATGGAGGAAACTTAAAAACAAGCTGTGAAATAGATTTGTATCTTATCAGAGATTGTTAATCTCACTTTGTTATTGTCTTTACTGAACTGTATGCTTGGAGCTTAAAGGCTTTATAAAATATGCTGGTCACTGGCCACAAGATGTACACAGCTTGCAGGGATGACAATTTGGAGGAAAGGCTGGTTTTCTACAATTGTAGGGCTTTGCTCACTTGCTTTCACAAAGCATGGTAAAGCTGTGATTGCACATAAGCCAGAGCAGTTTTTTATAATAAGTCTACACATGCCTCCGCGTGTTATGTTGGTGTGCCTGCCCCTCATCCTTTTTTTTTAAACTGGTTCATTTGCTGTGGATCGGGGACTACATTATTGAGTGATGGAGGCATAATCTAATCTTTGTGCTACAGTTTGATGAGGCACCAAGAGGCAGTGTTTCTCTTTTCTCATAACAAAGACTCATATATTTAAGTAATTTTTTAGCTCTGTCTCCACTTCAGAACTCCCTAAAAAACCTGCCTGAAGAACGAGAATTCTATTTGTGCTTATGGTGTATACTCTGTTATTTTCTGTTACAAAGCTTCTCTAGAAGAAATTTCTAGAAGCTAGTCTGTTTGGCTTTATTTTTCAAATTGTTACTAACCTGAAGTGCTACTTTCTTTCTTTCTCATGAGGGAGGAACCCTTCTCTCTCCCTTCTTTTTCCTAATAAATGCATTTCCATAGCTCAAGATAAGAGCTCAGCACAGTGTTACAAGAGTTGCAGAATGTCTGGGTGGGTGCATCTGACTTAGCTTAAGTGAGGTGGACTTTGGGCTTCCACTAAGAAGAAAGAGTTTCCCAGATTTTTGTGAATCTGCATTTCATTGACTCCATAGTCCAGCAGGCTGAGTCTGTATAGGGGGTCTAGGGTTGCACAGAGAAATAGGTTTCACTCAAGGCAGCTTGTAAGCTTGTGCATTGTTTTTCCTTTTTAGTGATTAGTGGTTTTGTGTGTGTGTGTTTTCCATTTTGCTTTCCCTTTTCTAATAGTCTGATTTCTTCCCAATAGTGTCCCTACCAGCAGCATCACCAGCTTCCATGTAGCTAGTCCTTTTCTCTTGTGGACCCAGCCCACCTTGTGTCCCTCAAAGCTAGCTGGGAGGGAGGCAGGAGATAGTCTCACTGCACCCAGGCAAATGAAGGATTAATGGTATAGTCTGAGTTTTAAGGGCTGTTGGTCTGTGTCCTTCCCAAAGTTCCCTAGGAAATCAATTTGGGAATCTTTCTACTTAAAAATGGATTTGTGATCTTAAGTTCTCCCAAAGATTTTTGTGAAAAGCTTAGAACCTTTTAGCAAATAGTAAGAATGATTTAATGATTATATCTTCGCATTCATTCATTCTGTAAATATTTGAGTTCCTTCACCAAATCCTATTAAAGGGACACATTTTTTTTCACTTTGAATGACATTTTAAAATATTTCCTGAAATGTATTCTGAAATTACATTTAAGACATCATATTAAGTCTTTGGTAGCTGTAAGCTTTTTGATTTCACATTTTACTGTACATAATCAACTTTTAATTAACACATTTTAATTTCAGTAAAACTTTAGTTTCCAAGGATAGCAGAATAAAGAGAAACAGACAATAAAAAACATGACAAAAATGAGGTTGCATATGTTTATAAATTTGTAATTTTTTATATTTGAAATTAGGAATCTAGCAATACACATCCATTATTGTTATTCTTTATATTTTCTTAAATATTTATCGAGGTATAATTTACATAAAATAAAGTTTACCCTTTCTAGCCTACAGTTCTGTGAGTTTGACAACTGAATAAAAGCCATGTAACTCAAGATGTAGAATATTTCTCTCCTGCCCACTCCTGCCTCCCCCAGGTCTCTTGTTCTTTATAGTTAGTCCTTTCACCTACCCTCGTCCCTTGCCACCTCCCATAATGTTTTTTCTCCCAAAGCGAGGCTTTTGAGAATGTCATATAAATGGAATTATACACTTAATGTAGTTTTTCTGAGTTTACAGATTTCATTTAGTATAATGGATTTGAGGTTTGCCCGTGCACATGTGGTTGCATGTGTCAGTAGTTACATCCTATGGATAATGAAATAATCTTCCACTGTCTGGATACACCAGTTTGTTTAACCAGTCACCCCTTGAGGAACAGTTGGCTTACCTTCAGGTTTTAATGATTGCTAGTAAAGCCCCAATAAATATTAACACACATTTTTTAAAGTTTTGCAAGTGCATAGAAGTTTTCCCTTCTTATGATTACCTGGAAGCAAGATTGTGAGTTTCATGGTTGTGTATGTTTAAAGAAACTGACACACTGTATTCCAGAGGGACCACACTGTTTTGCAATCTCGGTAATACAGATGAAAGAATCTTTGGTTTACATCCTCACCAGCATATGGAATGGTAGGATTTGGGATTTTTTAAGCATGATATTTGTATTTTTATGTATTTCCATAATAGCTCATGACGCTGAGTGTCTTTTTATGTGCTTATTTGCCATCCCAATACCTTCTTTGATAAGATATTTGATGAAATCTTGGCCTCATTGGTTTTTAGAGTCTGTTATATTTTTATTAAGTTTTGAGAGTTTTTAAAAATTATTCTGGACATAAGTCCTTTATGTATATTCATAAAGTACTTTCTCCCAATCTGTAGTCATCCTTTAATTTCTTATAGTAGCACCCTTTGAAGAGCAGAAGTTTTTAACATTGACAGTGTCTCATTCATGAATTTTTTTGTGTCTTAACTTTTGGTGGTGTCTTTCAGTTATCTTGGCTTCACCCAAGACCACAAAGAATTTGTCCTAGGTTTTCTTCTAGAAGTTTTATATTTAGGCCCATGATCCAGTTATTATTTTTTTTGTGATGTCAGATATGGGTTGAGTTTGTCTACCTGTGTTTATTTTTCTCTCTTTTTTTCAGATGGACATTTGATTTAGTTGTTCTAACACTATTTGTTGAAAAAGCTGTCTTTTCTCTGTTGAATTGCCTGTGCACCATAGTTGAAAATCTATTGACTATATGTGTGTGGGTCCCTTTCTGGATTGTATTCTGTTCCATTAAACTGGGTGTCTGTTCTTTCACCAGTGACACACTGTCTTGATTTCAGTAGCTTTCTTAGATATTTCCCATTCCATTTTGTGCTCATTGTTTGGTGTTCTAGCTTGCCCTCTTTCTAGTACCCCTCAGAACGCAGGCCCTTACTGTCAGTATCCTAGAGCTGCTGAAGGAAGAAGGGAAAGAATGCAAGCTCAATAGAAAAACCTTTTCTTATATCAAAAATGTCTATTTTTGCCTCCACACTGTTCTCTCAAGGGTGACTACATTTGCTGTCTCTGCCAGTCTCGGGTACTCCCTCCCCTAGGCTCTTGCAGCCTCCTCTTAACAGGGCTTCTTGTTTGTGTTTTTGTCTTTCTGTCCTTCATCCTACAAACAGCAGTCAGAGTGACCTTTTTCTAAAATATTAATAGGGTCTGATTGCTCCCATGTTTAAAACCTGCCTCTGATGGAAGCCCTTATGGCTTAGAATGAAGTCTAAATTTGTTACCATGCCCCAGAAGTCTCTATGTGAGCTCAGCCCTTTGCCCACCTCTCTGACTTCTCTTCTCTTGAATGAACGTCAGACAGATTGGCCTTTTCTGTTCCTCATCACCCCAGGCTTCTTCTTGACTAAGGGTTTGGGTCCTGGCTTTTCTGTCCTCCAGACTGTCTGTCCTCCATGTCTTGACATGGTTGTCCTCATGCTCCTCTTTAAAGTCTCAGCTCAGATATTGTCTCCTGAGAAAGGACCCTCTGTAGCACTTTTACCCAATTCATTCTCTGTCCTATTTACTAGTTTTATTTTCCTCATAGCATTTACCATTTATGTGTGTGTCGTTTTACCTTCACTGGCAGGTGAGATCTTGTTGACTTGTATAGCTATGGGGCCTAGATCAGTATGTAGGTGTCATTTTCAATAAATACTGTATAAGTACTCGGTAAGTATTTGTTCAATAAATGTGCAATAATTTATTATATTTAATATTTGTTTAGTAAATACTTGTTAAATGAGCAATACTCTGTTTTGAGCTATTTTTGCATTTTGATTTTTCCACCCACAATTTTCAGCCAAGATTGAGAGGTAGCTTGGATTGGTAGAAATTACACAATCTTAGGTGTCACTTATAGTATGATCTTAAGATTTCATTTGGAAGTTTTCTTATGTGTAGAATGCATGGCTGAATGGATTTGATAGCCTTTAAAACCCTATCTTTTCTAACATTGTATGAAATCTATTACATTATATGTATGGATTTATTTTGATGATTATGAAATTTTTATTTTAAAACTTGGGGGCCTTCTATGTCACCGTTATTTCTCTAGATTTACATCCCTAGGCTCTTGTCCCTAAATGGGTAACAGCAGATGTTAGTGAGTATTTACTTTGTGGCAGTGCTGTGCTCAGCTTTGCATCCCTTATCTGGTTCAGTCTTCACATCAACCCCATGTGGAAGGAAGTGTTACTATCCCAGTTTCACAAATAATGAAACCAAGGCTCTGAAGGGGTGAGTAGTTTTTGGAAGGCCATATAGGAGGAAGGGGCAAAACTGGGATCCAAATTTAGATTAACTTCAGAGCTTACGTATCTAACCATTCCGTTAACATTTGTCCTGTGTTTTTTCCCTCGACTCTGTGTTTTTTCTTTTACACTAAGGTCAATAGTCACTTTTATCCTGAGATCCATTATAGGATTGCCCAGGGTTTATGTCCAGAGCTCAGTGAGGGAGACAGAAGTTGGGTGTGCCTGATGCATATACTAATTGGTTAGCCTAGGTCGTCTGACATATATTAGTTCCAGAGATCAGTTAGATACTCTTGACTCATACTAGGTTTCTTCCTGTGTGTTATAACTTACTCTTATGTAAGAGTCAGAAGTTGTCATAAACACTACCAAAGTAGGTATTTTAAACCTAAGTCCTTGGATTTTCTGGGATTTCATGCTTGGGTATTAGGCTGTCCACTAGCTCCCTGAAATGTTGGCAAAATTGTGTGTGCACATGTGGGGCAGTATGTACATTTTCTGGAGAAGAAATTTTGGTCTTAGATTCACAGAAGGTCCTGTGATACAATGTTTGAGCCTGTGCCATATGGAAATAGAACTATGCAAGATCCTAATATGAAATAGTAAAATATGTGTATGATGAATGTAGACAGAAAGCAGTTGTCTACAGCATAAGGAGTCTTTGCTGGACGATTGTTCAGAAACTTGGAAATCAGGAGTTTATGCTGAATTAGTTTCTAAATATTCCTCAGAGGATGAGGGACTGTCTTGAACTATTGGCGGGTTAAAACTACATTTTGTTGATATTGTGGTAGGGTTTTGTTGAAAACAAGTTTACCTACATTAAACATTTAAGCTTTAATTAACACTCAATGATAATGACTGCTTAAGATATTGTGTATATTAAGAGGAATTAGGTAGATCCAGCAGCTGCCTTCATACAGTTGTACCAAAAGAAAATACAGGCAAGTAAATATTCCTTCAGAATATTTTATTAGTTCCCTGCTCATACAAGTACCTTTAAAGTTCTGCGACACAGTGATGACTAAGAACTGGTCCCTGTTTCTTTGATGCTCATGATCATGGAAGGAGTAGGCCCATAGGTGGATAATTCGTGTTTTTATAGAGTTATGAACTGAGTACAAGGGGAGACTGACTGGAGCAGTAGTTACCCAATGAAAGCAGAAGAGTGGGGGTCAGCTAATTAGAGGCAGCAGTGGCTAAGAAAGGGGAGAGAAGTGGTGGAGAGGACAGCAGAGGGTCTGTGGCCAGAGGGGCCATAAGTAAGTTAGAACCCTTAGGGATCACCTGTATATTTTGGGATGTCCTATTTTTGAAATGATTTCATTGTCTTGCGATAAACTGTAGTTTTTTTTCTGCATCCATTTCTCCCTAAAAATGTTTTGTCTATCCTACTTGTGAATAACAACTACTTCATGGGATATACTGCAAACTTAAAAAAGGATGTGGCCAAATAAGTAAGAGTCAGAGCTAAAGCCCCTCACCCTCTCCCCCTCCTGCACAAACCTTTTAAGAAACTAAAAATGGCACATCCCTGAACCCTTTTTAAGTAAGGCAGCTTCACAGCTATTCAGTCCCTTGTGATTCTCATACACTTTTTCCCTTGGTAGATGCAGAAAAAGGGGAGAGTTTATCTTGGCACGCAGGTTATCTTTTGTACCAAAAAGGGCAATGCCACTGTGGCTCCAAAGCACAGTGACAGTTACGGGCATTATTATTACTGTTTTAATTTCCCCATGGTGTTTCTTGGTTGACCAAAGCAATTTGTAGACACAGCCCTATACCAGTTAATATCTGGGAGAAGAACCTCTTGACGGGGGAGAACATTTAAGCTGCTGTCTACTTGGATTGAAAGCTCAGAGGTTGTTTTAGCTTTTCTTTCAGCTGCTAGCCTCAGAATGCCCTGTGGGCAAAGCAGATATCAAGGCAGACTTCAGTGGTGGTTTTGTGCAGGTTCAGCCTGCTTCCTACTATGGTGGCCAAAACATACAGGTGCTGTGGGCATGTGACCCTATCCAGGTCAATGAGATATAACAAGGTGTCTTTTTCTCTTTAACAGAAAGAATCATAAAGCGAAATTCCCTCTTGCTACATTTAAACAGTTGTTTGAGGATAAGTTAATTCCTGGAGCTGAGACCGCCATCTTGGGGGAAATGAGATAAGAGAGAAGGGGCCACAAGAATCAGAGAAATGTTGATCCAGAGCCTTGGTATTCCAAGTCATCCTGCCAGCCTTGGACTTACTTGAGACATGAAAGCCTCTGTTATTTAGGCCCCTTACCCTCGACAGCATCATCAGTAGCTAGGAGGGGAACTGACTTAACTGACACATCATCATACCAGGGTGACTCTACATGTATTCATCAAAACTGGAAACAACCTAAACATTTTGTTTTTTTGGTTTGAACCCCTATATTACCTCCTAACTGGTCTCTCTCCTGTCATGTTGGCTGCTTTCACATCCACTGTCCATATAGCATTCTGAATTCAAAAAGGTTTTAAGTTATGTAATACTCTAGCTCAAAGTACTTACTGGTCAGTATATAAGCCAGTGAAACAGAATAAAGTAGTCCATGTCCACTCATATGTCAGAGGAGTGAGCAGATCAGTGGGGGAAAGATGGGCACAGTAACTATTAGCAGGAGATAGTTGGTTATTCTTGTGGAAAAATGAAATTGGATCCACTAGCTATCATATGCAGAAGTCAGTCCAAAAGCAGAAAAAAACAACTGTCAGACTTCGGGAAAACAAGAAGTATCTTTATCTTGGTGGGGAAAAGGATTTCTTAATAGGTCATAGAAAGCTCAAATCATAAGAAAAAAGACTGATAATATTACTTAAAATTAAGAACATCTGTTCACTGAAAGGTATCTTAAAGAAAATGACAAGACAGACACTGAGAGAAAATACTTGTAACTCATTTAACCAACAAATGATTATGAGCCAACATATACTAGTTAAAGACAAACTATAAAAGTTGAACTTAAAAAACAAAAACAAAGCAAAACCAAAAAGACAAAAACAAAATTCACCACAGCCTAAAGCTCTCTGTTGTTAAGTGAAAGTCTAAAGTCCACTTCTGTCCATGATCTGATTCCCATAATACTCAGCGCTCTACCACACTTCCCCTTGCTCGCTGGGTTCCCACAAGACTTCCCTTTTCTTCCTTGGTCACTTCAGGGCATTTCATGTTCCTGGCCTGTGCAACTGCATCTCTCTTGCCTCTCTTCATTCTCCCAGCTCTCTAAAAGGTGCTGTCATTGTCATCCTTCAGGTTTTAGTTCAAAGGTCACTTCCCCAGAAGAGTTGTCTCTCTTGATTCTAATGAAGGATTGCTTGCCTCTTATGGTAAGATCTCTCTAGTTAAGGATGGTCCTGTTGGGGCAGTGGGTACATCATTGGTCTGGATAATGGGTGCTTGTGCTCCAATCTTGATGCTGATATAGTCTTCCCTGACTTTTACCTTGGGCCTTACACGTGCAGGTGTTGGCCTGTAAAATTATACGTCCAATTCCAACATGGGGGTGGGAGGTTCCCGTACATCCAAGCAATTCTTCAACACTAGTTGGTACCCTACAATTCATTTCAATTCTGACATTATCTTCCTGGAGATAGCATCCCACAGGGTAAGGGCTCACTCCTTCAAGACTGCTTCTCCCACCTGCTTCAGGCACCCATTGCAAGTCTAGGTTGTCACTGCCTTTCACAACCCCTCCCTTGGGTTTCATTAATTTGCTCGAGCAGCCCACAGAACTCAGAGGAACATTTTACTTACTAGTTTATCCATGCATTATAAAAGGACATACCTCAAGAACAGGCAGGTGGAAGAGATGCATAGGGCAAGGTATAGGGAGAGGTGTGGAGCTTCTGTGCCCTCTTTGAAAGCACCCTCTCCCCAAATGTCCACATGTTCATCAACCCAGAAACTTTCCAAACTCTGTCCTTTTGGGGTTTTATGGAGGCTACATTACAAAGAAGTGATTGATTAAGCAATTGGCCACTAGTCATTGGACTCAATTGCCAGACCCTCTTCCCTCTGTGGAGGTCAGGGTGGGACTGAAAGTTCCAACTCTGTATCACGTGGTTGATTTGCCAAGCAACCAGCTTCCTCCTCTTGAGGTTTCCAAAGGTCACCTCATTAACATAACAAAGACACCTTCCCTGTGCTCATCCCTTAGGAAATGCCAAGGGTTTTAGGAGCTCTGTGCCAGGAACCATGGATGAAGACCAGATACATATTTCTTATTCTAAATCACAGTACCACAGCCTGGTTCATTGTTTTCAAATTGCAGGTCATAAGACTCAGGAATGTACAGTGAAATCAATTCAGTGAGCCATAGTCCATATTTTTTTATTAAAAAGTAGAAAATATTAGAGCATGCATACAGTATTTGGTATTGTCTTAAAGTGTTGCTTCATTTACATATGTGTTCTAATACAGATCCATGTGTATACATGTTGTGTGCTACACAACAAGAGTAGTGGTCGTAATGTTGGAAAGAAACTCATCTAGATGTCATCTGAGGTTCATTCTATTTCTCACATTCTAAGATCAATTCAATTGCAGGAGTACTGAAGAACCTAAAGTAAATAGGCTTTTTAAATACAGCTTTTCTTTATGAAGTAGCTAAAGAAAACTGTTCTGAGCAGTATCTTTTAGCTTGATGACTTTAATGACTAAATCACAAAATAGAAACATTGGTTTCAGTAAGATAATGTGTTAAAAACCTCCAGAAAATTTTTCCTTAATAAAATTTTTCCTTAAATAGTTTGAACAAATCTCCAGAAAATTGTATTTCTATTAATTTGCTTGGAAATGCCTTTCCTTAGTTAACTTTGGACCATTTCAGAGAAAGTTCTAACAGGATCTCTGATGGAAAAGAATAATATAAATCGAGTTTTTAAAATTTCTTCCCTCCTCTGAAACAATTCTTCATGAGGTCCACTGCACGTTAAGACAATAGAATCCTTGGCACGAGATTCGTGGGATTTGCTTGCTTTGCTTGTTACCTACCTCCCCATAAAGACCAGTTCAAGGATATTGAGAACCACAGAGATCTCGGAAGTTATTGTGAGAAACATCTTTGCACTTTTAGTAATCTTTCTTGGGTTGCTCTAAAGGCAAGTCTTTTCCCTGCAGTAAATCTCATGTTTTGTTATAAGGAGTGAGTTACAGATAAACTTAGGTTGAAAAGTTACTTCCTTTGTTTTGTTTTGTTTTGTTTTGTTAATTCTTGCTTCTTTCCATTTATTCATTTGTTCATTTAGCCTTTAACTTTTGGTAGAGATAATTTGTTAAAAGCAAGACCTCCCAGTCTTTGGCCAGAAGAGCACCTCTTCTTGTCCCCACCCCCACAACTATGGGGAAGTGGAAAGAAGAGTAATACAAACACTGTACTCATCGCCTAGACTCACCAGTTAGAGCTGTGCCACTCGCCAGTTGACATAACAACACACCACGCACATTCATTTTTATGTGTGCTGAACCATTTGTGAGAGGCAGGCAGGGTAACATTTCAGCCCTGAGCGTGGCAGCACACATCTTCCATGGACACAGGTGGTTTCCTATGTGGACATGCAGTTACCACGTCCATGTCTCAGGAGTATTGTTAGTGTTCAGACTTCTCCAACTGTCCACAAAATGTCCTTGGGAGCACTTTTACCTTTATAGCGGTGTTCCCCCAGTCTATGACTCACGTTCAGTCTTCTCTACTGTAGAGCAGTCCCCAAAACTTTCTGCTTTATTATGACTTTGGCATTTTTAAGATTCTAGGCCAGTCTGTGGAATGTCCTACCCTCTGGGTATGTGTGATTATTTTCTCATGTTTAGATTTAGGTTGAGTATTCTTAGTAAAAATGCTCCCTTGGTAAGGGTTGTGTATTTCCACATTATGGTGAAACTCCGTGGTGTGATGCTTTGACAATACCCTGTTCCTTAGCAACTTTTTACCCAGTGGCTGATGCTACTAAATGTGTTTGGAGTCGTGAAGTGGTAAAGTTTAAATTCTTTTCCTTTCAAATTAATATTCTGTGAAGAAGAGCTTTTCCTTTGCTCCTCCCCTCCCCTTGCAGTGTCTGTGTGTATGTGAGAGAGAGAGAGAGAGAATATGGACTTCTGGATAAGTTTTCCAGTAATAATCACCATATACTGAGGGTTTATTATTTCCCAAGCACTGTGCAAACTGTTATATATGCACAGTCTCCCAACATCCTTGGGAAAGTAAATTTTATAACAGTTTCCACTTTTTACATGAAGAAATAGGCCTAGGAACGTTTAGAGACCGGCTCTTGCTTACCCGGATGCTAAGGATTCCAGCGAGGGAGCCCTGTACCATGTCGTCGTGACCCATCCCTGCATGCCGCCCAGGCTCTCCTTTCTCTGACGCAGCCCAACCCCCACAGACAGGGCCTTCTCAGAGGGCGTCTTCACAGTCCAAGGAGTGTAGCTACTAGTTCTGGCCCAGGCCTCCCTGCGCTCACTGCTCCGTTTCAGAGTCCACCACCGCCTCTTCCGGCTCCCCTCAGGCTGCCTGGCCTTCACCTCTTCTCTCCCAACCCGCTCATCCCCAGCGTGGATCAGTCACGCATGCGCAGTGCACCCAGCTTGGCGAGCCGGTGGAAGAACCATTGTGGATTTGGGAGCCATTCTCGAGTCCTTGGCTGCAGAATGCCCCATCCTCACCTGCTGTCTTGCGTCCACGGTACTGTTCCTGGAAACGTAAAAATGTGTCACGATCCATTACTACTTTCACGTTTTGCCAGTGAAGACCCCTTCAAGTTAGCTCAGTGTCCTATTTGTCACACCCTATTAGTCTAGATAGCTTTCTTGCTTTCTGGCACAAGATGTAGCAGGCTCACCTTGCACCTTTTTTTTTTAAAGAAGCCACCATAAGTGTGCTTGTTGCCCCTGGGGTGTCAGTACTTCTAAGAAATGCGCGATTGTGTTTTTAGGATTGTTCTGCCGTTGATAGTGTAGTAGAAGTATGAGTGGCTGGACAAGAAAACCTCTACCCGGTTTCCAGAATTGCTCGGGCTGTGTGTGGACTGCCGCTCTGCCCTCACCCTGCTCCTGTATGGTCGGCCTATCGAGCCCTGGTGATGGAGCAGTTGGGGAACATTCAATTAAACAGAATTCCTCATTTTGCAGACAGAAAGACAGCATTTCAAAAGATACTTCCTATGAACTTGATTGGCTAGTGGTTCTTTCCTGCCCTTCCTTCCAAACTTGAACCTGCAGAGAAATAACTGTTGCAGAGACTCAGTAAAAAGCTATTAACGGAATGGCTTCCACCTCATTGCTGTATATATTTTCAGAAATAATTACTGGCATTTTTTCAAAATTAAATTAATTATCTTAATGGAGTGCTTACTTGTCTAAGTTTAAAGTTCTCTCCATTTTAATGTTTATTCTCTTGAATGGTCCCTCAAGGGAACAGAAAAAAAGGATTTTTATTTTGTATTGTGATTTGAGAGAACAGTGTTTTTTTTTTCTTCCTTTTTTTCTGTTTAAATAAGGCACCCAAAAATAGTAAAGACCTACTAGGGAGCTCAGTAAGAAGAATTTTTCCAAGATATGTATCTTTCTCAGTAGGTCTTTATGTTATGGTTTATGGAGTGTATTTCAATGTTTAACTGATATTACAATATATGATTTTTTGGCTTTTTTTTTCCCTTTCCTTGTAAAAGTCAACATGCTTTAACCTGTTTGTAATTAGAGTGGTGATTTATCTTAAATTTTTTAATAATAAATCGGTGTTGAACTGTATACTTTTCATATACATTTCCTTTCCTTCCATCTTTAAAGATCAAGAAGTATTTTGTTTCTTAGTGTGACTGTAGGATAGAGGAGTAAACCTTTGCAGGTTAATCACTCTGTAATTAATGCAGATGGGGCAGAGATTTGAGGACAGCATTAGTTATCGGGAAAAGAAGCAAGCTTTCCTGGGATTGTAGGGCCCACCAGTTGTGCTAACTCTCAGCTCCTTGAATAATACCCAGAGAAACCTGACTCTTATTGCAGGGAATCTGCTTTTGAGTTTTCCTATGTTGATGACCTAACTACTTTTATTTAAAGAAGATGGCTTCTTACATGTTTATTGACTGTTCAGGAGTCATTATCAATTATATCTGCCATTCTACTTCTGGGATAGTTTTTAAGGTGCAAGTTAATAAGGAATTATTAAAAATGACCACTAAATACATAAAGTGGTCTGTTTTGTTGATGTAAACATTTTAAAACCTATTATAGTATTAAAGTGTATCTGTTTACATTATTATATCATATACCTTTCTGTGACTTAATCTCACTTTTATCTTACAGTTTTTTATTTTAAACATTTGATAAAAATTGCTCCTTTCTCAGGATACCCTGCTGAGAATGCTTTTTTTGTTTGATATTTTGTATACGTATAATGGATGGCTTGTAAAATGGGTTTATGGTAGCCCCATCTCATTTTCTTTTCTTTCCTAAGTTGAAGGCATAGTCTGTTCAACAGTATGATTATAATTTGTATGTTTCCATTCATAAGGTCTTTGAAAGGGTTTTATGATTTTGGTATAATTGAAAAATTAAAATCTCTTAATGCAGTGTGTCATCTTGGAACAGAAAAATAACATGAGTGGAAAAACTAGGGAAATCCGAATAACGTCTGTGGTTTGATTAATAGTAATATACTAATGTCAGCTTTTAAATTTTGATAAGTTCTTTTGTTAAAGAAGATGTTAACATTAGTGGAAGCCAGGTAAAGCGTATATAGGAACTCTTTTCATGCATAGTGGAAATTAATTTTATTAAAGGCTTTAGTCTACATGACTATATGGCTATGGCTATGTGACTAAATAGTGGTAAGGTAGATACCAGGGGTACAAAGAGGTCTGAGGCTGGTCTCTTCTCACCAGTCTCATAATCTCATTGGCAAGTCAAAGTCTTTTTATCCATAAAAAGATGAATTAATGCAGCTTATGCCAATGAATGATACAGGAGTCCTGCAAGTTAGTAGACACGTTGGATGTGTAGAGAGGCCTTTGCTGAACAGGTGAAACATGACCTGAGCTGGGGTGGATGAGTATAACTCAGAAGGTAATGGAGAGGTTGTTCTAAGGGACGGGAGATGACTTGAATTGAAAAAAAATATTGCCACTGGCAATGCAGGAGGCTTCACTGGAACCAAAGTGAGATAATGGAGACTTGCAGTAATCAAAGTAAGGAAGGGTCGGACTAATATGGTAGCAGTAGAAACAAGGAGTTATTTGGGAATTAACGGGACTAGGTGATTGTGGATATAAAGGAGCACAGAATAAAAACAAATCGAAGGTTGTTAACTATAGGCAGCAGAAGTTACTTAAGGGATTTGTGTTCAACATTTTCTTTCTTAGGTGGTGCTGGACTACCAAGTAGAATTGTCTGGCAGGCAGACCAGGGTCCTGGACCCTGGAAGAGGAGCAGGAGAGCAAACAGTTTAGGGCTCTTCCTTTTTAGTGAGCAGGAGAGGAAAAAGCCAAGAAAGAGAATTTAATGTGAGCTTTCAGATAGGTGAAGAGAGGCCCTGGGGATCGCTGCAGTGTGTGAAGCAGGGGAAGGAGTTTCAGCAGGGAGGGTGCTTTGTATGGCTGCAGAAATGTCAAAGAGAAAGAAAATTGTAAAATCCTGAAATAGTTGCTGTATTGAGTAGTCATGAGTCTTATGAGAATCTGGCTAGGAATCCAAGTAACTGGGGGTTACTTGTTAAGGAGTAAGCGTGTGTGTGTGTGTGTGTATACGTATGTACTTACAGGAGGGGTTGTTGAGAAGTGGTGGCAGCAGATTTACACTAGATTTTAAGAAATTTTGCTGTGCAAAGACAAGGATATATTTGTAAGCCAGTAGCTGAAGAAGGCAGAAGAAGGTTATTTTAATTAAATTTAACAAACATTTATCAAGTGCCAATTATGTGCAAGGCACTGTATTAGGGACAGTGGAGGACACAAAAAGTGATTAGAGTGTTTTCTTCCCTCTTGAAAAAGTGCTACTTCAAGTCGTTTTGATGTTAGATAGGCCATTCATCTTAAACACGTTAGGGAGGCTGGTATGAAGCCTGCACACAGAAAGACAAAGTCAGGGACAGGACATCTGAAGAAGGGGAGAGGGATGGAGAATTGCCAGAGTGATCAACGAAGAAGGAAAGGAAAGAGGATGCAGCCTCTGTGGGTAGAGAAGGGTTGCGGGGCTGGCAGGGAACAGGTCTCCTTCCTCTGAGATGAGCAGAGAGGGTGAAGAGGACAAGGTGGTATCAGAGCTTTTCTGAGGCAGAGGGAAGACAGTGAGAGTCCCGTGACAGCTGTCCTGTGAATGGCATGTGTAAAAGACTAGGGGCCTGTTTTCTGCCCCTGGAAAGTTCCTGGTCTGATGGAAAAAGGAGGCTGTTAGTGAGAGACTAAAAGCGAAAGTCCTGGATCACTGAAGGTGTTGCTTTTGGTTGAGGTTTTTTTTTCCCATGTCTAATGAGATAGACAAAAAATTTTGAAATTACTCAGATACTGTATGAATGTTTCAGTGCCTACAGTCAGCTAGGGTTTATGTCAGAGCTCTAGAGTCTAGGGATGGTGATAAGAGACACATATACGCAAGCTCTTAATAAAAATGCCTGCCAGTTGAACCCTGATCTGAGATAGAAAGTGGCTATGTGTCCTACTGTACACACGAAGTATTAGGGGATTTAGAGGAAAAGGAGAATTGGAGCAATTTTATGGCTTGTATCAGTTGAGTAAGATTTGAAATAAATTTGCCATGTATTTACCTAAATGCCTTGTTTTCTTCATAGGTGTTACTTTCTACACATTTAGTTATGATTGGGTGCTCATACTTTTTGGTCACAACTAAACAGCAGTACAGAAAATTATGAACATGATTTTGGCCACCCAAATGAAGAAAGGCTTGATTCTGAACTGTCCAGTTAGATTGGGCTTTGGCCAGGCCTTCAGGGTGGGTGTTGGGGGAATGTCTGACTGCTGTTCTGCTTTTCCATTTTACGTATGTAAACTTGGCTTAAAAGTGTTAGTACTTTATTTTACTGATCATAGTTTAGGTATGTGTAGCCAGAAAAAGTAGATGTTGGTCAATTGGAGAAAAGAGCTAATTAGTGCTATACTTCGACTTTTATAGTCAGGCACAGGAAGGCATGTAGAGGGGAAAAGGAAGGAAATAAAAGTGATTTGAGGAGGATAAAAAAATGTTCACTTCCTCCTTTGAAGTATTTTCTTAAAAAAATATATTATTTCAAGATCTTTCTTACCAGTGAAGGTAGAGCAGAATATGCCACCCCACATAGGATTTCACAAAATAGCTTTCTAAAAACTGCTTGGCAAGAAAACTATGGAAGCGATTACTAGGCTATCATGGGATAGACCTGAAAAGTGACTTATTTAAAGGCATTAATTAAAATGTGTTTGCTGCAAAAATTGGTCTGAGAATTTCTCAACAGTTGTTCTCATAGGACATTGTTAAGCATGGGGACTCATGTTGAAGGGATTCCTGTTGAAGGACATACTTAATATCCTCCTGTCACCTCCCCCTTCTCACCAGAAGAGGCAGCAGCTCCTGTAGCTGAGCATGATGCGGCCTCTGCTGAGGTCAAGCACTCCCCTTCCAGCCTCTTGAGGGCTTCCTCCATGTGTTGCCAATGTGCTGGTAAAAATGACTTTAAACTCTTGTCAGCACAGTCACTGGTGCGTGCATCACAGCCCCACTCAGATAAACCTGTCACAACACAGAGGCGGCCGCTGGAGAAGAGTACAAGGGCAGGCCTCTAGCTTTTCATTCGAGCATCACTAAACGTGCACAGAGTGCCCAATTATTTCAGCATTATTGAGCAAACCTACAGGAGGACCCAAGCCCTGCTACATTAGATTTTCTTTAGTAATTTGCTCAAGTACCGCTGAGGACACTTAAAGAGCTTAAAACGGTGGCTGCAACCAGTTTCCTTTTCTGGGTTGTTAATTCAGGTTTTCTCTTTCAAATTAACTCTCACTGCATGCTGTGCAGTGGTTCTGGGAGAGCTGTTTAACACTAATTTTCTCAATTTTCAGCTTTTTTTTGTTCAACATTACTGCTTTAACAGTCACGTATATGTTTTGATTAGAGATGTATAGTAGTGAGGCATTATGTTTTGGAGAACAAAATACGGATGCTTTGTTAAAGAAGAAATCGAAATTTCAACCCTTAGAAGTTACTTAGATGATTTCACTGTTAAAAATTAAATTATTTACACCACATTGCAAACCCCCCAAATCTGAGTAAAAACATAGCTTTTCTCCATTATACATCTTCCTCCCTTCCTTTTTTAAAAAATGTACACAGAGGATAAATCTTTCCTTCGTGGGTGTTGGGTTTTGCATGATCTTTTTACGGCTCTTTTCTCTCTTTATTGGGTGGGGGGAAGCAGAGGTAGGGAACAAGTTCAATATCTTTGTCTCATTTCTCACAGCAGCAACAACTCCAGGCCCAGCATTTATCACACGGACACGGTCTGCCAGTGCCTCTGACCCCACACCCTTCGGGGCTTCAGCCCCCTGCCATCCCACCCATTGGCAGCAGCGCTGGCCTTCTGGCCCTCTCCAGTGCCCTGGGAGGCCAGTCTCACCTTCCAATTAAAGATGAGAAGAAGCACCATGACAATGATCACCAAAGAGGTGAGTGATTCTCTCGAGATGTCAATCTGATTTTAGGCTCTGGATTCCATTGTTTATTCTGTTCCTGGATTTAATTTCACCAGTGACTAAACAAAAGATTTCTGCTGGAAGGTAAATTAATAATTGGAATCCTTCTTTCATCAAATGACACCCTAGTGGTTGGCAAGAGTTAATGCACTCCCCTAAGGCAAAGGGGCCTGTTGCCGATTATTGCCTTTGATACCCTGCTACCTCCTATATTCACCAAGTCTAAATCAGTAATGAAATCCCACAATGCTCTGTGTTTGAAATAGTGAGTGGCATTAATAGCTAATTTTGACTGAATCTATTTTGGGGAAAGACTTACTGATAAAGGCTCACTTGATAATTTGACAGAATCAATTATTATTTATAAATCAGAGCAGCTGTATAGTGCAATAAAAATCTTTCAGGTTAAGAAAACAATTTCAGTAGTTGTAGTAATTGAGAAAGTGCAGCCCAAATTAATGAAATCTGTTGGTGTAACTACCTCTCTCACCCAGTCTGTTTAGAAGCATGAAATTAACTCATTTCTTCCTCTAAGAACCACACAATTGTTTATGCAAATAATTGATTTAAATGACAGTTGTGTTCCTTCTAGGTTAGTTTCTTCCCTTCACTAAAGTAGATGATGGCACAGAGAAATTTTGATGTGACTGTATGTTTGTATGGTACTTACTAATAAATTTTATTAGTTAATGGCAGAAAAGCAAATTAAAAAGTCTCTCCCAGCATTCCTTTGTGGGAATTTACTTAGCACATGGGTGGGTCCTTAGGAGGGTGAAGTTATAATTAAAACTCTGTATCTACTCCTGTTTCATGTCATTACCATGAATTATTATCTTGGGTAAATGATTTTTATTACATAAACATACATTTCTCATCTCTGATGTTGGAAACACTGTAATTTTTGTCATCCAGTTATCTTAATGCTATGGTGCAGAGCTGAGGCATGACTAAACATTTTTTTACAAGTGGGAAAGTTGATAAGGAGTGTAAATAATATGAATATCCTGCTTTGGTTTCTGAAATTGAGTCAAAGGTAGATTGGTGCTTTGTGGATCTTGGTTGTGTAGTATTAATTAACTTAACAGCAAAGTTGTCATCTGTGCCATTTATTACTTAGCAGAGATCAAGTTTGAAAATGTATGATTTTATGTAAACTAACTGGTACTTTTCTTTTTTCTTTCTTCCTGTGTTGCTGCTTTTTGGCCTATAGACAGAGACTCCATCAAGGTAGGACTCAAATTCACAGAGGAAGGAAGGAATATCTTAAAAGGTCTCTAAATGATTTGAATAAATCTAGTAGTGGATTCCTTGAGATTTATAGGATGATTTGGTGGACTTTACTGAATTGTGGTTAACTGCAGTTTTGTATTATTTTTAGTTGTGTGGTTGAGATTTTTGAAAATATTTGTCCCATTTCTCAATCAGAATCAGATTTGTAGATGAAGATTGAATTATAAGATCTGGCTTGCATTGCTCATTTTATTATATGTCTTACCATGTAAAAAAGAATAACTGTTTTTCTTAGCCTTTGGCCTTAAGATAAATAATAGTGAAAAGAAGTAAATAAATTGATTTATAAGGGATCACACATTAGTCTTACATTTGGAGAAATGATTTCATCCTACAAAACTATGAAAATACTTGTTTAAGAGCATTTTTCTTCATGAAAAAGAATTTTTAAAACATCTTGGTTTTCAGTACATAGCAAGTTTTTCTCCTTAGGGTTTGCATCTGTCTTATTTGCCTTCTGCATCCCTGTATAGACAGACCACTTGTAGGGAAAGAGGAGAAGTGTTTAAGGACCTAATGATTTGGATATGCTTGTGCAACACCAGAATGGGATGTGCTAATAACGATACCCAGATTTATACAATAAGTGAACAAGAAAAACAGGTTACTATGGTAGGACATGAGTAAAATACAGAAACTGATCACTTTCAAGCCAGGTACAGTGTAAATACGCCACTCTATTATGCATAATTTTATTGTATAGATTAGAAGACAGAGACAGTTCTCAAGCATAGGCCAAAGCACATATGCTGGCGATTCCTTTTCTTGTATTTTACAACAATTGAATATTGTAGAGCATAAGCAGTTAAATCTCTTGTAATTTTTAGTGAATTTAAGTGTATGGAGACCAAAATCTTGCCCTGAAACCACCTGTGCTGTCACTTTGAATGCCTCTTTTCTCCTTGTCCTTTTACAGTAAAAGAGAGAGGTAGAGCTTTTACCAAAGCCCTTAAATAATAAAAAATAAAAATTGTGTTTTACCCTTCAAGAATCTTTGTAATTTGAGAGGACATCTGCACACGCATAGAAATGTAAACATTTACAAGTGGAACTGCATACAGAGAATTATTTAATTATGCATTTATAGTTGTGTATTTTGTTGTATAATATGCATATCAGTACCTAGATTAAAAAGCATTCTTAATCAGTGTAGTAAGGGTTCAACACATGTGTGTTTAGGAAGTAGGAAGTAAATGCATTGACCAGGATTAGCTGATAACAGCCCTTGGAAAGCCTGTCTAGTTATTCTAAGGCCAATAATATAAACATCCCCTGCCTTCTTATGATAAATACATACCTTTAGGCAGGCCAGTGAACTAAACAAAAGCCTCCTCTCATGCCCCACTCCCAGAAGACTGTGAAAATATTTAGACTACAGTGCACACTTTTCTGTCAGTTACATTTTATATTCCCTCACTCCTGCATAGGGTGTATTTTGAAATCATCTATAATCATTCAGGATGAGTCTGGGAGTGAGTGTCTATATGGCTAGAAGCCAGGGGGAAAACAAAAAGGAAATAGAGGCGAATGATTTTTGCCTTGATTTATTATAGAATGGTAGCAACAAATAGATGTTTTTGTTGGGTGCCATTCTCAAATTTGAAGTTGTGTTGTGTATGGTTTGGGGCTGTCCTACGGCTTTTTGCAAGGTGAAATAGTTTGCTAATTTTTGTCAGTGTGTTCTGAGCTGCTCAGAGAAGCAGTTAGTTGCTTGTTCCATTGATCGTCCTCATCCTCCCTTAAATGGTTCCTGGTTAAGAGTGGCTTTGTATGATTGTCTGCTGTATGACTCGAGATGGTTTTTATCAGCCGGAGCGCGCCCGTTGCCTGCAGCTGGAGTCGGGCTTGTATGAAATAATTTATTCATGCAGGATAATGCTCCTTAACATTTAACAGGTAATGAACATGACATAAATTTTCTCCTTGCTTTTAATTTTCCCCTTTCCTCTTCTAATGTGCAAACAGGCAGCTCTGGTACTCTAAATAATAAGTAATTTTTGGCCATCTGTCAAAAGGAAATTTCAATACAAATTTAAATTAATGGTGCCTGAAATTTTTTATAGCTCCTCTAAAAGCCTCTAATGTGCAGAAAATTCTGAATCTGCTGGTAGTAATTAGTGTTGCATGTAATGAGGATGTGGGCAATGTTATACAGCCCCAGTGTAACATTTTGATATGGTAGCAAAATTTTGATTTATACAAGGTTGTGGATAGGTTTAATTGTGAGAGACATTTTAAAATGTTTTCTTGAAGTTACAGATGATTAAACAGGGCAGATTTCAGAAGAGCTCTTAAAATATAATTTAAATTTACTGTAAAGATTCAGGTAATTAAGGTGCTTTACCTTTAGGTGTCGAGTAAAATCAAAGAAATTCACTTGTCCCAGTGTTGAAACCTCTTCTTCCTTTTCCTTTCTCTTCTTGGAAGTTCTGTGGCCACTGAACCACATGCTGTTGGCTTTATTGATCTTGTTGTCTATAACTCCAGTAGCCAAGTTCATGCCTAAGCCTGCTATTTGCAGACCTATATCTGAAGTTCTTCAACAAGGGTTGAGAAGATAAATATGGACCTAAAGGAGAGAAGCACTGGAGGAGCCCGAGAATCAATTTATTTGGTGATGAAAAACCTGGGCCGTGTGTGTTGCAGGGCTGTTGTTGTAAAGGGCCAGAGCACTTTCTTGTCACTTGCCTGTCAGTGCCTCCAGGTGCCCAACAGTGAACCATGGATTTGGATACTGTGAAAATAAGAAACACAGGTCATCCAAGAGGCCCTCATATAGTTCCTACCTACTTTTCTTTACTGAGTGAGTCTTTCTCACCCTCTTCTGGAGTGTTTAGAACCCTTACTCTCATCCCTTGAAAAGACAAAAGTTGAAACCGGGTGATGGAAGCTTCCACTGCCCATCCCACCTGATGGCGCTTGAGAACTGAGCACTAAAAGTCCATAGGCTCCAAAGTAGTGACAGAGCAGATATTCCATGTGCTGCCAGGAGCTTGCCAGCTTCCGGATGTACCAGTTCATGAAGGGGGATTTTTAGGTTCCTTACATCCCTGAGTTTCCACCTGAGTGGCTCAGGTGAAGGTAATGATTTATAGCAATGAAGGCCCAGTTGCCTAAAACTCACTAGGAATCTGAGCTTGAGAAATTAGCCTTATTACTCACCAAAGGTCTACACAATTCTGATACCTTCTAGCAAAAAATAGGGAACCAAATCAAGACCAGCTTGAGTGTAAATAGCAAAATACACTAACACCAACTATTCATTAGTGCTATGGCCACTCCCAAGGTGATATTGTACATACGTTATTACTTTGTAAGTCCTTTGTATGTATATTATGTCTGTTTTTTATCCTGAATTTAATACTCTTCTCAACTCAGGCCTGTGAGAGAGTTGCCATTTTTTTTTTTAATAAAAGCATGAGTACATTTTTTTCCCTCCAGGTGATGGTGTTTGTTTTTTATTATTTCACTTGATTGTCTTCCTCAAGCTGTTATATATGCATAATCAAAGAGTATGATCATTTTTAGTGACTTGTACATTGCCAAATTCATCTCCAGAAACACTGCACCATTTAAAAATGCCAAACGCGGTACCTGCATATGTTTGCACACAATCCGCCAATATTGAACTTTACAGTTTTTATTATATTTGCTAGTATAATAAGTATGGCCAAGCTAACTGCTATTCTGCGGGTGTTCATATGATGTTTCTCCCCCTTTCTGGTATGAATTCTTTGTTTTTGTTTAAGGGTTTCATAGCGATCCAACATGAGCTGTATCTAAGGCAATGCCTGTTTGTTCTGCCCTGTATTTTGGTATTTGTAGATGACTGAAACATCATACATTGCTTTTCTTCTTCTCTCCACTTAGTCTCTGTTGGCAATAAAAGTTTATCAATGGGGAATTAGACTAAGGCTGTTTGTATTCAAATTGAAGTATATGTTTCAGGCCAAGAAAGCACTTATGCCTCATTAGTTGGGTGCTACAGGTAGAAGTGAGTTTTTAGCCTGAATTAACAGAATGATTATTTCTCTTTGCCACTTGCCTTTTTGTACATACCTCAAGACTTAATGGTCAACATTCTACTCCAGGATCTGGAATAAATCTGTGTGACTTGGTGTTTTCTTCCTCCTCTGCTTGTTTTCTTGCCTTAAAGGAATATCAGTCTGAAAAGAGTGTGCCTTAATATGTCTAAACCCTTGGCATGTGCTATGAAGGAGAAAGCTGTGAAGGAAGCACTTGTGGAGGAAAGGGGAACATTGGGAGAGGGGATAACCATAGGCCCAGGCGGTTTGGTTTTTTAACACTCCCTTCTCCCCGTACACCTGTTTAAGGTAGGAATGTTTGTAATTTTACCCTTTGGGAGAAACCTTGGTGGGATTAATTTTCATTACTGCAGACCTTAGAAGGACACGTTATAAAAAGACTAAAGCTTAAAGTAATAGAAGGCTACATTAGAAAGTGGAATAGATGAAATCTATAAAACACTAAGGAGAGAGGGCAGAAGCAAAAAACCCCAAAGTGCCATCTCCAAACTAAATTGTAGAGTTTTGCATTATCTTCTGTTTTCCCCTCAGACATTAGGAGTCTGAGAAAAGATGCTAATTGAGGGCTGTTACTTGGACACTCCAGCCTATCCACTAAACCTAGCGAAAAATAGGTGGATCCCTAGTTACCCACTCAACCCCACTGATCTCTGAGCCATCACCCCTGCTGCACAGATGGCTCATAGTTCAGATTTCAACTGAGAAGGTATGTGGTGTATGCGTGTCCTCATTTCACACGTGAGGAAGGGTTTAGAGGGTGTTAAGAGCCTGTCCAAGGGCACATAGCTAGTGGTGTCTTCATAGGAAAGCTGTTTGGATGAGTAAGTCTCATTCTTTATTATTAAAAAACGGAAACATACTCAGAAGTAGAAATAATAGTGCAAAGATCCTCCATATACTTAACATCGAGGTGTAAGAGCTATCAGTTTTTAGCTACATTTTTATCTATTCCTTTATTTCTTTGCTAAAGTATTGTAAGCAAATCCCATATAGCATGTATTTTATCCATATGTACAGTATATAAATGTAAACTGTAAATGAATATGTAAAAATAACACATTTATCTAAGTAATGGACCTTTTTTGGTAACCAAAATGCCTTTAACCACTTAATAAAAATAATTTTTGATAGCTTCTGATATCCAGCGTATAAACAGACTTCTTTGACTGTTGCCAGTAATTGGTTTCCTTGAAATGGGATCAAAATAGGATCCATTGCATTTTGTTGTATCTCCCAGGTCTCTCTTAATGTAAGAGTTTCTCTCACCTTTAAAATTTTTCCTATGCCACTGTAGAACCTGGGCCAGCCTTCCTGTTATAGAATGGCCCACATTCTAAATGTCTCTGTGTGCTTCCTTATTTCTGCTGAATCACACCAGGAAAATTCTTTTTCTTATAATAAGAGAATGGCTAGAAGAATGAATTCTAGGTTAGGTTTGCACATACACATTGGTGATGAACAGCTGAATGAAGTTTACCAATAATCAAGGGAGTATAAAATATCTAGAAATGTATACTGATTATCGGTAAATAGAATTCTATTTCTATCCTTTAACTTTCAAACACAGACTATGATGTATTAGAAACCCCACTCTACTTTCTAAACATAAATACTGCCAAAGCTAGGCTTTTAAGAATACATTTTTAAGTAGGATTTTTTAAATGTATTAAATGCATCTATTTCCTTAAGGGTAATGTCCTGGATGCCTTAAACTCCAACAGTGTAAAGTTCTCTCCCACTAAATTTTTAGCTCCTGAGGGTAAGAATCTTAATCTTTTTTGTGTAACTGTACAAGAAGACATATCAAGGATTGTAACACAATTAAGAAAATCCTAGCTTTGCTAGGTATCTCCTCTCTCGCTCTAGGAAAGCCATGTGTCAGTGGACAAGTCACTCCAACTTCCCGGGACCTCAGAGCTGCTACTCTTGGTATGCTTTCAGGCATTGAAAGTGTTGATGTTTTCTTATGTTACTCAACCCTAAGTGAATTTTGCAATAAAAATCTTGTACCATGGGTATGTTTCAGCAATAAAGTTGACCATACCATTAGCCAAATAAACACAGCAGCAGTTGTATTTCATTTTGCGGGTTGGGTGATAGGGGAATGTTTTAAGGTATGTCTGTCAGGCATTTAATGTGTAACTCATTCAGTTTTCCAAAATAAGAAGGTAATTTGAAATTAAATGTGTCAACATTACTATTGCTTTTCAGTTCTTTGTAGAGGTATATGTGGAACAACCGGGAACTTTTGTTCTTTGGGTTTATGACGCAGTAAGTTGTTCAGTATTAATTGGTATCTGCCTCTAGGCATGTAAACTGTGTGAAACGTAACAGGTGTCCTAATTCCAGAAAATAGGTTGTAATTGTTTGTTTGTCAAACAGATGAATAAATATCTTCAGGGCATAGCTGGTCCTCAGGTGGTGAGCATGAATGGATTAATGATGTGACTCCGGGAGGCTGCTGGTTAGCTGCCCCCCTCCTCCACCCATCACCCAGGCAGAACAAATATTAATTAACAGGGTGGGTTGGTTGTGGGGGTCTGCCTTCCCCAGCTGATTTTTGGCAAGGGTGGTATAATTCTTTCCTTCCATAAACCAACTCTCTTAGTTATTAGACTAGACATTTCATTCTGATGTTTAACAGCTCTGATTTTCTTAATTAGAATGCATTTCATCTCTTGCAAAAATATTATACCATAAAGTTATTATCTAACAATTTTTTTAAATTTTAGAGATGCCCAAGGTTTATTTAAATGTTATAAATGGCACCTGACTTTCAAAAGCAGTTATTTCTCAAAATGTAGATCATTCTTGCAAAAGAATGACAAAAAATTGCTCCCCATCTTTTTTGTATTCTTACAGTAGCCCTCACACCTGACTCACTCTGGCAAAATCATAAAATCACCCAGGGAGGAGTTTCATACTCCTTCACTAATCATTTCTGCTGGTAATCATTTTACTTACTTTTCTCCAACTTCTGTATTTTGTTCAAAACAGTTTGAAGTAATTTGGGTTACAAATTACCAAATACAGGTTAAAGGCTCTCTGCACCTGGGGAGCCACAACTAACAAGGTTGTAATTTCAGATGTGTTGAAGAGTCATATCTAATTTTTACCAGGGCAGAAGCTTTGGGACGGGACTGAACAGAAATTCAGACTCCCTGAAAGAGACCTGGAAAGAAAGTTTGCTGTGAGCTACTGAGTAATACTTTCTGCAAGAGTTTTGGATTCTTTTAAATAAGCTTGCTATTAAGTGAAACTAACAAAGTCATATTTCAAGACTAAATGATGTTGCTTACATCAGGCAAATCAAAACTAAATTTTAGGGTTGAATACTTAGTTGTTTTACTTTGAATCCAAAAACTGAACAAAAGTAATACTACTTTAACTTAATCAGACTTATTATTCAGAACCAACCCACTTATTTCTGTAGGTAATAAATCTTAACTGCTTTAAAAAACATTTTAGGCTTCAGACACTAGTATTGTAACTTAGATTCCTATTTATCTGTGATAACTTCAGGGATGCATCTAGTAGAGTTGGGGAAGTAACACATATGCATGCAAGCAACCCACTCAGTTGCAGTCTACCTTCTCGCTTCATACTGTTCACTGTCCCATACTCTCTTCAACTACTCAGTGTTGAGGAAAAGGTTACACTTTCCTGTCCCGCCACCCTCCCCTTAGAGTGAGTGACTTGCAGGGGGTGAGGTGGAAGTGACAATGTCCTGCTTATTCTTGTTGTAGGTGAACTTTCTAAGATACAGTGATAGGCTGAGCTGGAGGAATTCTTCATCATGGAAATGGACTCACTGTTTAACTGTCCCACATGCTAAGGATTCTTGAATATTTTTTTCAAAATTGGTACTTCTCAAGTTGCTGAGCTCAAATTTAAGGGCAAGAGGCAAGTTTGTGATGCCACCCAATGAGGGAAGTCAGTAGGCGACAGAATAACACCTCTTTTATTTATTACTCCTCATGGTCATTTTAATCATACTAGAAAATTTTGAGTATTCTATTCATTTATCTTTCTTTAAGCTTCTGTTTTTTGAGTGACATTTGGCCTTTTGAACAACAAAATAAAATTGGAAATGCTAATGTTTTGAGCCAACTAAAGGAGGAAAAATAAAAATGTCACCATGGTAACAAAGCTGCTTTCTAGATGGTTTCCTAAGATATGCCTGAACTAGAAGCAGATGTCTGATTTGAGAATCTTGCCTCCTTCAATGTAAACAAATAACTTCTGGGCAGGTGTTGGAAATAATATGGAAATCCTATTAAGGGGCCCCGGGTTCCTGTCAGTCAGGAAGCCTGCGCCACAAAAGGGCCGGTTGTCACATAAAGGAGCAGAGTAAATTCTCATTAGGCTTGAGCTTTTCCCAGGAAATGATTGTCTCGGTGTGTTCTTTCTACTGTGAATCTGAATGTAAGCTGTTGCTTCTATTGATCTATTCACTGGCTTTAGTTTTCTTCTCTTCATTCCAGATCCTCCTTTGCCCCAGCAGCCTGTCTTCCCCTGCTTTCCCTCCGCTTTCTTTTAGATTAACACTTGATCTATGCTGTTGCTCTGAGAGTTGTGACGTTTGTGACTTTAACCTCCCACCCTGGGTGGGGGAGGGGTGCAGTCTTCAGCCCTGGGTCTGTTGGACGAAGAACCAGGCTGATTAGGCGTAGTGCTGGGAGCTGTTGGGAACCCACCCGGTGAGTGGCAGTGGCTGTCCTGAGTGCAGTTTTGTGTATATTTACTTGTAGCTACATTTTTATGAAATAAGCAGAAACTAGAAAGCATGAAAGGTCAGCATTCTATGAACTTTTAAAAACCTACATTGTTGTCTGGTAGGCTTCTAAAACTATGCTTCTGTGGTAGTCAGTAGCCAGCCACATGAAGCTATTTAAATTTAAACTAGTTAAAATGAAATAAAAATTTAAAGCCTAGTGTCTCTGTGGCACTAACCACATTTCAGGTGCTCAGTCGTCATGAGCGGCTACCATAATTGCCGTGCCGGTGCAGGCATGAAACATGGCCCATCACAGAATGTTCTGTGGGGTAGGGAGAGACTGGCCTGATGAGGCTTGCCGGTTCTGCTGTTCCATCTAGTTAAAACTGACTCTTGATAATCAAAGGCAAGGGTCCTCCTCATGTAGAAAGTACGGAGCATGTGGGTATTTTGAATTTGTAGCTTCTATACTGCTCAGAAATACCTAATACGGTCAGCTGCACTAATATAGTGATCTTTAGTGGTTGTAGGTCTTTTTCTTTTCCTGGTGGAATTGGTTGAGCAGCTTAACATGGATCTTTACAAAAGGGACCCCCAGGAGATGAATTTTAATGTTACTAGGTAGAAAGTTGAGGCACTTTGATGGTGGGGGTGGCAGTAGGGGGGGTTGAAGGGTCTGCATGTAACGATGCCTCTTTATAATACTCAGAAGGTTAAATGTGGATAAGCACAAAACAAGGCTTCAGAAAAGCCACACTATTATTATGCAGCATTTCTTGGACTATAGTCCCTGAGACGCACTTCATAAAGCCAATAAAGCGCGCACTGGTGGTCTCTCGTTGCCCTAGCAACGGACCATGGGGCACAGTGTATGTGAAATGCATGAACATCTGTGAATTAATCTTTCTTAGTTTGTTCTTTTCTTGGCACTGATTGGGCCACTCGGGGTTGTGCCTGTGACACCGTGTGTGGAAGGGGAATCTGGAGCCGTCCCCAGGGCCTTGCCCTGAAGTGGATGGTGTAATGGCAAGGGACGCCAGATTGATCCCGGGGGTGTATTCAGCATGCAGGGATTTGGCCTGACAGCACTCTCCCTGGGAAGTTATTAGCTTACTTCTGGTGCATGGGGAAATGAATAAAAATTTTTCTAGTGAATCTGGGCATTATTGGGTTTATGGGGCAGCCCTGAAAAAAAATCTTTAGAGAAAATTGCAATAATCACTTGTGTTTATGCCACAGTGATCAGGATTTGAAAGATCTATGAGTTATTCCGCACCCTGCCCCAGCCCAGGCCCACCTTACCCCAGGGATTATAACCAAACAGTGTTGGGCTAGTCAGGACAAGACTCCTGAACTGGAAGCTTAGGCTGGAATCTGTTTTGATTGTAAAATCGGGTAGTAAACTAGTCTGACCTTATTTAGAGAAATTTTAAACTAAGCTGGTGACATTTATGCCCTTGGGAGAATGAGTGTGACTACATAGAGAAGCATCCAGGAACAATACTTTTGGTTAGATATTTGCTCCCCCACTCCCAAAGGGATTGCCTTCAGTTCTTCCCCTCCCTCCACTATTTTCAAACCGGCACCCCTCCCTGCAGGCTGTACCCTACTCCACAGCCTGTATTCAGTTCTTCCTGTCAGTGCCAGAAGCTCACTTGTAAACTGTTTTGCTCACTCTTGTCATTTTCAATTTCCTTCTCTTTCTTTCCTTTTTTCTTCTTCTCCCCTTTTTCTTCTCTCCTTCCATTCTTCCTTATGGGTTGACCCTCTTTCCTTCCTGGAGACAAATGAAAGAAGAATATTATACATGAAATGTCTCATCCTAGATACAGTCTGTGGGTTTAATATGTAGGATGAGAAATTTCTTCAATAAATGTATTAAGACAAGAGTCTGTGCTACCTGCTTTGTCATCTGGTCTGCTTATCATTACTATCGAGGGTCACTTAAATAGGAAGAACTGCTTGGCAATTTGTATGTTTTCCTGTGAATGTTGAAAAGGCATAGCTGCACCTCTGTAGCTGCAAGATTTTCCTGATTTTCTGTTCAACAGCTAACCAAAAATTATTATTTTAGTGGTCCCTGGCTTTTGAAACCTGTTGGTGTTGATAGATGAACTTGAGAATTAAGCAATTCAGTGTAAATAAAATATTTATAGTTTGTCTGTAGATATTGATTTGGCAGCTAGCTGGAGGGCATATTGGCCTGCATCTCGTTGTTGGGGGTGCAAAGATCAGATACAATCCCTTACTTCAAATCATTTTCCTATTTTAGTATGGAACTGAGATATGCTGTCTTCTGAATAGGATAAGATATATTAATGGATTGTTCCTCTTCATTTCTCTGAGCTTCCGTTTAGTCTTGAATTCTTTTAAATGTGCATATAAAACTAGCTGATGATGATTGGAGGACTCTCTTCTGAAGGCCGGCTTCCCAGGAAGCCGCCCAGGCAGATGTGCAAATACATGCAAACATGGAGCGTTCAGCAAACACTGCCGGCGATGCCAGGGGCAACATTCTGTAGACTCCCAGTCTTGATGGCGCCTTTTACTCCTGCTCAGATGGTGTTCTGTAGGAATCCGCAGAACAGCTGTACCGTAGGGCTAAAATATCATCGAACTTGTGGGTGTTGGAACCCTTTCTGGTGGTTTCTCTGATTCAAAAAAAAAAAAAAAGTTTCCTGTTGCTGTTCTCAGTAAATAGCCTCATTTCAGTTCAGATGAAATTTTCTTCTTTTAAGAATCTTTTTTAAAGTTACCAACTTCCTGGTTGTTATTTATAGCCAGCCTCAGAAATATAATGGTTACAGGGTTAATTAGAGACCTTTAGAAGAACTAAAATTCTCAAATTGAATTTTTCATGTCCTGGACTACTATTTCTCTTTTGAAAGCACAATTCTTCATGCCAAAAGCTAAAAATTCTTAGACCCTGCAGGTAAGAAGTGAAAATTCCACAGTAAAGTAATAAATGGCAGTGAGTAAGCTGGCTATAGTGAGGAGAGGAAGTGAGTTTGAATCTCGGCCATTTCTTCCTTCATCTGCCTTTGACAAGTGTTTAAAAGCAGTAATGTCATAATCTGGATGTTGAAGGTTGCAGAAGGAAAGAGAACACAAACAGTCTAGAAGGGAAGAGGTCTCCAGCATTCTGATATTGTATCCTTACTGTATGTACTAACCCAGCAAATAGCAGTAATCCTTGATTTTTATTTTTAACTTTTCGAGTCTTAGTGTTTTAAAGTATGTATTTATAGAAATGAAATCAGTACTTAAATTCCTGTTGTGGGTATATGGGTCTATAAAAACAAAAGGAACCGAAGGGGAAAGATTCTCACGTAGTTTTCTTCTATAGTATTTCAGTTTGATGGTGCGAGTCATCCCCAAACTGTACATAATGCCTTCCGGTTGGGCCTGCCCCTCACATTAAGTTTGTGTATGATTTCACCAGCCATACATTTAAGAGGAGCGTAAGAGAAGCGGGTGTTTGGAACTGTTACATCTCAAAGTAACTGTTAAATAAACATCAGTGTTTTTATCAAAATGAGGCCAGGGAATTGATGTTCAAAAACATGATCCTTAGGACGAGGTACTTTAAAACTATGCTTTGTAGCTTGTCGATACATGTCTAAATATGCTTTTAAAATACTCCATTAAAAATCGTAAGTGCATATTGTACCTGTTGGCTGTGCTTATGAAAGGTGGAGTTGAGGGGGGAGCACTTTTAAAATTGAGCATAAAATTGTGGAGCGCCGTCCTTGGGGGTTGCCCTGAGGGTTGCATAAGTGGCTCTCGGCTGGGCCTCTCCCCGGTCTGGGCCTAGAGACAGCTTGGGCCTGTAGGGACAGTGCCAGGCAAGGTTAGACCCAGAAGGATTAGTTGTAAACTCTGGGTTTCTTAGACTGGAGATTATCACTGGGAATTGACTCGGGTCATGATTTCTGTTTTTATCTGCTTTTGTTCCTTGCATGCGCTTCCCCAGTTGGACAGCTGGAAGTGCCACAGAAATATTTGAAGAGCCCTGTTTAGTAGTTTACATGGAAAGACGTTGAATAATTCACATAACAAATGATTAGACAAGCACTTGTCCATCTGACTGAATTATTCTGCATGTTTGCTGAAGCAGCGGAGGAGGCGCACAGCATTTCCTCCTCCAGAGGGTAGACAGTGGCCGTATTGACCCATCTAGTTATTGGGTTTCAGCCTTTTGTTGACATTGTTGTAAATGAAAGCAGCCCAGACGAGCTTGGAGCAGCTGGGCTGGATAATTGTGAAGGACTCATGCTTGTTGCTGTTACCCCAGTGTTTGCAGTTGGTTGTTTGCTTTGACTTTTGTTGAACTGTTGACAAAAGCATTAGATACAAATGGGAACAAATAAAGTGGTGAGATGCCAGGAGGGCTTGGCAGGAGTAGTGGTTTTCATTCTGACTTAAATGGGGGATGTGGAACTTATCTAGGTGGGAAATGGAAGGTGTATTGTGTGTGCATGTGTGTGCGCGTGTGTGCATAGAGCTGTTTTCTTTTCAGATACCAAACTGGAAAATTGTTGCTATTTATGCCCACAGAGATGAGGGAATTAAGGAGGCCACCATGTCTTATGACCTTAAAAAAAGCCACACTATAGTTTATGACCTCCAGGTATGTTTCTGGCCAGGAACAGTGTAACAGAAACAGCCTGTTTCTGGGTTTTCCCATCCCCAACTTAAAACAGATTTTTTTTAATAATAGAAGTATTTGGATGGAGGAGATAACAGACGTGACGTTGAAGTAGGGAGGATTAAGAAAAACAGTATATGCTAAAATCGTATAGCTAGCAAAATGGAAGTCATTTACTGGAACGCTTTTAATTTGGTTTAAACAAAATACTCTTTTGTATATTCAAATGGAGAGTAGCTCAGCTGTTGTGAAGGCAGAAAATTAATGGTATTTTTAGTGAAATAGCAAAAGCATGTCAACAACATAGCTGCAGATGATAATGCTGGCATTTTATTCATGAGGAATTATCAATGCAGGTTACTGGACAACATAGTGTGACTGAAAATGATTGAGTGTTGGGGAAGCCGCTGTCCTTCTGCTCAATGATTTCATTTTGCATTTAGTCTTCCTCAGGCTTCATTTGTGCATGTATTTCCCTAGTACAAACCAAAATATAAAGTCCTCTTGGCTGAGGATTGTATGCATATTTCTGCCCTTAAAATGTCTTGAAGTGAGAGTTCCCTCTGAGTATTGACTCAAAAGCTGAGGAGTGTTGTTTCCAATACACAGATGGTCAGGGGAGATGGGTAGGCTGCAAGAGAAAGTTCCCTGAAGAATCCCTCTAACTAGGTTGGTGGGAGTTGTTTAAACACACTTCCCTCCCCAGCAAACCAGACCACAAGGCAGTCAGTGGGTAACTGTCACAGAATTCGCCTTCCCTGGCAAACAAAGGATTTGGGATACATAGTGAGGCCAGAAAAATGTTTACAAACCATGGACAAGGGTAGACAGAAACTCTATTTAGGAAGTTAAAATGCTCTCTGAGATACTGATACAACAATTGAAAAGTTTCCTAAAAATGTATTTAAATGGTCAGAACAATGAAGCCGTGCCTTTGTGTGTTGTCTCCAGTTTTGAGGCACAGTACTCTGGGCACCAGCAGAAAGACCTCCTTGTCGGGACTGTTTCACCCAGGCTGGGGCAAGGAGGCAGCTGGTGCTTCCCTTTCCATGTTCTGTGCTCCATCTTCTGTTGGATTCCCCTGCCGTACTAGTGACAGCAAGAATGGGTGGTACCTTTGTGTACCTGTTCTTTGGCTCCAGTATCTCATCTGACCAAATCTTAAGGACTTGAAATGGGGAAGAATTGGAATTTGCTGAGTTTACGTTAAATGTGGTAACATTAGATTGTTTAATTGTTGCAGCATCTCTAGTCCTAGAGGCTAGTAATCAGTTGGGAGGTGGGGGGTGACTTAATGGGTAAACAGAAATGGAGGTGTACGTTCTATGACTGTGCCCTGCAGTTTACTAAAAAGAATGGCAAATGAATGTTCTCCGGGCTTCAACTCAGAGGTGATATTTTGCTTTTTTCAGTACTAGATGATCAAGTGTAAGAACCTAGATTGGAAGTTCATAAGGAAGAAATCCCTGGAAGGGACTGACCTGAGTAAGGGTAGATGCATCTGTGTGACTGAGCCCTTGATATTCCTGCAGAGGTTCGTCCTCAATGGAGGAGGAGGGGAAAAAGAAAACATGCAAATTAGAAAATGTGAAAAGATAACAAAGCAAGAAGTTTATGATTGTTAATGAGCTAGAAGAAAAAAGAAAGAGACCAGGACTCCACAGACTAGACTTGACTCAGCATGACTCCAAAATTATGAGATTCCCTGGGCAAAAACCCAATGAAACAGGAGTGAGTTCAAGAGAAACTGACTTAGGCCAAAACAAACAGATTGGTTCACTGCAGCCTTAGGCGGTAGCCAGGGCCACAGGGGTAAGCATTTTTTGGAAGAGACCTGTTTTACTGACACATCGGCCTCAGTCTTCTCTCCTCCTCCTTTCCCACTTAACTCTAGCAGGTATTTGTGTTTGCTGTGCTTTTAAAGCTAAAATAACACCCTTGTAAAGGGTGACTCAAGGAGGCTCTTTGTACACTGTTTGAACCACATTACTTCATGCTGGGAAGCTGGTGTGTGTTGGGGCCTGGCCACATCTGTGCATGTGACAGGCTGTGAACTCTGACCAGCCTGAAGGTGAGAGGCCATATGGGGATATACTGGTAGAAACTCCAGCTCTGGGGTCAGGTGGCCGGGGTTCAGTCCCTGCTTTCTGCCATTTGCCAACCTTGTGGCTTTTCAAGCTACTTCTTTCATGTTCTTCTGAATGTAACGGCGATAAATGGCAAAGGTAAATTTTCAAAGGTGCCTGACACTCTCTAGGTTCTCAGTGAATCCTACTCTCACTGGTTTTTAGTGTAGGATGGAACATTTGAAAAGAACTTGGTTCCCTTTATTCTTTGGGGGTTGCATATTTAAATTGCATTCTAAAGTAAACATCAGACTGACAGCAGAAAGCAGCAAACTCGAAATGTGCCAGGCTGCAGGGGAAATTATTCTGGGATTAAATTTTGCTGCAAAAAAATCTACAAAATGGATCTTGTACGTGCAGATGGTTGAGAATTAACTTTAGCTGATCTGAGCACATATTTAAATCCAAAGGGGATTTCGTGTTTCAGTATAGTTCAGCCTCAGCTGAGAACGTGACTTTTATGTATTTTACAGCAAAAACCACTTGCCACTCATAGTAGCTGAAATTGGAGACCAACTAGGGAGAACCTTGTGGGTTCCTGTCCATCGAATGCCTGGTTTTAAAAAAAGACCTGCCTCTGCTGTGCTGCTTCTTGGAGGAGAAGCTACTGACTAGCCTTCCAGCACTGGAGGAGAAGCCTGACGACTGTGCCCTCACAGTTTATCTTGCCTTTTGCAGAGAGCCTCTTTTATTTTCACATCAGATTATCTGTAAAATGGACTTCTCCCCACAGTGTTGTAAACCGTAACAATCCTGGCCTTCCTCTAATTGTGTGGGGAGAGGGGGCAATACCCGGTAGAGGCTTGTTGAGCAGGAGAGGCTTTTCTGCTTTTCATTATTTTCCTACTAATACACCTAATCCCTGTCAATAAAGTTGGCTGTTTGGGGAAGGAACCCACATCCCTGCACGCTAATACTGATTTACGTGCAGCTCTTTGTCGGACTAACAGCAATGAGGCGGTGAGCATCATTCTTGGTGTGGCTCTGGGAGGGGTGCATCCCAAGGAAGAGGGACACTTAAAACGTCTAGGCTGCTGGAGGCTTAGCCAGGGAGGCAAAGGTGCGGGCACCCTTCCTAGTGGAGCAGTGTTGACATAAAGGTGAATGCTGACAAGGGATGTGGTCTTGCAGTGTGCCCTGTGCTACCTGCCTGCTGTGTTTTCAGTAGAGAGATTAGCCTCAGTTTCTCCATAAAAATGTCAGCCTGGAATATTTCATATAGCCTATGCTTTTTAGGCTGTTTAAATAATATTTTACCTTCCTTTGTTTAATTTTTGGTGTGTTCCCTTTCAGTGATAAGATACATAGCTGTCTTGCAGAGCTTACAAAACTGAGGGACCCCCTTCCATCATGGAGAGAGGGTGCCCAGAAAGTAAATTGAGATTACTCAGGAGTCATACCAAATTGCATATTTCTTAATAGGATTGACAAAAGCGCCTGAGTTCTGGAAAGCAAGATACCTGTTTTAATAAATGGATACTTATATAAATTTGTAGAAAATGTATTCAAGATCTCGAGAAGAATATGCTATTCCTCTTTTTGTCTAATGGGTCACTTCTTTGGCACAGAGCTCTGGAAAGCAAGATAGGGTGTGCTGGCCCTCTTGGGGAGAGTGCTGGCATGGCCAGGTTTCCCTCTGGGGGTGGGCAGTGCTCACCTGGTCTGGCAAGGCCATAGAAGGGATCTTCCAAATGACTTTTTCCTAGAGAATTAGCTCATCTGGATGTTCAGAGCCATCTTCCCGGATGAACTGTTTTCTGTGAGACAGATAACCTGGGAACCATCAGGCCATATTTGGGGCAGCCCATGCTGGCCCAGTACCAAAAGTTTATTTATAGAAGAGTGATACTACCACTGAAGGTCTGGGAAGGCTTTATGGGCTCAACTACACCTGAGAATGCTTGAGTCTTTCTTTTTACTTTCTGCTATCTGAAATGGCACTTTTGAGTGCTTATTAACTCAGGTTTGGAATTTGATTTAGAGGGGTTCACATTTCTCTGGTTATTGGAACTAAACATCAACTGTATTTCTTAGTAGATTTGTTTTATTTAAAGGATAAGGAAAAGAAAAATATATTTCTGTAGCTCAGAAAACCCTAAGAAGGACTAGATTAAGAGGGAACTTTCTAGAGCCTCAATTAGAGTTCTGTTAAAGAAAAAAATACAAGTGAGGGCAGGTAGGGCATAGAACACTCAGCCCAGGGACTCAATTAAAAATGCTTTAAAAATGTAATTTCAATCAACTTGGAGAGTCTTGGAGCATTGCAAGATGTGTGAAAACATGCTTTAAATGCCAGCAGCCAGTGAAAAGGGCATGGTTTCAGAAACCCTGCTATAAACTACGTGCCTTTGGCTTTCAAAAGCGTACAGGATACATCACTGAAATATTCAGAATAAATATCAGAATTGTACAGTCCTTGTATCCTACAAGGAATGAAATTTTTACAGAGCTAGTTTTATTTGGCCTAAGATCCTGAAATTTTTTTTGGTTGTCACAACATTTGTTTTGGGAGATGTACAGATCAGATCTGATTATAACAGATATCGTTACAACAGAAACATCCCTATAACCAAACAATTTCTAGACCTCAAGCAATAGTCCACTTATTTAAAACAATACTGAATGTAACCCAACCCCATTAAGGCAAAATCATGTGGATTAGTCTTGGAGGTTTTCCCCTCATGATTTCCTTACCTTCTGGAGTCCGTACACGGGCACTGGCAATGAATGATTTCAGAAGTGTTTACCTTTGGAGTGCACCAAGTGATTTTTAAAGTGTAGTGTCCATTTCACTTTATTTTCTGCGTAGGTCCTTATTGAAGTATTTGTGGAAGGAACCCACCCCAGGTGAAGTGCTCCTGCCTGATTGGCTACTTTGCGTATTTTAGTTTCTCTTACGTTTATATCTAGAAAGTTTTTCACGTATAACTTGCCCCTAAAAAAGTTAAAGTTACATAATTTACGTTTTACTCATTGTCAGCCACCAAAACCACAGGCCGCAGCTTGCTCAATGTTGTAAATGTGAAACAAAACACAGGCTCAAAATACAGTCACAGTGAATGGTCACTGTCATATGCGAGTAGTTTTTGCCTCTGAGCCCTGATGGCAGTTACTGCCAATCCCGAGCTGTGAGTGTCTTCCTCAGAGGCATGGCTTTGTAGATGGGGCAGTTCTGGTTGGTGGCCCCTGCCTCTGGCTGTCTCTGGGCCCATCATGTTGGAATCTTCCTCTTAATTTCCCTCACCTTCTCCAGTCTCTTCACATGACACATGCCTCAGGCTTCCCATCCCAGGTAAGAAGAATTGAGAGGTGGCCTATTGCTTTTCTTGATGCTCATGAAAATCGCTAGAAGGCTGCTAAGTACAGAGTGAAAGCATGCCCTTTGTAGCTACTGTCGTGGGTTTTAGAGACAGCTCTGCCACCTGCTAGCTTGTGACCTCAGACAATAATAATAGAAATAATTAGTACTGAGGGCATATTTACTCTGTCCTCGCCAGGTCCTTGTAGCTAGTCATCCTTCTTTTCAGTCGTAACAGCCTACTAAGGTGGAGTTTACTATTATCTCCAAGTTGCAGAGTGAGAAAAATGGGACATGGCAGGCCAGGTGACTTGCCCACGGTCCCCCAGAATGTATTCTATCAAGTGAGCTGCTTAGAACCAAGTTAGTTTACAGATCATATCCCCTTTGTCTTTACACTAGGGTCAGTTTAAACCTCATGTGGATGTACATTACTTGGTGTAGAATTTTAAGTGTGAGGATTAGAGACATGTTTGAGGAGATTCAGCAGTGGAAAGGCAATCAATAAATAGTATATGACCATCTCTTTCTTGTCTGTCAACTCCACAGAAGTCCAGACTAAATGGATGCTGATTGTGTATCAAAATACTTATGTTGTGTTCTTTCACGTGAATTACTGCCATAGGTCCTTAGAATGTGAGGTGAGGTTTTAATGGGGTGAGGTGGAGGGTGGGGAACGGGGAGGCATGTCTCTTTAATACTTCCCATTTGGGGCCCTGCAAAATGATGCTTTGAGGCCATTTGTATTTTCCAGCATTTTTGCACTACACAGGCCTGTGTGTGTTTCTATGTTAGATTTCTCATCTCCAACAGATGTGTCCTTTTCCTCTTACAGCCCAGAATTTGTTATCTGATTAATTAAAATTTATGCAGATGAAAAATCTGACAGAGTTTAACTTGTAGCCTCACCTGCTTGCTTTAAGTTAATAGGCATGCATACTCTTAACAGTAATAGAATTCCCTAATTTGGATTTTATAGCCATTTCATTTCATGCAGATGTGAGAGTAGTGGTTTTGTTTTGTTTTTCTTTTGCGACTACTACCTGTGTTTTGTATTAATACTCCCTAACTTAAGTGCCTATAATAATTTACAGTAATTTGTAATCTATTTATGTTTACTGTTCTTCTTTAATTGACAAATACTGCTGTTCTCAGTGTCTTGGCTGTTGTTCCTATCAGCTGACTTTTAGAGGTTTATGATGTGGATTGAAGAGGGACTGTTTGTGTTCCATTACTAAAAGGCCTCTTTGGACTCTGGAGTTTTCCTTTCCTGTTCTCCCTGCCCTCATCTGCTGCTGCCTATCCCCTCCCCAAATAAGAATGACTTAGTATTTTTAGAATAGAACAGATGGGGTAGTTGGGTCGGAGTCACAGGGGAATGAGTGCTTGATTCCAGTGCTGTATCAATTTGGTGAGGATAACTTGAGGAATTAAGTTGAGGGCTGCATATCATGGCGATCTATACACCAGAGAGATGGTGTCTTTTAGAATCTTAGACCAGCCACTTTGATCTGATTGGATCACAGGCATCCTACAAGGTGCTTAAAGCTGGGTTTCCCTGGTAGCATGGCAGTAAGAGAACGCTATTTCATGCTCATTTTATTCTACTGCCATATTTGATGGTCTATTAATTGCCACTGATGTTTGTTTTAGATACTCTAATTAATGGGATTCTTCACTGTTTCTGATCCCCAAGGCCTTTCTAGCAAAGGGCACAGCAGTTAAAGTAAATAAATTACTGCTTTTGTTACCACTGAAACTATTTTGGTTCAGTAGTTTTAACTCCTTGAATGTATTTTATGATTTTTTTAAATATGTAGAAAGAGAAAAAGCACCAACTAGGGATGTAGTAGAAAGAGCACTGCATTGACTGCGATTTAGGGAACCTGCCACCATTATCTGACCTTGGATGTGCTCTCTGTTCTCTCACAGCGTGGAGTTTCTCATCAGATTGCATGATTGCTTGTGTTCTTCTAAACCTAGATTTTATAGTATATTATGTGATTAGACCTATGAAGTATTTTGTTTATTTTACTATTTCAAAGCAGTACTTTCCTGTGCGGAAGCTCCAGTGAATTAGTTGGAGGCGGGCATTACTCTCCTGCACATTCAGGCATTCTAAATGAAATGTTGGTGCTGCCTTGACATGTAAATCAAAGACTTGTTTAGTATTTTAATTTACTTCGTATATTTGAGCTACCCTCAGATTCATGTAAGAATGGTGGTTTTAGCCATGAATTGAACATTAGTATAATGGAAGGAGAGTAGATTTGGAAATGGGTAGATACAGGTTCAATCACAATCCTTCATAGACTAGATAGATGACAGCAGGTTATTCAGTTTCTCCCAATTAGATTCTTTAAAATGATAATAACAACAATAATAATATTACCTCGCAAAGTACCTGGCATCTAGTCAAGTTCTCAGTAAATGCTCATATCATGTATTTAAAATGGTGTTCTGGCTAATTCAGAACACTGTTTCCATAGAGAAAGTTTTAGTGCCTAAATTTCTGGCATGTGTATGATTTTCTGTCCTTTGGGAAATACATCCACAGTGGAAATAATAGTAATCAGTAGAGTGCTAGAGCATCTGTAGCATGGGTTGTGGGCCAGGCCTTGGGTCCGTGTACTTTCCATGCCTTGTCTTATTGTGGGGTATCCTTTCCTTTTCCTTCAAGATGTTAATTTTATTGCCTGTAAGTACTAGGCTATGATAACAGCAGGGACAAGATGATGTGGTAGGAACTTTGAAAATTTTATTAAGTTGATAATCCCAGGTCTAGTATAGTTGTATAGTTACTTCACTGAGCTTTTTTGTAAGACAGTACTGTATTTTGAATTTGTATGTAACCTGTGATAGATTTAACTTGCTAATTTTCTTTTTGAGAAACAAACTTACATTGAGCCTGTGCTATCCTAGCAGTTATAAGATGTGGCTTCCTCACAGCTATCCTGCTTCTGTGGAATTTTGTAGGCTTGTCATTAATTTCACGTTTGTATTGATGTGGTCCAATTATGGGTGCACTTTTGCCTATACAATCAGAAGTGGGCAGTGTAAGAGATTCTTTAATTTACCAAATTCAGAAACTTCAGAAGGAAACTTAACTGAAATATTAACCTATTAGGTGCTTAGTAAAACTTTATCCTTCTCTTTTGAATGCCCATTTACATATAAAGGTAAGAATCAAATCCGTAACTTGTTCACAAAGCACATAGTGAGTGGTGCAGTTGCTGCACAAGTACAGAGAACTATTTTATTCTGTATACAGTCTGTATCTTTATAGAAATTAGTAGAAAATATGCAGACTATATTCTGAAATACATGAAATGAGGCAGAAAAGAAATTGGGCTTAGCTTGACTAAGGATCCAGAATGCTTAGGTCCAGGGTGAGGAGCTTCATTAAGTATGTGAACCTCTTTGATGATTAGAAACTGTTTCTTCATGGTCCTGACCCTGTGAGCCTCATGTAGTCAGGCCAAACATAATGTGTAGGTTTTAGTCTATCTGTATCGTTTTGGTTAAACCTCTTTGTTTATGAGCAAAATGTCGTTACAAACTTGACTTGGAAGCCACAGTGCACACCTTGTTCTAATCCTAGCTCCTCCTCTAATTACCTGCAGGACCTCGGACAAGTCCCTTCACTGCATTGTTTTCTACATCTAAAATTCATGTTCAATCTGGGGGAAATTAAGTATTGATGAATTAGAATGAGTCTGGATAGACTTCACACGTGTGGTGAAAGGAACTTGCCGTCTCCCAAGTAGCTTTCACATGTTTGTTAGATTGTGCTAAAGGGCTTGCTCCATCTAGGGTGCTGTAGTGAGGCAAAGGTCAGTTGGATACAGACTCTTTCCTCATTGAGGGACAGGGCATACATACTAAGAAGGTCAGAAGATCTCTCTGCCTTTCATATTATGGGGTGTTGGAGTGTTTTCTCTTGGGAATTGAAGATGTAATGTCCACATTAAGGTGGTCCCCTTCTAAAGGCGTATTACCTCATCTAACCACCTAGCCACATTGCCTATAGAATTGGAAGTGGGCAATGTAAGAGATTTGATGGGTAATTTATTAAGAAAACCATGCTACAGATTTTCGAAAGCTCCCTTAACTACCTCCTAGAAAGCATTTTATATATTATTTTCAGTCTTTTCTTTTTTTTTAATGACTCTTGGGTAGCATAAGAAAATGTTACTAAGAGTCAAATCTTGGTCAGCCTGAACTTACCACTCACCTGCATCTCAGGGAACCTGTTCTTGTACAGATCTGGTATCATAAAGAAGGCCACCCTAGTGCAGCATAAATTGATAATTAAGGTTTGGATCTGAAATCACCACATTCTGTTTTTTCAAGTTAAAACATCTTAAAAGAGAGAGAAAGATAAAGTAAATTTATAGGCCCTTGATAGTAGGCCAGCCCACATTTCTATATGTACTACTTTGAGATTCAAAAAGCTCTTAAAACAGAGGTTTTGGTTTTGGTTTTTTTTTTAAGCATCTCGTTTGGTATCAAAATTGACTGAATTGACTATGGAAATATAAATGTTTGATTATGTGGTGTTATCCCAGGCTCTGCTACAGTAAATGTATCATATTGCCTTTCTCAAATTCCTAAAATACTCAATTCCAGAGCACATCTGGCCCCACAGGATTTCCTGACGCGCACTCTTTAAGTGCAGTCTTAGAACTTGTATGCTTATCTAATCTTTGTAACTTTTCCATGGACAAAATGCTTTGAGGGCAGAGACCTTCTTGCCTTTTTCAGCTTTGAGCATTCCTGTATTCCTGTCAGGGTGCCTGCCACTGTAGTCATTTGTTATACTCTTGAATAAATCAGTGAAGGGAGGGAAGGGTGTTCAGGCAGCTCTAGGCCATTCTCCTCTAAACCAGCCAGCCAGTACTTTCTAGGCCAGTGTACTAGGTACAAGTTATGCCACGAGATTGAGTTGACTGATCACCAAAGTTAACAGATGACAATTTATGACCTTTCCCTTGCATTTCATATCATGAAAATCAAAGTGTTCAAGCATCTCAGAGTGATGAAGTGACCCTTGGGCAGAATTGCAGATAATGCCATGTACACCCTCACCTCTCCTCTCCTGTCTGGGGAACTGTTGAGTGCACCCTGAGGAAAGAATGCTGGAAATTTGATATGATTGTTGTGCTGATACTCATTAGATTATAAAAAATGTAGGAATACACCACATTCTCTTGCAGTTACATAGATGAGAGGGTGGGCAAACTACGACCCACAGGCCAAATCTATTTCTCTTTTTCTGTGTTTTTTGTAGCCTACAAGCTAACTGGTTTTTGCCTTTCTTAAGAGTTATAAACAAAAAATATGCAGCAGAGACCTTATGTGGCCTGCAAAGCCTAGAATGCTTTCCTGTCAAGCCCTTTATAGAAACAGTTGTCCAATCTTTAATACAGACCATTAATTTTACCCCCAGCTTACTCTTCTCTGTGTTTAGGATGAATTCTTTCCTTCTCAGTCTCTACCCTCCTTTGTACTGACTCCAGAGTCATACTTCTAGAGCTTAGGTAGTATTTTTTTTTTCATGAAATGATGACTCTAAAAGATGCTTTTTATCCCCTTTTAAAATCTGTTGAGAAAATTTAAATGAAGATGAGATACAGAATTAAGCTGAGCAAAATACTGAAGTTGAGAGTTCTGGGGAATACTCAAATGTGAGAATAACCAATTATAGAGTTTCTACAGTGATTTTATGAAGGTATCATTACTTGGGTCCCTGTATCTTCAAAATTTCTTTCATTCACAAAATTATGTACACTTTGAATATGGAGAAGTATTTCAAAAATGCTGATTTGGGAAAATATTCATTGCTCTTTAAAGAAATTTTATTTTTTTAAATAGTGATACATGTCTAAATGATGTAATCCTGGAATATCAATGTAATTTAGGATTAATACTGTGAGCCATTCCATTTTTTTCTAAATCATTTCAGTTATACCAATGTACAGTTTTTTATACCTTGCCTTTTTACTCCATGAATTGGCAAAGTGTGAGTAATCTCACTGACCGTGTCATATTCTCCTTGTTCCAAGTCACAGTGTTAGTGAAAATCAGTTGAGCCCCAGAGTCAGAAGCCCTATATTCTACTACCAGCTTTACTTCTCTCTAGTTGTGTGACCTTAAGCAGTCACTTACTCTCACTGGAATTCTGTTTGCTCATCACTAACTTGGTAGTGAGAATACTAGCCTAACAAAATTTTGGGGAAGGCAGATACAGTGATATATGTGGAAATGTTTGGAAAATTAGAGTGTTTTTCAAATATCACTTGGTATTGGTGACACAATGATGAATTTATGATAGTTCACCATTTATGCATACGTTGATTCACTTCTTAAGGTGTTAGAAGTCAAAAGGCTCAGACCCAGAAAGGAATGAGCTTGCTTTTTAATTTACATTTTCATTTATTCCTAATAAGGCTTAAAAGGGGAAGGGGCATTTACTCCTGGAGTGCTTAATCTCATTTAAATGGTTATATCAGTAAGCATTTGCTGTATTATAAACCTTTCTAAAACTGAGTGATATAAAATGAAAGCTATTTGTTATATCTCCTTAGTCTTCTGTCCGCTATAGGGGAAGTCCTTCTAACTGGACTGGGCGTGGCTGACCTTTGGCTGAATTTGCTCATGTGTCTGCCATCAGCAGGGTAGCCTAGAAGGTCTTCAGCTCAGGTCACTTGGCTCTCCAGCAGGCTAGCCAAGGCTTGTTTTTTTGACAGTGGCAGAGTCCAAGAAAGTGTTTTTGCTTCAAGTTTGCTACCTTCTATACCCTTGGCCGAAGCAAGTCATATGACGAAGTCTAGCATCGGTATGGTAGGGCACTGCCAAATGCGAATACAGGGAGGTGTGCAAATTTGTGGCCACTACTGCAGTGAATCTACACGGTGGTCTTAGAGGCGAAGACAGTCTTCCCAAGTGGGAACTGGATTGTAGCCAGACATGTGAGTCACGGTGGTCCTGTGTTTTTGCAAAATCTTGCATAATTCCAGTGCCTACACTCTCCCATTCCTCAGCACTGTGTGAGAGCCTTGGCAGCCTCACAATCTGACGGATTTGCAAGTAGTAGCCCACGCCCAAATATGCACTTCTCGTGTTTTAAATAATACAGTGTATATTGTTTCCAAGACAACTTTGATGAATTGTCAGCTTTCTCTAGGTTCCAAACCCACATAAGAAGCATTGTTATCCTATCCCTGCTGGGTAATTTGTATACTACAGTGGTTTGTTTGGAAACATGCCTGTTGTTCTTTAAAATATGCTTAATGCTAGATTAGAGAACAGTTTTTTTCTGTTTATGCAAGCTCATTTCTAAAGCATTTCAAATAAAGAGCTTGGGCATGTATGGTATTTAGAAACCCTTCACATGATGTTTTTAAAACAGATCAATTTCAGCATTAAAATGTTAGGAATTCAGCCAAGGAAAATTCAACTTGGATTGTATAGCCGTAATGATCATGTATTATAACCATCTTCTTTGAAAGAGATTGCACCAGCAGAGTTGAACTTGGTGAATTACATAATTTAAGAGTGTTTGCGGGAATACTGCTGTAGGGGGATTATTTAAGCCCTTCCTAAACAAGAGCAAAACGAAAGATGGATTTTATTATGAGGTACTTAAGTCACAAGAATAGTCGTCATAAAATATCTAAAGATAACTCATTCGAATTGAACAGAAGGTCATATGTCTGAGTATCAGTTATCACACTTAACTACTTGGCAGAATATTGAGATGTAAGAGCGTGATTTCTGTTTTTCAGCTACTTTGGCTTGAATTAAAAATTGCTTCTTAGTTACCCAAAAAGTATTTTCAAGTCAGAAGTCACTCTGTGATTGAGACTGTATTGATTTCAGATACTGACTGCCAAGTAATTTAGAAAAAATTTTTATGTGTATCAAACACATCACTTAGGCAGATGATTAATCTTTAAAAAACTGTGTTTTAAAGAAGAAAGTTCATGTACTCTTAGTTCCTGCTCCGCCGAGTAGCGCTGGGTCTCAAGGGACCATACGTTGCGGGAGGAGCGTCTGTGTACCTGTTGCATCTTTGCTGCTGCTGCCCTCACTCATTCAGGGTCTGGAGTTGGAGGATGGTTTGGAGGGTCAGGTTCATCATTTTACATTACAAATACTATGCTTTTGGAGAAGTGCTACAGGTTGAATTTCTTAATACTTCCAAAGGTGGAGATGAGGCAAGACTCAAAAGAAATAAGGGGTTGGGAGAACTTTTATTTAAAAAGCCTCTACCTTGATAGTGAGGTCACATGGATATAGTGGGAAAGTCACCTAGAAGGAATAGTTCCTGAGACATTTCAGTGACACTGGGTGTGGGGACACTGAGAGAGACTGGAGTCGTGCTGCCCCAGACTGGGCGATGCCAAGGATTGCCTGCAGCTGCCACAGGCATGAGGCAAGACAGGATCGTGGCCCTGCTGACACCTTGTTCTCCAAATGCTAGAGTCAGATTGTGAGGCTGCCTAGGCTCTCATACAGAGCTGGGGGAGAAGAAATTGCTGTTGCTTTAAGCCATCTGGTTTGTGAGAGTTTGTTCTGGCAGGCCTAGGAAACTAATAAAGCTCCCAAGGGTTAAAGTTTATCTGTCAGTTTTGTTTCGTCATCAGTGTGGTAATTGCTGTATGATGCTAAGCACAGTGAACATCTACATAGAAGCCACCAAACAGTTACATGTTGAATGTTTTTAAAATTTTGTTACTCAGTGGCTAGCCAAGTCTGGGCACTGCACTTAGGCTCTGGGGATGCAGTGGTGAAAAGGACAAAGAAATGTCTCCCTCATGGAATTCACATGTCACTAGGGAGACTCGCATTCATCATATGATTCATAATTCTGATGAAATTTGCTTCAGTGGCTTTTATGTAGCTTCTATTCTTGTTCCCTTTTTTTCAATCCTCTGGAACCCTAGTTGACCTTTGGATCAGCCTTACGGGAGGCACTAGGCCTGCCCATGCTTCTCAGTTCCTTGTGGGTTAGGCTGGCCACATGCAATTTTGCAGAAGATGTGCTCACATCCTTTGTAGTCATGGATGGGCTTTGTGTGTGCTTGTCTCCCTCTCCTTCTAAAAAAGTACCATGGAGCCCTCATAGCTTTTCCTTCTCTGAGTTTAACACATTTTTATGTCCTTTTCATCTTTTCATTATACTTACACACTTTTAAAGTTTTCACTTCATGGTTTGATGGAGTTCTTGCCCTAAGTCAGATTTGAACCCAGATCTGTCAGACCAAGTGAAGCAAGCCCCTTTGTCATTCCCCTTAACCCCTTTTGTGTCCTCTTTTATTCATGATGCCTTGCTGCTCTATATAGGGTGGTTTCTTTTCCCAGAATGTAGGCATCATTTCCCATGCCTCTTATAAAAATCAGATTATCTTCTAGTATCTGCCCTGTTAGCTTGCCTGAGTATCTTCACCCCTCAGGATTCTGATTTCTTCCTGTATAAAAAGTGAGGAGGTTGAGATAGGAGCTTCCAAATTTTCAATGAGTATCAGAAGCACACATGTTGGTTAAAATGCATGTTCTGATTCAGTAGGTATGTGGCAGGGTCTGAGATGCTGCCTTTCTAACAAGCTCTCGGGAGATCTTGGTGCTGCTGGATGGTGGGCCATACTTTCAGCGGTGAACAACAGATATTTCTCCCCTTCCCAGCTAAAGATGAGACCTTTCCTGCCTTATTCAGTAGAGCCTGTTGGTAGCTGGGAGCTTCCCAGTGAGCAGGCCGACCCCTGGTCTTCACAGTTAAATATTCTTGCCATGCCCATGCACACTGTTTCCAATAGAAAGGGGCAGAATGTGCCTGGAGCCATCTGATAGTGCTTGAAAGGATTCGCTGTCTGCAGTTCTTGTTTTATAGCTTGGCCCATGTTTTGTTTCTCAGACTGAAGCTAAGCCTACCGTCTGATGCATAATCAGCATTAACCTTCAGGTTACGTGGTTCTTCTTGTGGCTATTTGCCGTGGGTTTCCCCTCTTCCTTCATCTCACAGTAATGGTAGGTTTATGACCATTCTCATAACTGTGATTAAATGTCTCAATTCTTTCGCTTTATGTGGTGTCCTTGGCCACTTAATTATACTACATTAAGTGGTATGTTGTGCTGTCAGTGCAGTTGGATCGCATTGTGGGTGGCATCTTTGTATATTTTGTAGTGTTCCTATCATACAATTTGAGCTTACCAAGTGCTGAGGATGCATAAATGCGCTTTAAGAAATTATTTCTTTATTACTGTTTAGTTGAACTGATGGTGACACTAAACATCAAGACTTTTGATGTTTTATACGGCATTCTTCCCCACTAATTAACTTCATTAGTGCAGTTAATTACTGGGGAAGAATACCGTATAAAACATCAAAGTCTTGATGTTTAATCACAGCTTAAAAAAAGAACTTTTATATTCTTCGATTGCCAACCACATTCCAATTAGCTGAAGGAAGGTCAGAAATTCTGTTTTCCCTCTTCTAGTCTTCAAACTTTTCCTGGCTCTTTTCTGCTTGACCACTGGTTACTTGAGCCCGAGTGTTAATCTAGACAAGCTTACAGTGGCATGTGGAGGGTGAAATATCTTCCCACGAGCTACAAACCAGCAGAACTAAGACAGGTTTTGCAAAAGGCAGTGAAGGCCTCTCCTGTAATGTGTGTTGGGGAAAAATGCAACTCACAGAAATGGGTATTTGTTTTTCTTTTGTACCCTCTAATTTTATTGTTAGTTTAGAGCCACTCCATTTTCCTGTATGTTGACATATGTTGCCCTTCTGAGCCACTTCTCTAATGTCTGGTAGGTATTTTTCCTTATTGAGCTCAGACTGTAGAGCAGAGGGAATATATATGGCATAGCATGTAAGTGGGGACGCACCAAAGTTGATTACACAAATTCTTAAATGACCAGTAGTTAAACTACAAGAACAATAAGACCTCCTCAGGTCATTTCCCTGTGGTGTGTGTTAGATCATTTTTTATTGTTTGTTTCTTTTTTTTTAAATCAAGCAGGGTTTACAATAACAATAATGTAATTCAGATAAGCAATTACTGTAATTGACCTTGGCGATGCATAGCCTTGGCTTTTACCACAGTTTGCTTAATACCTGAAGATGGCCAATTATCTTATAATGCCCACTTTATTGAGATTATTGTTTTAATTATGGCACTCAAAATACATCACTGTCAGCATTGTCCAGTCACGCATGTAAACACCACATTCAGGCATTCAGAAATGTATAAAGAGCATCTAGTCTCACCTTCAGCACTGAGTTTTTTCTCTCTCCCAACTCCAAACTATGATTTTGAAATACATCATTTCTTACCATTTAAATGTGGTTCATCCTGATAAGAAGAGCCACAGGGAGATAAAGTTTGGGGTGCTGTTATACCTTTGAATTAATTTGCTCTCTGGAAGGGCCGAAGGTGGCTTGGTACCAGTAAGTAGGTGGTTCTGGTTGAGTAGCTCTTAACTGATGGCTGTAACAGTAGCTGCTGCTGATCCGAGTATGCTGTAGGGCAGAGATTCTCAACTTAAGAATTTCTTGGTGGCTTTGAAGGGGGCCCAGGCCTACCCCTGCGGAGAGTCAGACTTATTGCTCCAGAGGAAATATGTATGGCCCAAGAGGGCTTTTTTTTTTTTTAAGCTCCACAGGTGACTCATGTGGCATTGAGAACCACTGCCCAGTCCCTGAGTTGTTTGTTCCCTGCCAGCAGGTCTCGTCCTGGCCCCTGACACACTTCCAGGGAAAGGACACCTTTTGGGGTCTTTGCGGCTCCAGTACCTTACTCTCCTTCCCTCCCAGACTTAGCCTAGCCTCCTCACATGGCTGAACTTGCTTTACTCTCCGGGTTTGGACCCTGGCAGTTCAGAAATGATAGGTCTTCTTTGCAGTGCCTGGCCACCTCTCCCATGGCAAGTCTCAGTGGATAACCCCATCTCTCTGGAACACCTCACTGTATTCTTAAAATCGTTTTTTTTTTGTTGATCACCGAAGTATGTCTTACCGTCCTCCTTCCTAAAGTTTGAGTAAGGATCAGCATTTATTCTTCAGCATCTGCCACTTTGCTGAATGTAATTCTGGTTGATTGGGTCAGCTGTTTGCCCACTTCTGTGATACCCTGCAGAATGCCATTCACATGCACCATGCAGTCCCATAAACCCCTTAGGTTTGAGGCATTCTTGAGGAATAGCTCAAACTCCTGCCCTTTTTTGTTCCAGTATGAACCTGGATCAGAATGCAGATGCATGCAGATGACATTAATAGGTTGACAAACTTGATTCCATTCTAATCATATGTGTATGTACATACCTGCACACACCTAGGAGTACATGGATACTTAGCATGCACAGGTACACATACATATTTGCAACAAGTAATCACTGGATTATATCTCTACATCTCTCTCAAATCCATCCTCTTCAGTCCTTCTCCAGAACCACCTAGTCCCAGCCAATAGTACCAGTAAAGCAGGGACACCAAGACTGATGAAAGCTTGGTTTTGATGATCTAATTCAGAATTCTGCTATTTTAGTTTCAGCATACATTTAAGGTTTATATTGTACACTTAGTATTGTGTATATTTTTTAATTACCAATGGTGAGGTAGGCAACATAAGTCTTCTCTGTTCTTTAGTGTTTCTAAAAGTCTTCACTCCGACTCCAGCCCTCTCTCTAGCACTGAACTTTCCAAAGATCTTCTGAACGATTTTTAGAATGTGGGTCACCTCACCACTTCGCTTCAATGGCACTTAGATGTCACCATGACCTGCTGGCCCTGTACAGCCCTGCTCCCTACCTCCTGCTCTCCCTCCACAGCAGACACCCAGCCTCTGTCCCCAGCATTGCTGTAGGCTTTCCCCCTCATCAGGGCCTCTATCTGTAGTCGTATTCTCTCCTGGCTGTTCACATGGTTGATTCCAGCCTTTGCTTCCCATGTCAGCCTGAATGTTGTCTCTTGAAGAGGCCATCCCTTCCTGCCTTGTCACTAGTTAGTCCCAGTCTTAGCATCCTGTTTATCTCTTTGGTAGCATACTGCCATTTGCACTTATCATTAAGTTTTCCCTAGTTTATTATACTAATTTTATTTTTGTGTGTCCCCTTACTAGAACGAGTGCTCCGTAAGGGTAGGGTCCTTGCTTACCCTTTTAATTGTGTTCTGAGTCAGTGCCTTAGAGCCCTGCAGGGTGCCTGCTGCAAGCTGGTTGGTACTTGTTCAGTAACTAACGATATTCAGTTGTTAACAAGGGGGAGACATGCTGTGTTCCCCCACCCTGTCAGTTCTGACATCTCACTCACTTGTGTGTCACCGTCAAGTTCCATTGAAGCTGGGCTTGGAAGTCTGGTCTTCCCTCTGTCACCCAAACTCCAGGTCATGCTAAGTGGTGTGTTTGCTGTGAATTCTACAAATAAGGAAAAAGAACAACTTCTTAAGAGGGCACCAGCCAAGAGGGCAGGTACGCGCCCAGACTGGAGACTGTGCTGTCTCAAAAATGAATCTGGACCAGCAGAGCGCCTTTTGCCCAGGCTTCAAGGTAATGAGGAACTGCCCACTACCATCTTTTAAAAGAAAGCAAAGAGGAGACACTCACAGCAGCTCCGGGTAGCTGCTGCCGCCAGGATCAAGGGCTGGCGAAGGCTTAGCCTTGCCTTCTAAGGCAGGTTCCAGAAATGAGCATGAAAGAAAGGGCAGTGTGCCAGCCACTTCAGGTAGATCTCGATTAATCTTCATGGCAGTCCTGTAGGACAAACAGCCATACCTCCATTTTATAGTAGGAAAATTGAGGCCTTGAAAGGTTAGTTTGCCAGAATCACACAGCTAATAAGTGCTGGAGCTGAAATTTGAGATCGGAGCCCTCTCTCTCTCGAGCCAAGAATTGTTCTGTCCTGCTCCCTCCTCTTGGATTCCACAGTGCTGTAAGACTGTGCTTTGTGTCTGCAGTGTCTAGCACATGGCCAACACAAAGTGTCTATTCAGCTAAAGTGGTAGGATTTGACTGGCATCGCAACGTGAGACTGCTTACAGAGTCTTTGTTGTTCTTCAGAAAGAGGAGTAAAGAAAGCTTCTTTTTTTCCATCCACCAGCTAGTATTGATAGCACTTCTGCAGAATCCCCCTCTGCCGCCAGTGGTGTACCTCCAGTGGCTCTCTCCAGGCTGCTCATGGCCTCTCTTATGCATTCTCCATTCCCAGTACAAGGAATTCTGTGGCTGTGTGTTTCAGCAAAATTTGTCAATGGTGCCAAGGTCTCTGACTTGACATTTGATTAATCTCATGCTCCTAGATGCTTTCATGTACACATTAGTTATAGATCTTCTGTGTCTAGAGTCCTGGGCCATTCCTTCATGTTTATCAGCTAGAAGACCAGCAAGATGATACACTGTTGGTGTGGTAGCAGAGGTCTGCCCTCTGATGGGATGTGTGTATGCACATGTGAAGAGACAGACAGATAGACAGAGGGGAGACACCCATACCTCAGAAGTCAGACCTACCCTTTGAGTTATTTTTATCTTCATTCATTCAGCAAACACTCGACTGTCCTTACAATGCATAGTGCAGGATTCCTTCAAGTCTATTTGGTATTAAATAGCAAAAGTGTACCACAGAGCTAGTGCTCCTTCTTTTCAATAAAATAGTGCTTGATCGAATGGTATTCACCTCATTTCTCAGTGTGGTGGGTGAGAGTGTTTCCTCCCAGTCCATTTTCAGCATGCTGCTATTACTGCGCCATTTTGTGCGATGCCAGATTGCAGTTGACTCCATTCAGTTCTGTTTACCCGAGTAGCGCTGTAGTGATTAAATGTCACTGGGTACACTGAGTATACAAAAGTAATTAACCTAAAAGGACATGTTAGAATAAGGGTCAACAACCTCTTTAGCCTGTAGTGCTACTGGCAGAACTAAGTATTGACAGAGGTATTGCTGGCAGGGCAGGGGCCAGGTGACGGGAGGGGGTGCAGGGTGAGAGGTGAGGGGTGGGGGAGTAAAAGGGAGAGGAGAGAGGAAGGGTCAGAGAAGCAGGAGAGACAGACCTGCGCTCACAGTTGTTTGGGATGGCAAGTAGACAGGGCTGTGAGACATTTTCTGTAGTTGCCTTATAATTTAGCTCTCTGACCTGTGATCATTGGAGGGGATGGGGGGTGGGATTAGACCATGACCTGACTCTCCTTTCAACAGCTCAGCCCTGGCTAGTAGAATATTGATTCCTGGTTAGACCAGAGTAATCTTAGCAAGCTCTTGGTGGATCAGCCTGTTCTTTCAGGGTTTTATGTATTTTGTCAACTTGCACTTTTACATCTAGTTGTCATATGAAATCGGCTGCTTGAAGTCATTTTTTCTGGAATGATTTGAAATTGTGTCTCTTAAGTATCTGTGTCTCCTTTGTTTTCATTCCTCAGCATCCTGAACTTTGTTAAGCTGATTTATAATAATGCCTTATGTTGCTTTACATACTAAAAATTTACTTAAAACTCTACATAGTTGTCTATGACTTAAACATAACCAATGTAAAGCTCTTTTTTAAGAAACAAGTATTCAATCTGCCTGCCCTGTATTTGTCTTCCATTACCTGTGTGTGGTGATATACTATCCAGAAAAAACATGGGAGTACTGAGGATTTTTTTCCTTTTGCCACAAGTCTCCTTGGGAGATAACCATTTCAAGGAGCTCCCCGGGGATCGCTGTCCTCTGAGTGAGCGGCCCCAGACCAGTTGCTGCCCCAGGGGCATTCTCCATGTGTGTGTGTGGGGGGGGGTCTGTCAGGCAGGGCTCACTTACACCTGCCTCTTCAGTGGTCAGTAAGATGTGTTTCTCTCTGGCCACAGACCAGTGATGAGTACATGATGAGAGACGAGGAAGGGGGGAGAACCAGTTGAAAAATGTGTCCCTCCTGCTGAAGATTTATCTCTTAGAATAAGAAAAATTGGTGGCCCTTGATATACTTAAGTAACAACAAATATTTCTTGCATGCCCACCTAGAGGTTGAGCCTGGTGGTGACCTTGGAGGAGAGGGCCTGTGCCCTTGATTGGTGAGGGAGCAAATGGGGAAAAGGCCCCACTTTTGACCCTCTTCTCCACCTGGAACCATTCTGACTTCTGATTCAGTTTTATTTTTTGCACTGCTTCTTCATAATATCTTTACAGCATTGCCGTGAAAATTGTCTTGTTGCTGTATCACTTTCAAAATGACCACTTTTGAAGGCTGCCTTTTTCCTTTGGTGTGCCTGCATGCACCTGCATGTGAACACACACACACACATGCAGCTATTAATGGATGTTGTATTCATTAATGGACACTTGTATTTATGGATGTTGATTCCTGTTGTGATTTCAAGACCTTTTAGATCTGTGTCATCTAATATGGTAGCCACAGGCCACATGTAGCTCTTCTGTGACAGTTTGTATCCAACTGCAGAGAATACAGAGAAATACTGTACACAATAGTACATGACCTTTAGGAATGCATAATGTCTACTCTCAGTGTAATGAAAATAGTCTGGCAACCAACAAGATGTATGCACAAGGATTGAAATACACGTAGAGGAAGGTGTGCTTGTTCATTTGTGCAGCAGCTGCTGATTAAGGCACCACACCCAGCGCTGCATGGTCCCTGCCTTTGTGGGACTTCTAGTCAAATAATCAGAATAATGGCCATGATTCAGTGCTAGGAAAGAAGTAAACAAGGGGCAATGGTAGAGATGTCCAGGAGGGATCACCTCGGATAGCATCACTGAGAAGACCTTCCTAAGCAAGTGGCATTTAAGCTGAGACATAAAAGGTTAAAAGATGCTATCCACTCAGAATTCTCAGCAGAAGTCTGCACTGAAGGATGCAAAGGTTTGGGGTGTCCAGTGCTCTCAGGAGACTTTGAACTGAGATTGGAGAGGTAGGCAGCAGCCAGATTAGGCCTGTACTTCTGTGAAGTGCCAGGCGCTTGTATTGATGTATGTTGATTCCTATTGTGGTTTCAAGAACTTTAGACTGTGTCATCTAATATGTTAGCCACCAGCCACATGTGGCTCTTGGACACTGGAAATGCGGCCAGTCCAAACTGAGATGTACTATAAGTATAAATGCATACCAGATTTTAAAGATCTAGTACTTTAAAAAAGAATGTAAAATGTCTCAATAATTTTTATAGTGATTATATGCTGACATGGTATTTTTGGATCCACTGTGTTAAATAAATATGATTAAAAGTAATGTTACCTGTTTTTCATTTTTTTTTAAATCTGGCTACCAGAAATATTTACATACATGGCTCACATTCTATTTCTGCTTTTTAGTTCCATTATAGAGTATAACTTACTTGAACATTTTCTTAAGACCAAATTGGCTAAGTGATCACTGAAACTGTTTTACCCTTTTGAGGTGGTATGAAGACCTGGAATTTCTGATTAAGCTACTTTAAAACTGTTAGGTAGCCTTTCTTTAAATTGATAGGTCGTTTCCTTCTATGTTCCTGCCGAATTACCCTCCAATATTGTATAAAGTATATTTGCATACATAATGCATAAGAATATTTATGAGACTCTGTGGAGTTAACACTCTTTGGAAGAAAAAAATGTTTAGCCTTTCAAATAGATTAAAACAGTATACTGGAAAAAATAGCAACATGGAAAGACTTTCCCAGTAAATTTTGATAGTTGCTAAAATGAGGATTCTGGTCCATTAAGGTAGAGCTTGCTAAGTCTTAAAGCTGAGTCGCTTGCTTTCGCTCAGCAGCCACCCTACTTCAGCTTCTTTCAAAGCAGCTGTTAGAAGTATGTTGACGTGTGATTCAAGAACAGAGCACAATACAAGAATAGGCTAAAGCCAGGTCATCTTCCCAGAAAATTCAGCAAGGAATTTCTGCTAGTATCCCGCTTTTGTTTTCAGGGCAGTCAAACTCATGTTCTGCATCATATTTGCCAGTAAGACTTAGTGACATTGATTATATGGCAGGAAGTGAATGAATGATACAGGACATATTTTATAGTTCCTGTACTGGAAAAAAGAATCCCAGAGGAATTGGCAGGTGCATGTGACTATACAAAGTATCTACACACAAGATTTATGGAATCTCTGTTAATGAGGGGAAGGAATTGTTGGTGGAGGACAAATGCACATGGCAGGTTTTGCAAACTCTGAGGAGGTCCATTGGACTTAAGGACATGAAATAGCTTTAGAGTGATCAAACAGTTAAAAAGATAACTTCTATGCAGTATTTGTTGGCTTACTTCTCCATCAATGGTGAAGGATGTACTTGTTCCCTCTTAGTCTCCCAGTTAATTCTTCATGTAACCCACAGTGTGGACCACATGCAGACAGTGGCTATCAAGAGAGCAAAGTTCAGGTGCCTACACAAGAACCAAATCTCTTTGTTGTCAGAACATCTTATTCCATCAGCTCAGCTCGCCAGCCAAAGTAGTTGTGTTTAATGAAATTTCTGGGGTCGTGCCAACAGCTTTATTCCAGGAAGAGGAAATAACATTCAAGAAACCCCAAGAGGACATTAAGATAATGTTCTAATTTAAAATCAATTTTATTGATACCTTATAAATTATTACAGCATTTTGTCCTGACCGAGTAATATATATTGCTGAGGCCACGGAAACAAAACATGAATGACTGAATCCTGAAGAGCTATATATTACACCAAATGAAGGAAATAATATGTAGGATTTTTGTATTCTAAGTATCTTTAAACTCATGGAGTACTACTGTAGGGTAAAATGTGTATTTCATTCATCTTTGTATTTCTGTATTTGGTGGGTATTCAGTAAGTACTTGTTAAATGAATCCATGAGTTGGATTAAGAATGTGTGGTGGTTTCCACATTACTCGAAGAGGAACAGCTCTTCAGGATGCCAGACACTGTGCTTCCCAATATGACTCCTCTGATCCTCACAGCAACCTTCTAGGGAAGTACTCCTATTATCCTCGTTTTACCCACTTGGGAAATGGAAGTTAGAGAAGTTCGTTAACTTGCCCAAGGTCACACAGCAAATGGTACAGCCTGATGTTGAATCTGGGGCTGTCTCTGACTACGTTGGCCATTGTAGACACTGCCTCTCTTCTTCATCTTTGCTCTGTCAGTTCTTGTGGGTTGATAGAATTTCAATTATAAGCAAAAGAAACCTAGCTTGACCTGAGTTTCTGTTACAGGAGAGAAGCAGAAAGACAACAATAGAACATTGTAAAGAACATGTTCATGAAATGTTATATCGAAGGTGAAACATTTTTAAGAACAAACTCATTACTTTATATGGAGATTATGTTAAATCTTGTTTTAATAAGGGCAGGTCTTCAGAAAGTCCCAGTCATTTCTGAAGGTGAATTTTGATTTATGTTAATTTGAAAAAAAGCAAGTTCTGGAAGGGTTATATACAGATTGTGTTTTTAATGACTTCCTTAATCAAGCAGGGTATTTAAAAAAAAAAGGTCTTACTCTAATGAGGAGTGAACTGACACCAGTGACTGGCTCAGAGCCCTACCATATTCAGGTTTTTCACCACCAGCATCCTCTAAATTTTAAGTTAATTTACATAAATTTGCATGTATTATGAGACAGTTTGTAAGATATGTACATTTTGGCCAAATATTTTTCACTTTTTAATTTTTCCTAACTGAAGATTCTTCTCTCTCTCTCCTGGTTGTTTCTTTACAAATGAAGTAATAGATGTTAAAATGTTTTATTAGTTATAAAGAGCTCTATGAACAGAAATTGAAACAGTTTTTATAATATTCTACTATACATTCTTTATCAGAAATGGGCTGGGATATGCTGCTGTTAGTTTCGTGTACATAGGTTTATTCAGGGTATTACATTTGCTTCAGAGCTTGTTGAAATATTTCATAACTCAGAAATGCTTTGAGGACTAGTGAACATATTTGTTAAGATGACTCATGATGGCAGCACTCCTCCTCCTACTGAAAGGCCCTTCTTTCTGCTTAGGGGGCGGTGTGGGCTGAGTCCTTGCTGATCACCAGCAGTACCGTGTCCCTGTCTGAATTCAGGAAAGTCGCTAACATCCGTTTCTGTTACGTGTCAGTCTTTTGCAGAGGAAATGATGATTGAGGACTTGGGTCGTAGGATCAGTGAGAGTCTAGAGGCCTCCCGAGTCTGTCTTCATCCTCCCCACCACCACTGCCATAAACAAACTCCTTCTCAGTTGCCCCTGACCCAAACTAATTCCTATGCTGAATGGACTACAGTTGGACTAGCAGTGTAATTTATCTTCTCAACTGGGCTGGTTAAGAATGAAGAGTGGTCTGGAAGACAGTTGTAAAGGAGGCGCAAACCAGGACTTGCAGTCCCCCTAGCCAGATTTTCATGATGCCCTCTACCCTGTCATTATCCCCTTTATCTGTTTGAAAATGGATTTGCCCTTTGGTACCAAGTAGATGGGGTGTTTAAAGGCTGTAGATGATGAGCAAACAAATCATAATGAATTTTAGAGTTCTTGATCATGGTGGTCCACTCGCCTTTAGCATATTCCTTCTGGTTGGAATTTTGTAAGTGGGCAAGGACATCTGAGCACTGCACCTATGTGAATGGAAAGCAGAATTAGCTTAATGTGTATTTGAAGTCAAACTAGAAAGTCCGATGTGGAAGTGGTATTTATAGTCCTGCTTGCAATATTGAGCCAAAACCTTACTGTGATTTGTTGTAAGAAGATGTGTTTCGGTTAATAGCAGCCTATTGAAACCCTGTCATTATGAACTACCTGCCTGTCTATGTTGAGGGGTAGCACTACACAAATGCCTAGAATAGTCCTTACATGGGGCTTAAAATAAGAGATCCACACTAGCTCTCTAGTAAATGGGGTGCAGGGCTCTTAGTGCAGTTGCTGTTGCAGAGGGACTCAGTTGTCTGTCTGGGACTATACCTTGTATTTCATGGGAATTCTTTCACTTAGTCCTCAAAGCAGCCCAGTGAGGGAGTGGGTGGGGTGTTCTTGTCCCAGACCACAGAGAGACAGACTGAGCAACATGCCCCAGGCTATACAGCTATTAAGTGGAAGACTCTCGATTCAAACCCAGGCAGGCAGTCTGACTCCAGAGAGGTGCTTTGCCTGCTAGTAAAACTCTGTGCTACCTGTTATTAAAATTAGCTAATTATAACAGCACTACTTCTTCTTTTTTGTGGGGGGGGGGGGTAGGTACTTTACAGAACTCTTTCTCATACATGCTGAACTTTGATCTAGAGATGGCAGAGGAGTAAAAATAAAGTGGGAGAGCCATCCATTTTGATTGCTGGTGGTGGTAGTTTTCCATCTGACTTGGTCATTAGCCTTCTTACTAAAGTCTAGGTTGGGTTTCAAACTTGGATTTAGCATTTTTCTCATTATGAGGTAAAACATGATTTGTAATGTTAAGAATAACTGTCTTTAAAGCATGTCTTTTGCTTTCAAAGCAATTGGGATTTCCATAAGACATAAAAATTTTTATCATTTTTTTCTTGGTTTCTCCTTGTCTATACCCACCCCCTCTTCTTTCATTTAACATCTACCTGTTCTTTTTAATATCCCAATGTAAGCGCTCTTTAGAAACAGAACTTCTTACTAAGCATTCACATCTAAGGTCTCCTGCCTTCTCTGGACAAAGAAGCCCCTGCTCCCGATTGCAACTCTCAATTCACAACAAATTTGCTGATATAACTTGATCAAACTGTAATGAGAAAATTTTTTTTTTACTTAGAATACTCTTTTGGGGCAGGAAAGAGAAGAGGCCGAGCAGGGAGCAAGAGGCATATATCTGAATGTCCCTGATAAGGTTTTGGAGGGAAGTCTGTGTGCCTCTCCTCCGTGCAGTCCTCTTTCAAGAGACTCTAAGAACGAAAAGTCCCCCTCAGCTCCATACCAGGTCCTCCCCAGTTGACCCTTCCTCGGCTCCATTATCCCAACAAACACTCCGAGAAAAATTTTTTAAATTTATAGTTCTAAATACTCATGATACAGCTCCAGTGCATTTTTTCTGTCATAAGCTAGGGAAATATCCAACCTAGCTAAGCTTTTAAAATAATGATAGAGAAAGCTCTTTTTTTAGTAGAGGCATGACTTTGTCTTTATCGGTATGTATTTAATTCTTCCTGTTCACATGCTAACTAAAGATCCAAGTGGCCTTCCAGTGGCAGAATGGTGTACTTGTAAGATTCATGATGACAGTCTGTGCCAAGTCCAATTTGATGCCAGAGCAATTATGTCATTAGAATATTGCTGATTGCCCCAGTGCCCATTGTGCAGCTTAACCTTTAAATGTTAGGATAATTAACTACTTTATCATTCTACCAGGAAACTCAACATGTAACTCTGTTCTACAGTAAATTCATAAATAAAAGATTGCCCAGAGCCAGAAACAACCAGTTTAAGAGAAATAAAAGTACTGGTCCATGAAGATCTAAATAAACATTCTGTTTAGTATTTATTTTATAAGAAAGTATTTCGTCATTGTTTAAAAAACAGTCTTTCCTTTTGGCAGAGTAGAAATAACTTTCAGAGTATATCAGAATCAAAAGGCTCAGATAGTTGTTAATCACAAACATGTATACAGTTTTTTCTCTTCGTAAAAAATACCAAATTAGTAGGATGAAGGCATCTGGCAGTAGTAAGGGAGCAGAGATGAAAAAGGGCTCCACTACTCAGATCTTACTCAAGTGACTGGTTTCTTGTGGAACTGTTCAGCCCAGTGGGGCTTCTGAAAGGAAATTTATCACATGAGTTTTGGATTAAGATAGAGGGGTGCAGAGGGGATGTTCAGTCATTTAATCAAAAACGTTTCTGGGCAGTTCTTTGCTGCTCACTGTGAGGGGGCCCCCACCCCCAGGTGACCTACAGCCAGTAGTGGGAAGTGGCCTTGTAAACAAATAGCCATAAATTGATCACAAGTACTCAACTCATTGGGTGAACAAAATGTTAAGGGAACAAAGTGGAATGAGCAATTAATTCTGCCTGACAGCATCCAAGGGGGCTTTAAAAGGTGATGTTAGAGCTGGTTCTTAAGAATGAGGATTTCAAAAGAAAGCTACTGAGGGAAAGGGCATTCTCATAAACAGGAAAAAAGGAGCTACAGGCATGATGAAAATGCAGGGAGCACTGAGATGAGGCTGGGGCCCTAGACTGGGTGTGGGGTGACTGCTTTGGAAAACAGCCACCCTCAGAAAGGTGGGCTTTTTAATTCCTGTGGATGGTGGAAAACCACTTTTCTTTTTAAGGATTGGTGAGAAGTGGTCAAATATGTCTTTGGGGAATATGAATCCCAGAATGTGGGGAATAGACTGGAGAGGGGAGAAACTAGATACGGGGTTCTGGTCTTAAATTTGGTAGGGGAAGCTTACAAGGGGATGTTTGGTGCGTGATTTCAGTGGCGTAATGGTCATTAAAATCTCATTGCATTGGGTCGCGATGTGAAAGCAAAGCGGAAGCATTGAACTAAGTGTCGTGGTTTGGGGATAGGATTAGATCTCAGTGGAGATAACGTGAAAGTCGTGAGGCAGTCTCCTTTTAAAACTTGTTTGGCTTCTAATGTTTTGCTTCAGTGAAAATGCCTGCCATCTTTTCTGCCACAAAGGATGAATGAGTAGGGATAGTTTGGTGCATAAGATTTAGAGTATTCACATAAGCCTTAGGGACTAGTACAGGGAGGAAGGGTTTAGAGATTTCCAGCCCCATCAGTGGGAACCCACGCCCTGGTCCTGCTCGTCTGCCTCCCCTGCCAAACTCCTACCCTGCACTCCCGCCTTCCGTGCTGGGGGTGGAGTTGCCATCACCACAGCAACCACTAGGGGGTGATCTCTTGGTAGCTGTACCAACCCAGGCATGGGGAAAGTTTATTGTAGTTTTCATCTAACACCAGGCTTTGAAAGTTAGCTACAAAAGAAAATATGGTGTTATGGTTTCATGGAAGTAAAGTGGGAGAAAGAGCCAAAGTCTGGATATCACACTGTGTCCCATAGTTAACATCAAAGCCCTTGTAAATTTTGTGTATCTTTATAAATTTAATTATCCCCAGCAGACTAAGATTTTTTTAAAAGTACAAGGGGTTAGTTTTATAGAAGAAGAATAAACTTACAAAGGAGGAGGAGTTTTGCAGAACAGTTTTCTGACACGATTTTGATGCCAGGCAAAGATACTTGGGTGGCGATTCTTTGTTTCCTAGAACATTTTCTTATCTCCAAGTGTTCTTTCCACCGCCCTCTAAGATCAGCCCTTTTCCTGCCCCAGGCTGGGTTAATTTAGGCCTGGGGAGACCTGCCCTGCTGCCCTGCTGAGGGACTGGGCTACCCTGGCCCTTCTGGTCTACCCTTAACAGGTTAGCTGTGTGCTCAGTTCTGCTCTTCTCTTACACCTCACCTTTATTTAGAGCTTCCGTTTGGTCTCTCTGGACCTGAGCCAGTTCTTAAGGTTGCTTTCAGTTTTCACTGACATTTTTTCACTTCTTCATGGATGGTGTGTCACTAACCACCTGGCCTCAGTGGCAGACAGACTCATTTGCCATATTTGTTTTTTGCGTATGGGACTCCTCCAGTTACAAGTTCTTCAGAAGAGCAGAGATGATATGGCCTGAGCCCAGACAAATCATCCCCAACCGGGATCCCTAGAGAGAGGGACCATCTTTCTCCATTCCCTAGTTCTGGTGGGATTCCTGGGTTCCCAGAGAGAAGAAGGAGCAGGCTCATGAAAACTCTAAGAGCCAAAAAGAAATTAAGTACATTTTTGCAACTTTGCAAAGTGTTTGTTTTTGTTCTTGTTTTTTGCTTGGTGCTCTGCATCTTTCAGGCCCTTAAGATGAGACGCAAAGCAAAACTCTTTGAATATGACCTTTGTGTCATATGATCACCATTTTGTTTGCTTAAATCTGCAAAGAGCACCTTTTGTTTTTTTCACTCAAGACTTACTAATTATCTCTCAAGCTAGATTCTGATGTATTTAGTTTCTCTGTAGAGGTTTAAAATACTGGCTTCCCATTAGCCAGCAGACTTGGAGAGAAGAAAAAAAGCCTTCTTTTTCTTCCTTTTTCTTTTACATGTTCCCTTTCTCATCTCTCAGAACGCACTTCACCAGTATGATACAGGCATCTCCACTAGAGTGGGCCCATTCTGTCCTCGGAGTTCACACTGGTCTCTGCCTCCCTGTTTCATTCATTGGCTTCCTCCCATCTCTGCTTCCTCTTTATTGTTCTTCCCTTTTTTCCCCCTTGTTTTTTTTCTATACCTCTATTCTCTTTTTCCTTTCACCTACTCCTTTCTTTGCTGTCTCCTCTTGACGGCTTTGCAAGTGTGTATTAATGAACAAAAAGGGCAAAAAATCTCAATTGATTAAAAAAAAACCTCACTGTTAAATGGATGATTGCTTCTCAACCTTGCTTCGCTTTCTAATTCCAGAGTTCTTCGGTATCCCCATCCGCCAGTTTCCGAGGTGCCGAGAAGCACAGAAACTCCACAGACTACTCCTCTGATAGCAAAAAGCAGAAAACTGAAGAAAAGGAAATTGCAGCTCGTTATGTAGGTTCATTTACCTTTGCTTTGGGGGAGGCCAGTTTGCTTCGCTATTTATCAGCATCCATTTTACCCTTTTTTATTAGCAACTAAAACTAGATCATAAGAAGAAAAAAAAGTCTTCTAGGAGAAAAGCCTAGTTATTGCATTTATAACTGTTTCACTTGACTTGCTGAAGGCCTGTGTGTGCACAGATGAGTGAATATGTGTATGGGAGCAAAAACAGTGCTGTATCTGGCAACTAATAGAAGCCTTTGGTGTTCCATGTCATTATTTCTACAGATGTGTTTGCTTCCCTCCATATACTTCAGGTGGTTGAATTTTCTATGGTCAGCTAAAAATGTTAAGGAAAAATGTAAAATCATAGAAAACCTGTTAAAACGTCTGCATGAACTCATGTGCTAAGGAATACAGTGAGTTTTGTGGAATATAACTTGCAGAGACATCCAGATATGTCCCTGATATGGGCAGAAGCTCATTCTCTGTCACTTACTGACCCCTCAGGTCTCATGAAGGGAGTGAGTGGGATGGGACTAGTGTAGAGGCAAGCAGTCCCTGCCCGGTTTCCTGTGGTGAAGCCCTGCAAGACCGCAGGCCTCAAAAAAAGCTGAAGATGGGGATTTTCATGCAGAACTTCCCAATTTACAATTGTGACTCTACTTACACAGTTTTTTTAAAAGCACTGACATGACAAATCACACCCATCGTAAAATGGATTTAGCCTGGGCAAGCCAGCTTGAACTAAGTACCAAGCAAGCCATGAGCTTCAGTTTTTGACTGTAAAATGGGATCATCATATTTCCCACCTCCTACCGTCATGAGGATTAAAGAACACAGTACCTTGTAAAAGTGTTTAGCACTGTTGGGTGCAGTTCATTTTTATAAGATGTGAGGAATTAGTCTGGCCTGATCTAGCAAAAATCCGGCTTTTTTTTTTTTTTGCTGGGGGAGGAAATAATGCTTCTTAATTGTCAATGCAGGACAGTGATGGTGAGAAGAGTGATGACAACTTGGTGGTTGACGTTTCCAATGAGGTATGTCTATGACTCATTAACCCTGCTCTTGCCCAGCTATCGCAATGGCTAGTGTCCAAACAAGTAGTGTCCAAAATGTTTTCTTAATTTCTAAAGGGACCCACTTCTCATTTACCTGAAAATGTATGTAGTACTGATGATGTATGTTACTGAGCCTTTATGTCTACTCTTTTCTGTGAAGTTATAGTCTGTTTTACTATTACCATGAGTGCACACCATACATTTATGATCAGCCTACAGATCTCATGGACAAGTGACTTGCAGATTTGTAGGGTTTTGATTTTTGTGTTTGTTTTGAATAAATAATATCAATATTCTAATATTTTCTTTGACTTCAATACTGAATATTTTCTTTGGCAATTCGGTGAGTCTTATTATCTATTCCAGAACACTTTGCACTTCTGAGTTACTAGGTGCTTTCTCCTAGGAACGTCCACACCCAAGTCCTCAAGCATTGCCAGTGCTCCGTGCTCCATTAATGCCTTTGGTGTTCCTGTGTAGGATCCATCTTCCCCTCGAGGGAGCCCAGCACATTCCCCGAGAGAGAATGGCCTGGACAAGGCACGCCTGCTCAAGAAAGATGCCCCTATTAGTCCAGCCTCGATTGCATCCTCAAGCAGTACTCCCTCCTCCAAATCCAAAGAACTTAGCCTTGTAAGCTCTTCACCATCTTTCCTGGTATTGCCTGTTGCAGGATGGTTGGGTTGGAATGTTTTTTAATTTTTGTGTTTTTCACATTTTTTTCTATAGGACTTTACTTTCAAATATATGTGTAGGTTCAGTTTAATTGACAAAAGTACTTTTGCAGCAGAACGGGTTTACTGCCTTGCCGGTGATAGATGTTTATGAGTCTTTTTGCAAGACTAGGGGAGGGATATGGGGGACTTGAGTGAAACGTGTCTTAGCGAAGATAAAGAAATATACACTGGGGCTAGTGAAGGTGGTTTTGTCACCTGTGGTTTATGGTAAATTGAGTTTTTGGCTTGGATGTGATTTTGTTGCTAGTTTTATTTGAATTACCAATAGCTCTATATGACTGCAATAATTTTCCCTTCCTATCTAAAAAGTAATCTGTCATCTACAAAAGTCTACCTTGACTCACACCACAAATCACAAATGCAAAACTGAAACTGCTTGCAAGTCAGGATAATCTCCCCATACTCCTTTTTCTGTGGCTGTGTAGTTAATTGCATTTTTGTGTGTAGGGTATTCTTTTTTTCTCCCCAGTTATTTCTTTGTAACATAATATTTTTAAAAAAAGATGAATTCTGTTTTCAAATAACCTTTTGAATTCACAGGTGAAGGAAAGAAAATTCCTCAGATTGTCTGCAAATTAGTGGGGATGTGTCTGGCATAGCGCTAGGTTTAGTTTCTTCCGTTGTTTTCTCTTGGCTTCCTGGCCAGCTTGTATGAGCAGCTCCTCTGTGCTGATCTCTACAACAATTCAGGCTTGGATCTTTTCTAATGGGACCTGTTACCCAGGAAGCCTCTTACTACGTAATGTAGTCCACCAGGAACCCAACTCAAACCACTCAGTCTTAAATCAAAGCAACCAGCAAGTGGCCGGTCACAGTCTGGACGTCATTTGTCAGCCTCCATCTGACTCAGACTAGTTTCCTGGAAATGGTCTGCTCTATCCTGAATTCAACTTCAGTTTATATCCTCCTCTTGAACACCGGTTTTGTGGCCTCAGAGAACTCCTTGTTTCTTTGTTAGCAGTTCTTAATTAATGGAATAAAGGCCCAGTACCATTCCCATTTCTTTCTCCTTTCCTTTTTCTTTACCTTTTTAGATGTTTAACATCATTGTTCAAACTATGTTGTAATTGCCAATGTATTCCATTACATCTCTTGTTAGAATGAAAAATCTACTACTCCTGTTTCAAAATCCAATACCCCTACTCCACGAACCGATGCGCCCACCCCAGGCAGTAATTCCACTCCCGGATTGAGGCCTGTACCTGGAAAGCCACCAGGAGTTGACCCCCTAGGTTAGTAAGAAAAAATGTTTTTATACATATTTATGCTTCTTATTAAAAAAAAAAAACAATTTAAAAAGTGCAATGCGTTAAGAGTCCTAATAACCAGCATTGAAGGACTGTTAGAGTTATTTAACTTGAGCCAAGCACCTCACACTTACCATGACTGAAACAGCATAGTAGGTATCCCGTAAAAGGTGAGGGAATGAACCCTGATTAAAGGCTTGAATGACTTTTGACAATATTAAAATAATCTTATTTGAATGATGAATCCTGTTTTTAATGTCTGTAAGAATGTTGTACTTCGTTATTGTTATGTGTTCTTGGTTTTTCTCCTCCCCCTCCCATTTTGGTCTGTAGCCTCAAGCCTGAGGACCCCGATGGCAGTACCTTGTCCATACCCGACCCCGTTCGGCATCGTGCCCCACGCCGGCATGAACGGCGAGCTGACCAGCCCCGGCGCCGCCTACGCCAGCCTGCACAACATGTCCCCGCAGATGAGCGCGGCCGCTGCCGCCGCAGCAGCTGCCGCTGCCTACGGGCGCTCCCCGGTGGTGCGTTCGCGGGGTTTTACCTGATAAAAATATGTCAGAGCTCAGAGGATTGTCATACGTACTTTTGAATGTAGTTTATATAATTCGAGGTATTTATAGAGGGACCTGTGCATATTTGCAAATTAAACTCAGTGTGATTTAGAAAGATTGAGGTGGATGAAATGAGCTAATGTAACAGTGTTTCTGTTGTTTTGCTTGGGAAAAATTGTAGGTTGGATTTGACCCGCACCATCACATGCGCGTGCCAGCAATACCGCCAAACCTGACAGGCATTCCCGGAGGAAAGCCGTGAGTACCTCTGGGCCCCGTGCTCACTTTCATGAGGGCCCTGGACCCTTGCTGGGCCTTCAGCTCTGCTGAGCAGTGGCAGGGAGCTCCTGCTGCTTGCCTTTTTTTCCTTGCAAAGGATTTTTCATTTTCTCTTAGCACTGGGAAAGAGGTAATGAGGTAGGGTTTTGTATTTTCAGTTGAAAATCTTGAGCTTCTAATATGGAAATGAAAATTACTGAGGCATCTCCAGCAGTCAGTGTTCTTCTGGTAACAGTCTACGTCTGTTATTGAATTCTTCTGCTGCCTTGAAAGAGTCTTATGTGTAAACCTGGATGTTCAAAATTTGAGCACAATGGGGAAAAAACATGCCAAAGTTGAAAGGCTGAAAACAAAGAAGTGTGGTCTTAAGCTAGATTGTATTTATGGAAAGGGTAGCTTGCCCATCTGGCTTCTTGTCCTGGTAGCTGGGTGTTTGGAGGTTCTGTATTCACAGCCCCCTTAAGTTACAGAGGCGAAATACCCACCTCAGATGTCCCAGCCTCCTCTTGTACACTCTGATCTCCGGTCATCTCATTCTACATCATTCATTTCAATCCAGTGCACTTGGTTCTTACTACCTAGGCACAGTCCTCTCTGCTGTTTGGCTTCATCTTCCCAGATACAAAGACTTTAATATAAAATAACACTGGCTCTTCCTTTAAAATCCCAGCCTGCTTCCTCTCTCCTCCCCACTGGGAAGCATCTGCATAGACCCTCCTGCCTTTTCACATGCCTGTTCTCATCACTCTTCTCTTGGGCATCCTGTCTGTCACTGTACACACCATACACATGCTGCTTCCCCAGTCTAGTGCTTTCCCACCTGCTATCCAAACTCGACCCTGAGTGACAGCTAAGTCCCCTTCTCCTAGAGGCTCTGCTGGCGGCTTTCCTGCCTCAGGGCATTGCTCTTACTGGTCCTTCTGTGACTTAACTGTCTCACTTAAGGTATCCACTGAGATGTCATTAATCAGAGTACTCTGCCCTGAGAATCCTATAAAACAGGGATCTTTCTCTCCTTTCTTCTCCCCACCATCTTTCTTTTCTATTCCCTACCTCTTTTATACTCACCTATAGCCGTACCAGCCTTAACCTGCTTGAATGTAAGTGCCATGAGAGCAGAGCAGAATTCTTCGCTGTTCAGTTACAGAAGTAGGTCCAATGCCTAGAACGGTACCTGGTTCATAGTTGTGGTCACAGTATATACTAGTTGAATGAATAAGTGAAAGAAAGAAAATAAATAATAAATGTTTGTGTGTGTGTGTGTGTGCACATGCGTGTGCTGTTCTCTCCCTTTTCTGACCTCCCATTGGTTATTTATCCACTACCCTACACAGGCACGTAGTTGTTTCCTGCGTGTCCTCTCCTTTTCCCCATGTTTCCTGGCCTTCAGCATTAAATCACACTTGATCGTGACCCTTTCTTTCCCTTCTACCTGATGCCTCAGACTCTTGGTTTCTGTGTAACTTCTCTCCACCCTGTTGGCATCAAACACAATGCTGGCTCCATAGCCAAGTTGCTCCGTAAATATTTGACTGATTAATAAGGGAAACAAAGCAAATTAGACTTCGAGTTCCTTGAGAGTTGAAGGTATAAATATCAATTACCATAATATTCTGTGTTGTGCATGTTCTGCAAATAGTCATTGACTGACTGACAAGTCTTGTTGACTAAGAACTGATGTATTTGAAGGTGAAAGTTTGGTCTATTTCAAGCAGCAACTAAATAGCAAGGTCATAGGATTAATCAAATAACGAATATCCAGGTGAACTCATGGGGATGGAGGGGTTCGTTCCTTCAGGGAAGCGGCATTGGCCTGTATTTACGTTTGTGATATTACCACTTCGTTAACCAGCAGTGGCACCCAGAGCTGCAGCGTAGGCACCAGAGCGTGGTGCTGCCGGCCTCAGCCGCCTAGAGGCCGCAAGGGCTCAAAGTGTGCTGGTGTGGTCTGAAGGAGCAATGGGGGTCTTGCTTTGGCAGTTGGGGCCGGTTGAACCTCTCTGGAATCACAGCTGGTCTGATTCAGGAGGCGCTTTGCAGCCTTGAGCTGGGCACCCCTCCTTCCCCCGGCTTGCCTCTCAGCATCATAAAATTGTCCAGGCCCTTTTGGGAGGGTTGATGGGATGGAGGATGGTTAAGAACTTTTGTTCCTGGGAGTGGTGGTGTCATACCTAATGCAATTGGCAGATGACATCTGGAATCCTGAGGAGAGCGTGATGTGGTTGGCAGAGTGTGCGTTCTCCAGTGTGGCAGACCTCAGTTTGAATTCTGACTCTGCCAGTTGACAGAAGACAGTGACTTTATGCACAGTTTCTTAACTTTGTGAGCTTCAGTTGGCTCATCAGGGATGGCACCTCCCAGCAGGGAGAGGGGGGTGTGGATGAAGTAAGACAACATTACCCGTTTAGAACCCCGATTGGTATACAGCAGCTAGTCAGTCAACTGCAGCCCCGTTGCCTGTTCAGCTTTGCCCCACATATTATCAGTTTTTAGCTTATTACAGAACATTTTGTAGGGGGGCAGAAACGGCCCAAGAAGATCAGATTGAATGAATTAGACTCCACCTTCCTGTCAATGGTGTATCTTTATGTAACAGAGCATCAAGATATAAATTCACATTCATTTTGCTTATAGAGATAATACACTTTTATGATAGATTTTTACAGAAGAGATTATAATGACTGTGTGGCTCTCTAGATCATAAGATACAGATTATGAAACTTTCTGTGCTAGAACATAAAGCATGATGAACCACTTAAAGCCCTGCCCTACCACGCATACCCAGTTACTGCCTTTCTCTAGAAAGCCTTAAAACAGTTGTGCATCTCTGTCCTAATTATTTTTACACAATGAATTGCTAGATATTAACAAAAATCATAATGAAATGCATGTTCCAAACTAAAGAATAAAATAGCATTTATTTGATAATTCACTTTGGGTCCCCTCATCTATTCTGGTAAATTAGTGAGGGTTCTGCTCAATATGTAATTGGAATGACAACATAGTTTAATTTCATCATAAGCCAAAAATGGACCTTTTCTCCTGCTACTTAAGTGAGACTTCTATAGGTAATGTAAAACTATTCGATTAAAACCATGGCACTAAGTGTATTATGGGATATGGCATGTGAATGCAGCCAGAAGAAAAGATCTCAAGTTAATGGTTTTTAGGTTGCTCACAGTTCAGAAATCTTTCTCTGTAGTATTTATTTGTTTTTATAAAGCAAGATTTTTCAAAATAGGAACAATGCCTGAAACACATTTGAACCTTCAACAAGTATCTGTTGGCTGGCTAACCTACTCGTAGGTTTAGATGCTACTTAGAATCTAATTTTCTATTATACTTCAAAAAGTATAACAGTCAGACCTTTAATTGTAAATCCAAGGTCTAGTTCCATCTTGTAAGACATTGAAATCTCAGTGAAGGTGCTGCAACGTCTGAAGAAGATGAATATAACATCACAAAACCAGACCTCTTCGAGAGGGTAGCAGCCGTGGAAGTGGGAAGGCTAAGGGCCTTCTTTGAAATGCTGGGCTTTCATTGAAAGATGATGAGCCAAGTAAAATAACAACTTCAACAACACCCATGTTTTAAAAACAGAGACTTGCAGATGCCTTGATTGTTTGAAATATAGTTCTGTCAGGAAGTCTACACTGCTTCTGTTCTCTTCACTGTCTGCCTTAGAGAGCCACTCTTAGCTCTTAGCATTTGACCTTCCTCATGTGCACGTGTGTTTTATAAGAGTTCAGGTAACTGTATTTCTCTGGCCCCCTGTACCCTCTCCCTTCAGCCCTGTGTTTCTCGTTATCTGGACATCTCAGCGAGGTCTTGAATGTGTGTTAACCTGCACTTCAAATTCATCATGTTCACAAAATGCTTCCCCAGACTAGGTCTGGTCTTCCTGCCAATTTGCCCATTTTTCAGCAACTGCTAATACTCTGTTTCTTGTTTCCTGAGCTCAGAAACTGTTATTTCCGACTCTTTTCTCACGTCTTACTAGGTAAGTCCCACAAAATTTTGTATCCACATTTTTTTTCTGGCCTGCCCTCTTCCACCTTGCCTAGTTCAGGCCCCCATCAGCTCCCATCTAGATTATTGGAATAGCCATCTCTCTCTCCTCCTCCATTTTGCTCCTGGCTGCCAAATTTATTCTATGAATGGCTTTACCCCAGTAATGTCCCACCCTTTCTCCCCTGAAAAATCCTTCAGTAAATTGGGAACTTCTCAAGCTGGCTTTCTAGGCCCTCCCTTTTAGAGCATTATATTGAGAGAGATTATATCTGTCATGTGTGTGTGTTGTGTGTGTGTATACAGCATATTTTATCAGACTGTACTCCAGCCGGCCCCTCCAGCCACTTACCGTGGAGTCACTGCTGAGGAAGTGAATCCCTAGGTGAAAGCCAATCCAGGGATTTGCCAGGTCATTTCACCCAACTCCTTTTAGAGCCCCTGTTCTCTGCCTCCTGCTGGAATAGTTTTTCCATCTTGCTCTCTCTTTGGTGAAATCCTTCTATTCTGTAAAACCCACCTCCAATACCAAGTCTCTCATGACCTCTTAATTGCTAGGTCACTTCTGCATTTCCTCATCACGTGTCCTAGATTTTAGTGCTTGCCCTGATTTTGTATCCTTAGCATACTGCCTCTGTCCAAGGGTGTGGATAGCAAGCACTTACTGATGGATTTACTCTATAGAAAAAGAATAGTTCTTCAAGCCTGGGTTGGTTTCATTATGCACCCCAGTCCACTTTACTAGCTACACATCACCAACAAGTTTGTTGAAATATGGTAAGTGTGTATTAGAGTTTTGTTTTTTCTAGTCTTGAGTATCTTACATATCCTAGTAACAAACAGGGCCACTTTATGTCCTTAATTGAAAGGAAGCTCTTGAAATTCTTACTAAGGGAGTTCTAGGAACATAGTACGTGTTCACAGAGTGGTTGTGGTTGAGTTGAAGAATGTGATATCAAAAATCTCAGAGGAAATTGTGTACCTGGTTTCTTAACTTTAAATTCTCAAGACTCTTTAAAAACCATTTAGTGATTCTAGAGAGGAGAAAAGGGATGTCTTTTCAAGTAAATTATCATTAAGAATGTATAACACCATCTAAATTTGGAATAACCTTCCTTCAAGATTTCCTCATGACCTCTTAATTACTAAATCAATTAGCCCTTTTCTCCATGTCCTCCCTCAGAGTCTCAGGCTTTCCCTTTGAGCATTGCCTCCTTCCCCTCCTTGCCTAAACTGACACCTGGCTCTCCTGAGGGGCCCTCTAAGGGGCTGCCTTTCATAGGTTTAACATCCCGAAATCCTCAGGGCCACTGGCAGGGGTGATGAAGGCTGTGTTTCCCCCAGCCCCCCTTCTCCAGTCTTTCTAGAACTGAACTCCTACTTTCTGAAAATCCTGCCCTTCTCAGGCTTGTGCCATTGGACTCTACTCGCTCTTCCACCTTGTTGGGGGATTTTCCCAGTTTACTAGACTTGACACTTGGCTTAGGGTCTTCCTTCCTAACTCCTTCAGAGCCTGCCACCATCCTGGTGACTCTGGTGTTGACAAGGTCGGCCCCCCAGTAACCTCCTCGTCTCGGGGCTTGGGCCACATCACCTCCAGTGACCTTCGGCCCTTCTCAACTTCAGTTACCTACTTACAGATTCATAAGACTTTGTCGTCCACGCTCACTGTGTCCCCCTCCACCATCCAATGTCCCATCCAACAGGGCCTTCTTTACCTCCACCCAGCGATTGATCTCTTAAATTACACATCTGTGCCCAGCTTTCTCCCTGTCCCTCAAGCCCCAGCCACTGGCTTCTCCCTAGATTATTGCACTAGTTCCCTGACTAGTTTTCCTTCTTCCAATCTGCCATCTACCATCCATTCTTCACCCAGCAACTGGGGTGATCCCTTAACACATTAACTCAATCTCATCACTCCCCAGCACAGAAGTTTCCAGTGGCAATCCCATTCTACTCAGAATGGTTCCACACCCCTCACCGTGGTCTGTGAGGCCCTGTCTACCCTGGCCCCTCCCTCTCTGTGCAGCCTGGCACACTCCTGAGTGTGCCTGGCCTTCTTGCTGGTCCTACTGCACGGCTTTGTGTGCAGTGTTCCTCTGCCTGGCACATCCGCACCTCAGTATGTGCAAGGTCTGCATCCTTTCTCCAGGGCTCAGCTCATAGACCCCTGCAGACCTCTCTGGGCTCCATTATTCTCTCTTGCCTGAAGCCGAGGGGGCGGAGATAGGTAGCATTTTTGGCTGTTGAGGTTACTTAGGTGTCTGCTTCAGTGGTGTCTCTTCTCCCTCAGAGGAGGTAGGCTCTGGAGGATATGGGGCTTCACTTGTCACCTGATTCCCCAACACCTGATAGCACCCGGCTCATATGAGCCATGTAGTAAGTATTTTCTGACCAGATGGATAATAAGCATTCTGCCTCACTCGGCCTTCATGTCTGCCATACTCCTCCTACCGCCTTCCCCTGGGCGCCTAGGTAAGTAGTCCTCATTCTTTATATGGCAGCCCCATTTCCATTTTCCCTGTCCTCCTCTGTCAAATTCCAAGAGTAATCCAGCCTGTCCACGGTTCATTGACCATCTGACATTGATTTATGTAAGTATCTCACTAATGAATCTGCCCCTCCAACCACCTGCTGTCCACTCCCACCCCACAGGCAGAACTTCAGGAGCATAGGGGTGTGTGGGCCTTTTCTTCCTGCTGCATCCCCAGCCCTGTTAGCATGACGCTCGGCACACGGGGCAGGCAGGGTGTCTCCTGGATGGATTGGTTGACAAGCTGTCATGTGGTTGACCATCTTCGCTGCCTCCTCACGTGATTGTCACCTGATGATCGACCTCTCTGACTGCTCTTGCTGGAATTTCTTTTAGCTTCTGCCTCTAGACTCTGTGCATAATGTGCCCCAGGATTCACCTGTCACTTTTTTGTGCCCGTGAGTGCATCTGACGTCCCTCCTGAATCACCGTGCTCGGCTTCCTGTTGAGTCGTTTGGGTTCCCTTCTGCCCTCAAGCCAAAGAAAAGCAAGCCATTTACCTCCCTGCGAGTGTCCCCTTTGGCTGTGCTTCCCAGTCGCCTTCACCAGCATATTGCCGTCTGCCTCGTCGTCCGGGTCCCAGGCCTTAGAAGCCCGCTCAGCACCCCTCTCATTCAGGGCATACATCCAGTGTGTCTCCAGATCCTGCTGATTTAACCGAAGCTTTATCTGTATCTGTTGTCTTCCTGCCTCTCCACCTTCTTCCCCCTCTGCTACTGTTTTGCAACTGAGTTCTGAGCCTTTCTCTGTAATCTGCAGAAGGAACAAGCCCTGCGCTGTCTGGCACCCACGTCCTCCCCAGCCACAGTGCATGTACCACCCTTTCCGGGACCTTCAGGGGGCGGATGAGGCTCCTCAGTGATGGGCTGGGTGCGGGTGGCTGCGGCAGCCTGTACACTTTGGCATGAGGAACCGTGAACTGTTTTGATTCTGAGTTTCCTGGATAGGTCCAGCTCCTGTCCTTTGGGTACCCGCAAGTGCATTCCCTTGGTATGTCTTTTGTAAACTTCTTCCCCGTAAACAGAGCACATTCTAAGTCTCCATGCCAAAACAGAATGACAGAATTTCCAAACTGGGCTATTGCCCACAGTGTCCTCCAAGACAGACCCGGCTCCCTCCCTCTCCGCCTCCTGCCTCCATGAACCCTGCACACATCACGGTGGCCTCACTGGTGTCCCCTCCCTGACTTTAGTGAGGGTCAAGAAATCTACCTTAAGTTGCATTTTAAAACCAAATTTTCACAACTGGAGAAGGGTTTTCCCTAGAAATGAACTGGAGATGTCGCTGCTGGTAGGTACTCCCAGGGTGGCCTTTGGGGCAGTCACACAGGATGCCTCTTCATGTTCCAACTTCATGTGAAATTACTAGAATTAGTGACTGTCAAAGTCTAATAGGACTTAATCCTTTTCCCTTTTCTGGTGGGACATCTTCCATTTCACCCTCTGGGCTTAGACACTCTGAATTCCTTCAAGCTTGATAATTTTGGTTTAATGATCTCCCTAAGTAAGGCATTTGATTAGAGTGAATTGGTCTAGAGGCAAAAATTTCATCACAGGCTTCTCAGTCACCTGAAGTAGAAGGGAGTGGAAACCTGGAGGAGTAGGAACTGTACCAGACATTGGCTCTCTTACTTAATTCTCTGTGATGTACAGATAGCCGTCTCTCCATTTTAAAGGTTAGGACTATGGTTCAGAGAGGCTAAGTAACTACTGATGTCACACAGCAGCTAGTGAAAAGTCAGCCTGAGGTTTGATCCTAGATCTAGCTCTGTGACTCTGAAAATGGGTTTTTCTACCATACTGGGTAAATTTGACTTGTTTGCAAATGATAAGTACCACTGAAAATGTACTTTTCATCTCATTGCACTGATCAGTTGTGTAACATTTTTTACATTCCCGTCTTTCTTTCTCTCTTTTGTCCCCTCTGCTGCCTTAGAGCCTACTCCTTCCACGTCACTGCAGACGGTCAGATGCAGCCTGTCCCCTTCCCCCCCGACGCTCTCATCGGTCCCGGAATCCCCCGACACGCGCGCCAGATCAACACGCTGAACCACGGGGAGGTGGTGTGCGCCGTGACTATCAGCAACCCCACCAGACACGTGTACACAGGCGGGAAGGGCTGCGTCAAGGTCTGGGACATCAGCCACCCCGGCAATAAGAGCCCCGTCTCTCAGCTGGACTGTCTGGTGAGTGGAAATGGGTGAACGTAGACCTCATTCAGCAAAAAGGATGGGCTGGTGAGAGGCCCGCCTGCATCCCAAGGGGCCGGCTGCCTCCAGAGTCCCCTGGCCACTCACCTGCAGACTGAGAACACTGACAAGAACCCGAGTCCTCTTTTGGTTCCTGAAGGCAGAATGACCCGGTTCTGCATGTGGCCCGCGGCTCCCATTAACTCTGCCCGGGGCATGGGGCGGGCAAACCGCTGTTGTCCCATTATGATAAAGAAGTTTGACAAAACTTAAAAGAGCCCAATGATGAGTTGTGTGAGAGTGTACCTAAACATCTTAATCGGATACATTATGAGTTGAGAGTAACTTACACTTCATGTGGCAGACACCTGAATACCCTTAGCTGTTTCATGAGTATTTTTCTTGAGTTATTTGGGAAATTCCAGTTTGATTTTCTTAGGCCAGCAGTAGAATTTTTTGCTTACAGCATGATGTCAGGTCAGTTTAACATAATTGATGCACACAAGATTCCCATAACCTGCTGTGCTGGGAGGGAGTTTATTTCCCTGTCATTTAACACTCCTTGATCAAGGCTTGCCTCCCATTGATGCTGCTTCATCAAAGCCAAGATGCCCTTTAGCCAGCAGCACAGGGCCAGGTGGAAAGAGGAGGCCACCAGTTCTCTCCCCCTGGAACTTCACCAGCCAGGTCAAGTGCACCAGTTCCCAGGCAAGGCCCTCCCAGATTTTGGGGGTGTGCGTGTCTGTGCAAAGGACTCTGGCAGCTGGTTGATTTGGTGGTGGTGGGAGGGGGTCTAGATCTTTGCATTTTCATGCTAATTAAGATTAAATATCTCGGGACTAAATTTTGTAAATCAAGTATAAGTACTTCCCTAATTTCATGTAATTTTCCAGCATTAATCCACTTTATCATTGTCATAAGTAAAAATGGCTCATTAAAACCAGGAGGGAACACAATACTTTATGGCTTTCTGCTCTCATGTTAATGCAGTTTTCCTTTCCTCATGAGTAATCTCTTGATGGTTTTTGTCTCTACAGAACAGGGATAACTACATCCGTTCCTGCCGATTGCTCCCTGATGGTCGCACCCTAATTGTGGGAGGGGAGGCCAGTACTCTGTCCATTTGGGACCTGGCGGCCCCCACCCCACGCATCAAGGCAGAGCTGACATCCTCCGCCCCTGCCTGCTACGCCCTGGCCATCAGCCCCGACTCCAAGGTCTGCTTCTCGTGCTGCAGTGACGGCAACATCGCCGTGTGGGACCTGCATAACCAGACGCTGGTGAGGTGGGTCCGCAGGCTCCCTTACCGGGCACAAGAGGGTGCTCGTGCCACCATTCAGTGCCCGAGAGTTGTGCGTGTCTAAGTCTAAAAAGATTAAATATAGTTTACTAAAAATTGTTAAGAATAGGCCCATTTTAAGATGTATGAAACGAATTATTAACGTACAATCTTGTTTTGCACTACTTGAACTTTTAGCAAATGAGGAGGTTTTTTTGACATACTGAGCATCACCAATTCAGGTTTTTTAAAAATGAGGTCATTTTTGCTTAATTAATGGGCATGAGGTTCCCATGAGCTCATTAGACATCTGTAACTCGCCATCTGTGCTCGCTTACCGACCATCAGTGTCCGTAGACCCTCGCTGAGGGCATTCGCTGTCCTCGGTGCCCTGTGTATCTGACACATCCACTCCTGAAACAGAAGCTCGTTGGGCACCTACCACGGGCCCAGGCACTGTGTCGGCGTTGACCCCCTGGAATGGTCTGGGTTATTGGTAGCCCACCTTTCAGGATGGACAGATATAACTAAGGTTTATTTAGAAATGAGATTGTGTAGGGTCTGTGTTGATAGGTGAAGCCCTGCAACAAGTCTCTGGGCATCAGCGCTTGAGAGCAGGCTGCAAGAGTGATCCACTAAAGGGTGTGGGAAGGTTGTGATGAAGCAAAACTGCAAGGCCATGGGAGGTGGATGGAATAGGTGGCCTCTGATTGCAAGATAGTTTGCAGGGTGAGCTTTATATGATTCCAAAAACAAAACGATCATCGCTTTAGTTCCTTTGGGGAAGGCTCTAATGGGGAACTCCTTCTAATCCTTTCTCCCCCAGTGTCTTTGTACATTTTACCAGCCCCTGGGGCATTCGGGTCAGTGAGCGTCCACGTGCCCTACTGGAGAGCAGACCTTCTGTGCCGTAGGCTGTATTCCTTCCCTCGGCAGAACGCGTTCTGCCCCTCCCTGTGCTCACCCCCATAGCTTTGCGGAAGGGAAAATACTCCTTATGTCCTCTTCAGGTCTCTCCTTCCTTGATATCACAGGGATGGACTGGGTCTTAGACTGTTTCTTTGATTATTCCCCACACATGTAGCTGTATGTTTTCTTTTGTTTATATCAGCTGGAGATTTTTCCCATCAGTTCTATCAGTCTTGTTTTAGTCAAAAAGTAATTTGAAGAATATTTCCTAAGTGTTCAAAAATTGAAAGTGCAGGGAATTCAGCATCTCAATTAAACTTTAATCTTTACATATATGCTTCATTATTACTTGAATAATTAGGAAACATAATAAACCAAAATGAAATCTATAAATAAGGCCGGCAATGAAATTGATTGCTAAGGAATTCTAAATTGAGTTCACTTAAAAAATAACTTTTCAAGGGTTTTCCCTCCATGTTGACATTTTTCAGGCAATTCCAGGGCCACACAGATGGGGCCAGCTGTATTGACATTTCTAATGATGGCACCAAGCTCTGGACAGGCGGCTTGGACAACACAGTCAGATCCTGGGACCTGCGTGAAGGGCGACAGCTGCAGCAGCATGATTTCACCTCACAGGTGCGGCCGTGGGCCCGTGACATTTGGAAGACATGGTTCTGTGAAATCTGTGACATCTTAAGGGGCAGTTGGTGTGAGTGTGGATTAGATAACTGAAAATTCTAGTGTTTTTTTGTCAAAATACAACAGTATATATTTTATTAAAGGATTCAATCTCATTGATTTTAAGCTTTTAGCAGGTTTCTGTTTGAAAGAGCATTACTCTGTATGGATGTGGATTTCACATCATTGACCAGTAAAGTATATCGTGGAGATCTGCCTCATCACTTTGGGATCACCTGTTTGGCTTTATCCGAGATAATCTTGGTCACCTTCACCATTTAAGCAGCCTCCTCAGAAGGAATAGTGCCTGCTAGTTAAAGGAAGCATGTCCTCTGGGATCTCCAGCACTATGACCTGTTTTAATCTAGATCTTTTCTCTGGGCTACTGCCCGACTGGAGAGTGGCTTGCCGTAGGGATGGAGAACAGTAATGTGGAAGTGCTACACGTCACCAAGCCGGACAAGTACCAGCTGCATCTTCATGAGAGCTGTGTGCTGTCGCTCAAGTTTGCCCATTGTGGTAAGCAAGCCCCTCTCGTCTGTTTTCTGTGAACAGGAATTGTTCCTTCAGGCCTCCTGCTGATAGATTATTGTAAGTCAGGGTCTTCAGTTTATTAACGTGTCCTCTTCAAAATTCTATTAATTCCTTACACATGCCAACTTCCCCATGCCATGTAAATTTCAGGTGTCACTCCACTTTTATCTTTGTCATTAGTGTAAGTGACTCATTAAATCTAAGAGTAAATTTTTCCAGTGTTAAGTAACTTTTATTACCAATTAGATGAGTTTTCCATGAATAGTTTAATGCTCCATAAAGCAAATCTTGAGGGCCTGACAAAGTAACACCAACATTGCCTTTTTGAAACCCTTTTTCTTTAGGCAAATGGTTTGTGAGCACCGGAAAGGACAACCTTCTGAATGCCTGGAGAACACCTTACGGAGCCAGTATATTCCAGGTAACATTTGACTCTTGTACTCACTGCGTGGCGCTGGTTTAACCAGACTCGGTCTGTGCGTCCTCTCAGATTAATAATGTATGTAAATGTCGTAGGAGGTAGAAGCTAGTTGTATTCCCATTACACAAGTTAAACAAGACTCTTCTTTTTAATCTTCTGTATTTAGGATGTTATTTTTCAGGTGTCCTTGTTTTAGGAATAACGTAACAAATTTGCAGTTTTCTTGACCGAGTGGTATTAAGCCAGAACACCAACATATACTGAGTGAAAATACTGTGCAAGATAATCAATAGGACAAAAATAGCTGATTTTTGCTATCATGAAGTTTGTAATTAGTGTTTTTTGTATTGTGGGTCACAACATTTTAGATGATTCCAACCAGGACTTGAAAAATATTAGAGTTCATCTTTTGTAGTAAGTATATGTATCTTATGTCTACACTGGGTCGTGAAGTAAAATATGTTTATTATAGGTTGTGGTAAAAAAGTCTGAGAAGCACTGGTACTGGGTCAGAGTGCTGCAGGCTCAGCTGGCTGGTTTAGCGCAGTCCAGGTCACAGGTGACATTGAACCCTTTGTCACCAGCAGTTGAACATAGTATCCGGAGATCTAAGAATGGTACATTTTTCTTTCTAATGAACTACTCCCCACTTGCAATTCGCATTCTGTTTTTACACAGGGGAAAATTAGGCTTTCTATTAGAACTATTTTTAGATTTATCTCAAGAAATGCAGTATTTTCAGTGCCATTTCCCATTTATTACCTTATTGAACTCTGAGGCAACCCTCTGAGGTGGCAGCCTGGTGAGACATCTTTACCTGTTTGCCTTTGTAAGGAAACTGAGGCTCAGATAGGTGCAGTGGTGCATCTGGTGTTCACAGCTCGATCTAAATCCAACCATCTGACTGAGGATGATGACTTTTCACTGGGAGCACGGTTCTTCACTCTCTGGACAATAATAGGCTTTGAAACGGGACCTGGCTTCTTCACCGGTGTCACAGGTGCCACTGACTAGCCTGCCACCTAATGTCCCCAGTGCAGGAGCCAGTCAGCTCCCTGGCGAGGTGCCTCTGGGAGGGCACCGGCTAAGCCTTCCTTGCTTGGAATCCTTCAATCCTGCTTCTCAGTTTTCAGGGATTTTTCTTTCCATATATAACATTTGTGTTTATATGCTTCTTTCCCAGTCCAAAGAATCCTCATCGGTGCTTAGCTGTGACATCTCTGTGGATGACAAATATATTGTCACTGGATCTGGGGACAAGAAGGCCACGGTTTATGAAGTTATTTATTAAGGACAAATCTTCATGTGAACTGGACTCCTTCTCCTTGTAGCACTTTGTTCTGTCCGACCCCCCCACCCTGCCCTGCACCTGAAGCTGAGGATCAGAGCCTCACTGCAGTTGGGGCGTCAGACCCCCACCTTCGCCCCCACTTCCTCCCTGCTGTTGATTGTGAAAACTCATTAAGAACCTGTGATACCAAATCTTCAGCTCTCTACTTGGAACAACACAGAATAACCATACTTAACAGTGAACAGAATCTTTAATTATGTATTATATCTGTAATATATTTATTTTGTTTAAAGAAGGCTTTCTAACTTTGACTAAATAAAGCTGTCTGCTCCTGCATTGATAATGAAGATGCATTGTATTTGATATCCCTGCCCCCCTTTTTTTGGCAAAGGAGGGGAAAGGAAGGTTTAAAATAATTGATTAAAAAAATGTCACTAAATGTAGACTAATGACTGTATAGAGATGTGAAATGTATAATTACATATGGAAGCAATATGTTGCTGTGTGGTTAGATTTTTTTTTGTTTTTGTTTTCTACTTATTTTAAAGATGTTTGGAAATTTGATCAATTAGAACATGACAGCCCATGTCATATTCATCTGAGTCTATTTGGACAACTTCAAACAACGTATCGGTAGCTTTAGATTATATTCGATAAAAGTAATTGGATTTTTCTCTTTTTTATTTTTTTGACTTATTGACAAGTGTCTTTGTAATATGTTTTTAATTCCTTTTCTTACTGTATTATAGACAGATGAACAAATTCAATTTGGCCTCAAAGAGAGAGATAACTTCATCCCTTCTGGATATTTTTGCCACATTTCTTTGCAAAGGGAGATGTCTATCTTTGGGGAGTTTTGTCATTACGAGACATTATGGGCTCTTTCTGGCATGTTCTTTGGGAACTGTACAGTTTGAGGGAAGGATTCCTCCCACTGTGCGAGTCAGGTGTTTCCCAAACCAAGGGCAGCAGGGGAGGACTTGCAAGGACCTCCTTATGAGCCCCAGGGGGAATGGACACTCACCCGGGGTAAGAACTTGCTTCCTTTACCTCTGGTTCTTCCCATGTCTTAGTGGGACATCCCTGAAATGGACACAGGCTGGGCCGTCGTGCCAGACACTTTGGTGTCAGCCTTTATGTTGTTGCTGTTAAATATGATATGTGACTCCTTTTTTTATTATTTTTGTTTGAATGCTTTAAAACCCCTTTAAGTCTGTGGATCTGCTGATGTACAGTGCCTTTGCTGCTATGGATCAAAATCAAAAGAACTGTGTAGATAAACTTTATTGTATAAGTAGAAAATTACTTAATTTCATACTAGAAACGGATGGATGCTGCAAGTTGAAATGGACTGTCCATTGACGTTCCTAATGTGGTAGCAGAAAAAAAATGGTGTCTTAAGTGCTTAGTGTTTGTGATGTCATTAACAGTTTCGTAAAACTCTACAGTGTAGAAAGATTTTGATACTAAACTGTGCATTGTACATAGTTCTAACGCGTTGTATTGACCACCAGTACTTCTATAATGGTAGATTGTTTGTGCATTCAGACTTTTAAGCATTAAACATAAGTAACTTCTAGTATGCTTATTTCTAATTCTTTGTTTTCCTGACTTTAGTTTTTTATCTTTGTGTCACTCCTATATATTAAAAATTGCTAGTTTTATTCAAGGGAGACTAGTGTTAAAGTCAAGTCATGTGGGCTTTTTTATGGCTATTTTAGTTTTATTTTCACTGAATGAGGGCTAGAAGGGAAAACACGTTATCAATGACAGGTTGCTGCCAGACGTTTACTGAGTACCTCTTTGTTTTGTAAAAATATTGTCCAAGAAGAAAGCTCAAAACCTTGATGCTTTAGAGCTGTGCCATTCAGTATGGTTGCTGCTAGCCATTTGTGGCTATTCAACTTCATTAAAATAAAAATTTCTGTTTATCTGTCACACAACCCTTCAAGCGCTCAGTGGCCACCTGCAGCTGACAGCTACTTGATTGGACTACACAGATTTATGGACCATTTCCATCAGCAAAGAAACTTCGTGGGACTAGCGATGCCTTAAAGTTGGCCACCGCACACCATTGTTAGCCGTTTGGGTTTGGGTATAATTTTTGACATAATGTGCTGAAGTCTTGGAAAGTACGAGGCCCGTTGGGCTGCTTCTGGTTTGGTGTGTGAAGATCCAGCATAAGAAAATACTTCAAGAATTTTACACTCCTAGTGGGCATTTTAAGGATCCAGTGGGTAGAAAGAAGCCTGGGGGTTTGGGAGCAGCCCTCTGGTGGTCTGGAGTGAGCCCAGCGATGGGCTGTGAGAGGCGGTGTTGCACCTCGGTGCTGGGAGCTGGGAGGTGGCCATCTGTGGGCTGGGAGGGCTGCTCCCTCGGAGGGTGACATCTTAGCAGTGTTGTTAGCTCAAAAAAAAAATCATTTGGGCATAGGTCATGACATTCACATACTGTGTCTACACTGCTAGAAGGAGAAAGTGCTCCAAGGAGTTAGAATTCCTGGTGAGTGCCTGGTGGATCAGGTCTGCACACGCTTAAGTTCTCAAAGAGATCTGAAACATTGGCCACTGTATTGTACTGGATTAAAAAATGAGCTTTTTAAAATAAATGGGTGTCTGTTTATTTCCTCTCATTGTTGAGGTGTTATCAGATTAGATTTTTATGCCTTGGATATAAATCTCAGCCTGGATTGACTGATGTCTTCATATTGCTTGCTGGTGGTATAATTTTAACTTGGTTTAGTATTGTTTGCTCCGTGTATTCAGAGTCTTGCAGAGTCTGAAGGACAACAAATAATATAGGCATCACCCTGAACCAGGGAAAAGTCAAATCTGAGGAAAGAGGACTGGCAGGCTGATTGACATAAAAATATCAAGAAATAGAAACCCAAATTCAGGAAGTCATCAGACCTTCCTAAGACTGGCAGATAAAATACAGAGTGATATAAGATCTTTCAAGTTTTTATGGATACCTCAGTTTGGGGGCATTACTTAGCAAGGTGGTTTCTGTCTGGTGAGCTGCAAAAGATCCAGCCTTGTCCTGGAATGGTGTACGCCAAAACTTTACTGCAACTCCATAACACCTGCAGGTGGCTGGAATTACACACCCATGCGATACTGAGAAACTCAGTTTCAATTCATCACAAAGCCCTGAAATTCTGAGACCTTGCAGCCAAGAGCTGGGAAAATCGATGTCCCACAGTCAGAACACTGTTCTGGACAGAGATGCAGTACACATGTGAGCCCTTGTGAGCAGCTAGACCATCGGTGATAGCCTCAGCTGTCACCTCGGCTGCTTTTGACAGCATCTCAACTTCGTGCACTGGAGCTGAGTGAGTAACAAAATGTCCCACTTAGGGTATTCGGCAGCTGTTATTTTTAGCAATTGTAAGGAAACTTGTACTAGGATTTTTTGCCCAGCATTAAGTAAGCAATTACAAGATTTTAACAATGTTGGTACAAAAAAAAAAGCCTCTGATACTCTGGGATGTTCATTTCTATAGCTACCGAGCCACTGGGCAACCTGTGGTGCGGTCAATGAGCTCTGGGTCTCGCTATCCCTGATTCTCGCTGTGTCTGCAGCAGTCGAAGCAGAGGCTCACACCAGCCCTGGTCTCTGGAGCTGACTGCATTTCTTTGCCTTTCTGTACACATTTCCATCAGAACTGACCATGGCAATGGCTTATTTTTGATAACCAAACACATGAGAAAACCTCTCATGCATTGGAACATTTTAACAGCCGTGCCATCAAATGGTAGGGACTCTTTTCTTACAAGCTGCTGTTAACATTTTATTTTAGTTTGGGCGTTTGGCAGCAAGTGACAGAATCTTTTGGGTCCCAGAGAGGAATTAGAGGGGGAACTGGACTCTTGTTCACCTCTCCCCAGGCAAGGAAATTCCCAGCTGGGCACTTAGATATTTGGCCCACAGGGAAGGAGAATTCCCAGGGAACGGCTGCCTTTAGTCCAGAGGAAAACCGTGAGCACAAGTGTTTTCACATTAGCTGTGCTGTTTGATCTCCCAGCGGCCTAGACGGGCTGGACGGCGAATACTGAATTTACACAAAAGCACCCAAAGGATCAGAGGAGAAGAGTGAGTGACCCCAGCTCTTGTCTCCCAAGGATGGAGTGAGACAAGCTGACCCGAGCGCCTGGGCCCTAGACGTGCAGGCGGGAACCCTGTGCTGGCTGCCCAGCACGACGGGAAGAAAAGCGGACAGGGAATGTGTCAGATGCTTCCGTCTCACTGCCCTTTGGTCCTCAGTGTCACACGAGTTAACTGGCTGCCTGAGACGAGGGCATCACACAACCTCTTGAGGACTCCTTAAATCAATCACCATTTGTCTTCTGAGTTCCTGTGAGGCATGTACGTGCCCTGGGCTGCTTACACACAAGGCAAAGCCCACTTGTGGGTAGTAGACTTGCCCACGTGTGACCTTGGACCCCAGGCCTCTTAACACCCCCCTTCTCCAGTGACATTGGGGCTTAGTGAGGACATTCAGAATTAACAACTCACGTTATTTTGGAAGAAGACATAAACACACATAAATGTAGAGCTTTATCTCAGGCCCAGCCTAATAAACACACATACCAGAATGTACTTGTCAAGTATTTGGGTTCTGAGGACTTAGGCAGTAAATTTTTGGAGTCTATTTAGGTGGAGTCCAAACTGATGCCCACATGGTTTTAAGTGTCTCGGTATTTCCCCCTGGCCCAGGTGGCAGCTGGCCATTCCCCTGTCTTTACTAGATACCCACACAGCCCTTTCTAAAAGAAACTAGCAGAGGAGGTACCCTGGCCATACCTCTTGTCACATGGCAGAAAGTTTGCATGGAGCTTGAGAGTAGCAGGAGAGTGAGCTGGCGGTGGAATCGGGAGGCTGCTGGGCTTGTGATGGGGGGGGCTCCCGTGGAAGAGACCGTCAAGCCACGTGGCAGGGCCAGCACAGGGACAGAAAGGAACACGAGCAGGAACCACCACGAGGAAGGGAGTGAGACCCCCTCAAACACTATGCATCCAGCAAAGTGCTTCTGGGCTCAGGACAGCGTCCTGTTTGAAGAACTTCAGTTGGGTGTCTCTTTGCCCCAAGATTTTAGCCTGAGCCAGTCAGTCTGGCCATGCCTTCCAGACACCCTTCCGTGCGCACAGCTTTGAGCCATGGGCACCAAAAGGACTTGAGCTCAGCTTTTCCACACTTTCGGCAGATAGCATTCCCATCACGACATTTTGTGTTTGTTTGACTATGTCTTTTTCTTGCAGAAGATTTGTTTTCCCATGAGTTACAGAGAACAGTGTTCCAGTGTCTTGGCAAATTACAGGCTAATAGGTTTGTAAAACTCATAACCTGACCACAGATCCACAGGAGTGAATAAGCTCTGGCAATTTGGTGTTGCTCAAGTTTATAGAGGTTTTATCTTATTTTTCCCCAGGCTTATTGAGATATAATGTACATATAATACTGTGTAAATTCAAAGTATACAACTTGATTTGATGTACTTATATTTGCAAAATGATTACCACAATAAGGTTAGTTCACACATCTGTCACCTCACATAGCCACAATGTGTGTGTGTGTGTGTGTGTGTGTGTGTGTGTGTGTGTGTGTGTGCTGAAAAACAAGATTTACTCTCACAGAAATTTTCAAGTACATAATACAGTATTGTCACCCGTGGACACTATGCTGATAATTAAATCCCCAGAACTCATTCATCTTGTAACTGGAAGTTCGTGCCCTTCGACCAGCATCTCCCCGTCTCACAGGACTCCCACCCTGAGCCCCGGCAGCCACCGTTTACACTGTTTCTCTGAGTTTGCTACTTTTTAGATTCCACGTATAAATGAGGTCATACAGTATTTGCCTTTCTCCATCTGATGTATTTAACTTAGAACAATGCCCTTGAGGTCCAGCCATGTTGTTGGAAATGGTAGGATTTCCTTCTTTCTCAAGGCTGAATAATATTCCATTGTGTGTGGATATGTGTGTGTATATATATATATGTGCCACGTTTTTTTTCTATCCATTCATCCATTGGTGGATACATAGGTTGTTTCCATGTCTTGGCTATTATCAATAATGCTGAGTGAACATGGGAGTGCAGGTATCCCTTAGAGTGGTTTCATCTCCTTTGCCTATATACGTAGAAGGAGGATTACTGGATAATATGATTGTTTTATCTTTAATTTTGGCTTGATTCTCCATAATGTTTTTCATAGAGGCCATACCAGTTTACATTCCCACCAACAGAGCACAAGATTTCCCTTCCCTCCACATCCTCACCAATATTTACCTCTTGTGTTTTTGATAACAGCCATTCTAACAGGTATGAGTTATCTATCTCATTGTTTCTTGACTTGCATTTCCTTGATGATTATAGTGACACTGAGCATATTTTCACTTACCTGTAGATCATTTGTATTTATTCTTTGGAATAGCACCTGTCTATTCAGGTGCTCTGCCCATTTTTTAATCAGATTTTCTTTTTTTTTTGCTATTGACTTGTATACAAGTTTCTTACGTATTTTGGATATTAAGCCTCTACTGATAGACGGTTTGCAAATATTTTCTCCCATTCAGTGTGTTGCCTCTTCATTTGGGTGATTTTTTATTAAACTTCTTATCTTGTTCATGCACTGTTATCATGATTTCATTTAGTTACCTATCTCTATTTTCTTGCATTTCCTTGAGTTTCTTTAAAGATGCTTATTTTGAGTTCTTTGTCAGGCAAATCATAGCTCTCCTTTTCTTTGTGCAGGAGCTATGTTAGTTTCCTCTGGGGGCATCAGAGTTGCCTCGTCTTCCCAGAGTTGCCTGGATGCCTCTGAGTCCCAGGGCTCTTTCAGAATCTGCAGGCTAACTGAGTTGGGCGGGCTCACCTCCAGGGGCTCTGGTGCTGTGGTGAGAGGGGCTGCAGCTGGTTATGGGCCATTTCAGGAGTAGGGACCAGGTCTGTAAGCCTGTTACCCAGTGATGCACAGTGGGCATCGTGCCTCCTGGGCCCCTTGGCATGGACCAAAGTCAGATGGAGCCATAGTTGAGTTGTCAGGAAGACAGAACTGTGTCTGATTCTGTGGCCAAAAGCACAGGTAACCAGCCAGCCTCCTTGGTGTGAGCCTCCTTCTCCAGACAGTTCTCCTCCATCATGGTCTGCAGGCTTTCTGCTCTGGGACTTCCAGCTGAACCCCACAGCCCCCACCAAGGCCCTTTTATTCAAGCACAGATGCCAAACACTGTTTTTGAGGGACTTCTTATCCAGCCCCCTTGCTGACATCCCTCAACCAAGGTTTCTCTTTTTAAAGATGTTTCCCATATTTTGCTGCGAATGATTTTATGGCATCACAGTTTATCTCAGTCACGTGGCATTTTCAGGGAATGAAGAAGTCCATGCTATTTCATCTCCCAAAGAACTGAAATGCACCCCTTTAAAAACAAAAACAAAAATCCTTTCTGACAGAGAAATGTCCAAAAGTATTGAACTTTCCTCTGCCTTGAATTCCCTTCTAAACACACTGTACACTTCCCTGGTGGCAGAAAGTCAAAACGGCAGTGATTTAGCTGGGCTGTATGTGAAGCCCTGTTTCCATCAGTAGCCTCATTACTGATAACCAGAGCAAATGGAGTGACGCTCTTACCACGCACCAACCACTGAGCCTCGCTCATATCATCTCTTTTTTATCTTCATAAGGATCCTGTGAAGGAAGGGTATGTATTTCACTAGGTCCACATGTACTGGGGAATAGAGATAGATTCTGGACTGAAAAAAGATAACATGTTTCATGCACCATATATTACATCGCACCTGGAAGTACTTCATTATCAGGCACATTAATATTTCCAGAGTGAAATGTGCATGTTCGTATTACATGGAGTAAGAGATGACTGTAAACATCTACAGCTCTGGTCATCGTTTTTGATGTCATTTGATGCAAAAAATGCATCATGAAAAAAATTCTGTTTTTCATTTTGGAACTAGAAGTAAGGGATTTATGGACCTGGATTCTTTTTAGCCCCATTTTCCAGGTGAGAAGTCGGATCCACGGAGGTCAAGAGCCTAGAATGACAGAAACCTGTCCTGGCTGACGGCTCACTTCTCCCCACTGTCGGCATGTCCATGAGCAGAATGAGGTTGCCAGAATGCTCCCATGGGTCCCTCTCCCATGTATTCCTTCCATATGCTCTTTGCATCCTTCCTTCTAGTCCGATACTGATTATTCTCATTCCCATGCAAAAATCTGTACTTATTTTTTCTTTAAGAAAAGAAACTTAGGACCTGGGCTTAACTGTTGTGTCCTCAGCTCTGAGAAGCATGCTTCTTTGTGATGCTCTTGTCAATGTGCCCAAAAGTCTCATCTTTAGACAAAGCACTGTGAAAAGCACTATACTTTACTGGCAAGGAAAACAGCAAAAACGTGCAGCATCAAAAATATCTTTAAAAATTTTTGATTGGAAATGTCCTAATCCATGTTTCTTTTTATTTTTTCTCTTCCAAACTTTAAATGGGGTTAGCGTTTCTCTTTTAACTTTTGATTTTACTATTGGTATTACTCTTTGGATACAATGGTGTATTTTGTTTTGTGGCCCTATTTCTTTTTTCTTTTTTTGAAAAGCACTTTGTAGCATGTACAATGGTCTTGTTTAACAGATGGGTCACACGGGAAGATTTTCTTTGATTGCTAGTGTGTGTTATGATTCACGAGTTCATAAAGGCCCAGCCATGGTGGTTAAAACAGAATTGTTTACAGTCATGTTAAAATTGCTCTGAGATAGCAGGAGGCCCAGCTCATGGGATAGATTGAGCTGCGAAGCAAAGGACACAGGTTGCTTGAAATCCTGGCAGCTGCTGTTTTGGGTCCACAAAGGCATTTTGATCTATTGCTCTAGTCTGGGGACAGTTTGATTATGTACTCTGAGTCTTAATATCACACACCTGTATTAAAGAGGTCAGTTCTCTCCATTGCCAAGAAAGGAACTCTCAGGAAATCTGGAGAGATGACTTTGTAGAGTTTTAATTAAGATCTCATCACAGAGCTTGGGCCCCTTAAGTTACTATATGAATTGCTTTCCTGTAAAAGAACATGGGCTGCCAGAGCCAGCACAGGGATGCATAGCTCTTTGGGCAAATGTGTAATTGGTTGCCTAGAGGAAAATTGGGCAGCTGTGAGCATTTTAAGCATCATCTTTTAGGGATGTTGCAAAACCATAATCCCGTTCATCTGTGGTCCCTGAAAAATCTTTCCTGGACTTTCCAACACTCCAGGGAAGTAATCACTAGAGAGAAAATCTGAGCAGAGTTGAATATCCACCCATTCATTCATTTATTCAACGAATGTTTGTTGCACAGCGACTCCATGACTTAAGGAACTGAGCTAGACACTGGGGATACAGAAATGCACAGGACAGAGATGGCCTCACAGAGCTTAGAAAGGGATAAGGCTTCATGTGAACCATTAAGTGATTACCATGTCATCGAACAAATAATGAACCACACTGAAGGGAAAATAAGCCAGACTTGTAGGGTCAGGGTAGCTTCTAAGCCAAAACCTGAAGAACAAGTAGGGATTGGTCATATAAGAGGTTCCATATGTATGGGAGAAAATTCAGTGCAGAGGGAACAATGCAAATGCCCAGAGGTGACAGCATAGAGACTGCCAAGAGCTTGGAAGCCCTTTGGTATGGCTGCTGACTGGAGTGCACTGGGTGGGCCGTGAAGACCCCATGGGCCATGTAAGCATTTACAGCTGTGCACTGAAGGCAAAGATGGCTTATGAATGATTTCCAGCAGAGGAGAAGTCTTGTCAGGTACTTATTTGGGGAGGATCACTCAGCTCCATGTAGAGAATAGACAAGGAGGAGAGTGGACTGCAGACAGAGACTACTCAGGAAGATAGAGAAGCAATCCAAGGGAGAGATAATGGTGGCCTGAACAGAGACAGTGCCAATGGGGTTGTGGATGGGCTCTTAGAGACATTGAAGGGATAGAATTAATGCAACAGGGCTAGGGGATCTACTGCATGCTGAATTAAGGTTTTTCATTATTTGTTTCTCTGTTCTGTTAGCAAGCAATAAAAAGTGTCTTTGACCAACTTAAGCAAAAAAGGAATCCCTTGGAAGGTTGTCAGGATAGGTCTCAGTGAAAAAGCAAGCTGAACAGACAGCCTGGGGGGCCAGGAAGCTGGGATCTTTGTCTTTTCAGAGCCTTCAAAGCCCATTTTTCTCTAGAATTCTGCTGTAAAACTTGTTGGTTCATCATCTGCAAGATGTCAGACATATCCACACAGAATCTAAAGTCTCAAGAGAGAAAATCTGAACTGGCCACTTAGATACGCACCAACTCCCATGTAGCCAGGGCTGAATGTTCTGTTACCAGTGAAATGGGAAGAGGAGGGACAGGGCCCACCAAGGAGTACCCCTAACAATGGGTGGGGAGGTCAAGTGTTAGACTCAGGTCCCCAGGTGGGCATCTGGGTGGATGGTGGGTGTGATCACCCTCTGAGGCAGAAGGAGGGGGTTTGAGGACATGGTGTAGGACGGAATGTGGCGTGAGGGGAAGAGAGGCTTGGACATAATCTTCAGAATTGAGAAGGGCATATCTAAGAGGAGATAGGGCTAAAAATAAGTTGGATACAGGCTGTAGTCACCAGCCTCTGAGATGGCCACCGGTGATGTGCAGAATTACAGCATATTAGGCTATGAGAGACACTGTGGCCTCTGTGTTGTTGTCTCTCCCTCTTGGGTCACTCACGTTGTTGGTTGCCATGTTGTGAACACCCTGGGGAGAGGCCCATGTGTTGAGCATCTCAGGCCTTTGGCCAACCTCCATGTGAGTGACCTTGGAGGCAGGTCCTCCTGCCCTGGTCAAGCCTCAGTTCCAGGTCACACCTTGCCTGTAGGTTCATGAGAGATACCTGAACCATAACCACCTGGTTAAGCTGCTCCTGGACTTTTTTGACCAGAGATTGTGAGAAAATTAATTTTTGCTGTTTTACAGCATTAGGATTTGAGGTAATTTTTTATGTAGTGATTGATGTCAACTACACAGACTATCTACAACTTGAATCTTACTGATACTTTCCCTCCTACACTAATTCAGTTCCATTATCAGTTCTCTTTGCATCATATTTTATTTCTGATCTCCCTCCAAATTATTATTAAACCCAGAATGACTTTCAGAGTCACTTGTTCATTTCTAGTCATATCTATCTATTTTTCTCTGTAGCTTTAATAGTCCTATAACTAAAATCTCTTCAGACTTTTATAGGTTAAGTAGATTTTTTAACATCTAATGAGTGAGCTACACAAAGAAGACTTTCTTTAGTTACAGTGGAGAAAAGAAAGTACCAAGGAAACTGACCTGCTAGAAAAAAGGAGGAAAAGTTGTCAAGATGGAAGAGGTCAAGATGGACAGAGCCTGCTAGTACCTGAGATTTTCCCTTGTGCAAAATGGTCAGCCCCTAAAGGGAAACTACAATGTTTTTCCTTAGGCATGTAGAAATTAAAAGAAATCTGGAGATACTAAGTAGTTAAAGAAAACTTTAAAATGTTGATTAAATTCTGATCCATTAAAATAATTTAATGATATTTGGAAATTGATAGCTATTATTGCTTTGGAGAATTGCCTGAAAGAGACATTATAGTACTATTTCTCAAAAAAGGAATGACCATTGTAGTTCTTTACTTAACCTTCAATTCACTCTTAAGGAGACAACCACAGACAAACATGCAAATATATGTATAACAAAAAACCATGGAATATTTGCAACATATATGACAAGCAAAATTTTAATATTTGTATGTATAAATAGCTTATACAAATCAATTGGCAAATGTACTAATAAAGAATTGGGCAAATGACACAGATGGACTGTTCAGCAAAGATGAGAAATAACTCTATTAGAATTTATAACTGAACAAATGACCAATAAAGAAATATACTATTTTTCACCTACAAAACTGGCAAAAATAATTTTTTAAAAATCCAGTGTTAGGGAGGGGTAGGTAACAGACATTCTTATATACTGCAGGTGAAAGTTGAAATTAAAACCTCTCTGAAAGACTTTTTGGAAATGTGCCTCAAATTCTCTTAATAATGCACATAAATTTAGACAAGAAACTACAATTTCTGTGATTTTACTCCAAGTAAATATCTGAGGACATTATCAAATATTTTTTATAAAGGATTTTAGTTGCAATGTCTTTTTGAAACCTGATTACAAATGACAGAGACCCAACCTGAAGATTCATAAGCAAAAATAGAGTATTTGGCTAGGGGGGACTCACAGTTTGAAGCACAGAGTTACAGAAGGGAGCAGACAGATGCAGCTTGCCAAACACTAGATGGGGTATGGTGTCTTGAAATATGGAAACTGGGGCTGGGGGTTGAGAAACATGGGGTGAACATCAGACAACCATGGGTGACTTCAGGTGGATGGCAGAAGACAGGCAGTGGGAGGGAGTATTGCTGAATCTACTGTCAGTTACTGTCTTGAGGTGGACTTCCCTACACATGAAAGGAAGTGAGGAGCTGTTACATGCCTACAGTATGCCTAACTCTGGGGGAAGTTACCTATGTGCCTAAAGACACTGAATATATGGAGATACATGACATATGAATATATATGATATAATGAAATATGATTTCTGATTTCAACTCTATAAGACTTAAGAGACCCATTCTCCATATAAAAACAGAGAAGGCTGAGAAAGGTTACATAACATACCCGCAGTCATTTAACTCATCAGTATTCAGTCCTCTTTTTAAACCCTGACTATGTGCTGGCTCCTTATATTACCTAATCTTACTCAAAATTTTCACCCTAAGATGTTTTGAGGATATGGCATCGCATGTCTTTCACTTACCCAGCATTTCATATACTATTATTTCTACATTTTATAAAGTTTGAGTTTACGTAGATTGGTTTTCTCCAAAATAAAATGTATACCATTAGTTCTGCATATTTATAAAACCTGTCAAAAGAATTTGTAACAAAATATATCCCAAACAATGTAAATCCTTTACCTAACAACATCCCAGGTGTTCTTGGGAGGTTGTCTCTTCTCCAGTGTGCTGGTCTCTGACCACACATCCCTTTTAGAGTCATAATAATTCACCAAGCAACTACCCTGCCCATCATTCTTCCACTGACCAAGTGCTGACTGAGCATGGGCGCAGACTGATAAGCATATATGTCCAAGGGTTGAGGAGCCACTCGTTCCTGTGCCAAATAGCACACCAAAGAGCATCCCCAAGCCCCCACCCACCAATTTAGGGCTAAAACACCAAGAGCTGTGCTTTTTAGTGAACTGCACTGCAAGTTTCTTCTGGTCTGAAGTCATCTGTTGATGAGCATATCATGGAAGAGGAATCAAGAGCTTTGCAAAATTCCAGCCCTATTACATCTATTTCATCCCTCTGATCTAAGAGGCCTGTCACTCTGTTTTAGAAGGAAATTAGATGGTTCTGACAAGACTGTTCTTCGCAAAGCAATGCTGATTATTACCGTGTATTCTGCGATCCTATGGGTGTTTGCAAATTGATATTTTGATGATTTGTTCTAGTATTTTCCAGACAGATATGAAAACTAAACTGACTAGTCTATGATTTTCAGGGCTGTCCTTTCTCAGTTTCAAATATAGACTTACTGCTACCTTTTTACTGTTTAGTGGCCTCCCTGATCCCTGTTGGATCTTTTCAATTGCTTTTGAAAAACATCGTAAGTCTTGCTTCAAAGTTACATAAGAGGAAACACTTAAAGGGAATGATGACTTGAGTATTTTTACAGTTAATTTTTTTAAAAGAAAACACAGTAACAAAGAACTGAAATCTGGGGTTTTTCACAAATTGGCAAGCTCCTAAAAGATTTCCTAGGTCCATTCACAGCAATAAGGTTGGCCTTAAATAAAACCTAGAATTTATAAGGTTCCCACTACAGGGTCATAATAGTTAAGTAATGCTTAGTGAAATAAAGATGTTTTAGGCAAATTGATTAAGGTATTTCTCCCCCTTGCCCAGCTTTCTCTGTAAAAGACAGACACAGATTAGAGGAGAAGATATACTTCTGAGATATAAAGAGATTTATTTAGCCCTCCAAAGAGAATAATCATTGAAATAATCATAGGAAATCATGTAACTGCTTTTCCCTGTCGTTAAGATAAGTTTGGCATCCTATTAGAAGCACAGATGAAATCTCCTAACTAACATAATGAAAATGTGGTCAGCAACCAGCTTAGACTGTTACTGCATGGAAATGATGTAGAGATGACAATTTTTGAGGTTGTACTCAACTTGCTTGTAGGAAAATCAGAAGAGTAGCTGTGAAAATTCTATCCCCTAGACCACCTGGGGGTAAAAACTAGGTGAATACACCTGACTGTGCCTGGATGCAGAAACGATGAGATTTTCTTCATTCTCTAGTTACCTTCTTGGCACCATTGCAGGTGCATTGGTACACTTAGCTTTGGAGTCTCGAAACTATAGCTCAGAAAAGAGAGCTTTGTGACTCCAAGGCAGACAGAACCATTTTGCAATTGCAGAAGCACTTAATTCTTTCTCATTTTAAGTGTGAAAGCCATTTGGGTGATAGCCCAGGCAGGGTGTTGCAGACCGAGAGTGAAAAACTCTTGGCCTCTAAGAACAAACAGTAGGGAGGAAAAAATTCAGCTACCATTTACGAAGAGACCAAGAAAAAAAAAAAACATTGCATTTAGAAAAAATTTCTTTTGGCAACTGCTCTTAAGACTCTCAGATTTGGAAGTTAAACATGGGAAAATGTTATAAACGGGTTGCACCATATTTGTCTATCACTCTCTTTTTGAAGTGGCAACCCGGGTGACTGGAAAGTATGAACACATCTCTATTCTGGTGCAGCTTGCTGAGAACGGCAAGCCACAGAATGGAGTCTGCCTGTTGGGCTGCGGCTTATAAATAGAGGGAATCTGGTTCATGCCATGGAGGGGGAGCTTCCGTTTGATTTTCTGCATGCGTGCGAAGGCAGTGAGTGTGTGTGTGACAGGGCAGCTCAGCTGTTGAGAGCTGGCAAGAAGAAGCAGAAGGAAGAAGGGGGCCCAGTAAATCACCACTCTCTGAAAGTGCTCCTTGAGGAACTGGGATGTTTCCTGTAGCAGTCGTGCACGCAGATGAGGATTCTGGGGCTGGCTGGAATGTCTCAGAGGAGGCCGAGGGGTTTCTGGAGTGTCACAGAGCTTGAGAGCTGCCCTCCCTTTCGGGCGACAACTCATCCTCCCAGAGGACAGGCATTCTCTTCCTCCTCCTCATTGTTTGATGATGGTAGTCGTTTTATGAGATGATGGGCTTATAGAAATTCTAGAAGGATTATGGGATGCTCATATTCAGGTACAAAATTGCTATCATTAGAAAAGGGAGAAGGGACTCTGCTGAGTAGGCTAATGCATTCACAACCTTGTATTTAATTCCCACAGTAACACACTTATGAAGGGGGCATCAGCCCAACTTAAATGCATGGAAGTGGAGGTTCAGGAAAGTGAAGTGATTGGCTCAAAGTCTATAACCAGGAAGTAGTGTGATCAGTCTGCGCAATTTGCGCTTGACAGCCCAGAATCAGCTGCTTTGCCTTTTCCTCCCATGAGGAAAGCGCACTTGTGGGCGGCACGAGACCTGGTTATGCCAGGAGTCCAGCAGCCCTGTGGCCTTGTAGCCCGGGCTATGATTGATGTCCTTGAGCTTTTACAGAGATGCCGTGGGAGCTCAGGGGCCAGCTGCTCTCTGGTAATTCTGTCCATGGCTACGTTATTTTTGATGGGCACCAGGCCTGCTTTACGGAGGAGATTTAAGTCATTTGTCAACACTCTGTGAGCCTTTGAATTTTCAGGGTGAGCAAAAAGTCCTTATTCATTCCTCTGGGATTGTTTTCTTCCAGCTGTCGTTTGGACCCTTACAGTGCAAGATTTTGTGCTGTTCACTTGGCCATATTTCTCACGACATCTGAGTTTCTTTCTTTCTGCTCCCCTAGTCCCTGGTTCAATGTAGATTTTATACTACTGTTTTTCTTATGCTTAATGCCTGACTAAGCCAAAACATCTTCATGGCTGATGTAGTACCACTGTCACAGGGATGTTTTGAAGCCAATGCAATGAAAAAATTCAATGATTTCTAGACATCTATCAGTTTGGTGATAAATTTCCCACCAACCCATTCCCAAACACGGTGTCCTGCAGTCTCTTTCAGGTGGACATCTTGTAAGAGCTTAATTAGGACATTGAGGTGCTGGATCCCCGAAGTTGGTCCAAGGATTGTTTGATGATGGTAGTCGTTTTATGAGATGATGGGCTTATAGAAATTCTAGAAGGATTATGGGATGCTCATATTCAGGTACAAAATTGCTATCATTAGAAAAGGGAGAAGGGACTCTGCTGAGTAGGCTAATGCATTCACAACCTTGTATTTAATTCCCACAGTAACACACTTATGAAGGGGGCATCAGCCCAACTTAAATGCATGGAAGTGGAGGTTCAGGAAAGTGAAGTGATTGGCTCAAAGTCTATAACCAGGAAGTAGTGTGATCAGTCTGCGCAATTTGCGCTTGACAGCCCAGAATCAGCTGCTTTGCCTTTTCCTCCCACGAGGAAAGCGCACTTGTGGGACATCAGACTGACCACTGAAGAAGCTTTCACCAGACCTTGGCAACAGATAAACGAACAAATGCAATAAAATATTTTTAAAAAAATTAATCCACTTACAGAAATAGTTTTTTGTCTAAGTTTATGTTCTTCATGATGGTGTGTATGTGTATTAGAAATGTCTGTTTTGTGAATTGATGGCAATTACAGATGGTTAGCATTTGTTTTCAGTGGTCTATTCTGCCCTTCCCCCTCAACGAATGGTCAATTCCATATGGATTCCCAAAATCACCAAAAAATTCCTACTTTTCCCTGAAATCCTGAATCTGGGAGCCAGTAATGCCAAATATAATGTCTGTTATCTCCACCATTCTACACTTGCATTCCCCAAACTCTGTCAGTGGAGAGATTCTAGAAGGGTGAAGCAGAGGAACTGGGGAGAAGAAAGTAATCCCATTTGCTATAGAAAAACAAGAAGAGGATATATATATATATAGACATATTTCTATATTCAAATTACATATGATTTAGAGAAATTATGTGATATATTTACATATTTATGTATCTTTACAGAGCTCTTTGAATGTAGGTGAGCTGCAGATTTTCTAATTTATTGGGGGTGTGAGAGGTCGCTTTAGTTATCTTTTTTCCTTTTCTCCTTCATCTCCTTCCCTGTCTTCTTCTCCCTTCTCCTCAGACAGAAAGAGTCCTTTCTGGGCCTCCTACTTTAGAGAGCCCCTACTTGCCACGGAGAGACATAAATGAATTAATTCAAGGATACATGGTACCTCTGTCTCTTGGGATCCAGGTATCATTGCTGGGACAACATAACCCTAAACATCCACCATCAGAACTGGTACTCTGTGGGTCCCAGAGAAGCACTCTCCATCGCTGTGCTTTGTCCTTAGAATAGAACAGGCGACTCCCCCCAGGGACCACGCAGACTTCCAGGCTGCCCTGCTGCTCCCTCCAGCAACGACCAGTACAGTGTTGGAGTGGCAGAGCTGAGCAGCGGCTGTGCTCGACAGCTAGGTAAGAAAAGAGACAAATTAACTGGTCAAACCATTTTTTCTCAAAGCATGAGTGTGCTAGAGCCTCAGATGATTCCCATTTCCCAGCAGCTCTGAACATCCGCTTTCGGACTTCTCTTTGTGGTTCCAGAGGTATTTACGAATTAGCACAGTGTTCAGAGCGGTGGCGTGTGGAGTCTGAAGACCATTTTCTAAAATTAGATCATCCAGATGGCTACTACATCTGTAGAGATGCGAGTCTAGATGTAATGTGAGAAGTAGTTTTCTTCATCTTATTATGTGGATCTATATATTGTTTTAAAAGATGGAGAGGGTCAGGATATGATAATTTGTCTATGAAATTAAAGTATCTTGTGATTTTTTTATAATAACAATGACTTACTACATGCAATAAAAGTTTGAGCATGATATATATGTAAAGGAATTCTATTACCAACTCCAGTCGCTACTACTTCAGCAGGGTGAGAGTTCTCCAGATAGAAATTAATCATGAAAAACTTACCTTGGAACTATAATACTTCAAGAATGTGTCTATTTTAGCATGACTGTCGATAGAATACAAAACACATGAAAACGTTTATGGTAACATATTTAGTGTTTTGCCAAAACAAAGACAAGAAAAGCAAATTGTATGGAATATATTTGTAAGATAATGAGGGTTATTTTATCACTTATGAAACATCTCTGGCCCAGCAAGGAAACACTCAGGACATGCATGATTTAATTAAATCCAGTCATCTTTGAGAGTTTGTTGACTTTCAGTCATATGAAAACCATAGCTTAAACAAAGGTTTTCATTCTATCATTGTGAATATTTATTTGTCAAGAAAGGGGATAGAATATATATTACTTAACAGTTTGTTAACTTATTTTATATTTTATAATTATTTAGCTCTATGGCATGTGGGCTTCCATTCAAACTCTTGCCACATTTTGTCTTCTTTCCTCATTCCCCTCCTTTTCCTGTCTCCTCCTTTTCTGTTGGCTTTACTTTCTCTCTCTTATTCCTCTCTACTCTCCTCTTTGTCCTTGTAAACCTTACTGCATAATCTCAAGTGCTTAATAAATATAATATTTCTTTATTTTTGAGTCTCCATTTTTCCCAGATGTCAAGAAAATCCAAATTCTGTGATTATGGAGAAGAGGTGAAGATGTAGTTCTCGTCCACTTTCTCTAGGGTCACAGTGCAAAACAGAAAGCTTGCACAGAAATCAGGAGAAGGCCCTCTCCAGTCAGGACATCAGACTAACCACTGAAATCTTGGGTCCCAAGAGAGGCAGGAAGGTCTGCAGCTCCTTGTGAAGCTAGGACTCGTTCCAGTCACCGCGGCTTTTGTGAGCCTGGTGGCTGGAGTCCAGCCTCTCCAGGATCCCTTTCAGGGTCCTGCCACCCTCCAAGGTGCTGGGAGAGCTGTATGTGGGTCACACTCTTTCAGTATCTACCAATCCCAACCCCTTTCCAGTCTGGGGGAACTTTCTCTGCTTCCTTTAACAACCTTCAAATTTCTCCTTCCTCCCTGTCTCCAGGATGATTCCTTCAGGAATCCTATGCTTGTAGAAAAGCAAGCCTGAGCATCAAATTATCTAAAGGCAATTTCGGCTTTTATGAATCACAAACTCCTCTAAAGCAAGGAAATGACTGTCCGCTTAGAAGAGGAATAAGAAAAACATAGGAAGAGCAAAACAATGCAATATTTAAAAAAAATATGTTACATGTTTGGACTTGGGGATGGAGGGGAAGAAAACAGTGTCTTCTTAATTCTGGAGACCTAAGGAAGGTTGGAAAATAAAATCAGGGACCCAGCTGATTATGACTGATTTTTGGTTTAAGGAATATTTCATTCCTCTCCCTGGAAAAGGGTTGGAGACAGGGACTCATGGTTATACTTCTGGCCAGGAGTGAAGTCATTTGGCTGGTGCATTACCTGAGGTGTGCCTCTTGGAAACTGGTGTTTTCTTCCAGTTCCAGTGCTTGATCCCCCTCCAACACCTGCCTGCTGTCCCACATATACTTAACATACAGACAAAGTTAAGCACCCTTAAAGGTGAGCTCCTTTTTTACTTTATATATTTACTTACTCATTCAACGAATATTCACGAGGGCCTTGTAATTGCCAGCCATTGCCCTGGGTGCGGAGTGTACATTGGTTGGTAAAATAGGCCTGATGCTGCCCTAAGGAACTTACAGCTTCGTAGGGGAACTATTTGATAAACAAGAAAACAAATAAATATGAATTACAAATTGTGCTAAGAGAGTGAACACAGAGACTGACCAGAAAGTATGAAGAACCGAAGGCGTTGGAAGGTTTTGCCTTCTCCACAGAGGCTCAGAAGAAACTTCTTAACTGAAACTTTTAAAGGATGTCAGATGAAGAGTATTTTCATTCATTCCAAGGGGCTGAGCTAGCATCAAAAGCTGAAAGCTCTAGGGAGAGTCATGTTGGCTTGGCAGAGTGCAGACTTTTGAACTGCAAAATGAAGGAATGAGCTGCTTGGAGGTGGGGGCAGGTCAGAACCTCTCTTGAATAAAAATAGCCACAGTTACTATGCAGTAATGAAATGGAGTAAATACACAACAACACAGATGAATCTCAAAAACATTACACTAAATATAAGAAGTCTTACACAAAAAACTATATATTGTATGATTGCAGTTACTTGAAATTCGAGATTAAGCAAAACTTATATGTAGGAGTAGGATGGTGAGGAGTAAGATTAACGAGGATGGGGTGTGAGGGACTTTCTGGGATGCTGGACATGGTCTATATCTTGCTAGAGGTTTGGCTTTCACAGGTATATGCATTCTCAATATTCATTCAGTGGTTCATTTAACATCTGTGCATTTCACTACTATACGTTTTACCTAAAAATAAATAAGATGAAAGTCAAAGAAAAAGAAAGAGAAGGAGAAAGAGGAAGGAAGGAAGGAAGGAAGGAAGGAAGGAAGGAAGGAAGGAAGGAGGGAGGGAGGGAGGGAGGGAAGGAGGGAGGGAGGGAGAGAAGAAGGATGGAAAGAAGGAAGGAAAGAAAGAAGGGAGGGAGGAAGGAAGGATGGAAAGAAGGAAAGAAGGAAGGAAGGAAGGGAGGGAGGGAGGAAGGAAGGATGGAAAGAAGGAAGGAAGGAAAGGAGGGAGGGAGAGAGGGAGGGAGGGAGGAAGGGAGGAAAGAAAAAAATTTTGAGCTTTAGTTAATGTATGTGTGCTGGAGTTTTAGGGGTGAAGTGTACTGATGTCTGCAGCTTTGAAATACATGAAAAAGTAAAATGGACTGATTAATGCATCTGTAGAGAGATATGCAGTAAGGCACATACAGCCAAATGTTTACAATTGTAGAATCTAGGTAATGGATACATGGGAATTCACTGTACAATTTTTAGTTTTTCTGATGTTGCAATTTTTTCTTGATGTTAATGAAAAAATAGTCACTATTCATTGAAGACCTACTACAACCTCTTAGTCATTGTGAGATGCATTTTAGATAGTTGTCAATTAGTCAATTTGTAGTAAATCAGGAAACTAGGGCTAAGAAAAGTCTTATAATTTGTCCAGGACCATATGATGAAGTGGCAGGTCAGTTTTTTTCTAGAGTCTGTACCTGTGCTATCCAATATGGTAGCCACCAGCCACAGGTGGCCCCCGAACATTTGAAATGTGGCTAGTATGACTGAGAAAATTGAATTTTTATATCTATAATTTTATTTAAGATTAAAAAATACCTGATTCAGTTCAGTTATTGGAAAATCACTTCAGTTATCGGAAGTTTCAAGAATGTGTGTAACAACTTGGATAAGGAAAGCTGCTTTTTCAACTGTAAATTTTATGAGATCTAATACTTACCAAATATTCTCAATGAAAAGTTAGCATTCACACTTAATGTGCTTTAAGTGTAAAAATACTTAAAGAAGATTTATTGTGAAAAAGAGAATGTAAACTATCTCATTAATAATTTTTATATTGCTGAAATGGTGAAATGATAATATTTTGGATGTGTCTGGATTAAATTTTTAAATACCACAATCACTTTCACTCCTTTCTACTTTAAAGAAATTGGAACATCGCAAAGGTGACTTACATTACATTTCTGTTGGACAGAGTTAGTCTCTGCTCTTCCCAGTGTATCCCAGCATGGATAATATTTGTATTTAGGCTAGGCAATGCAAGTGATCAGGAATGGATATGGGGTGGGGTGGGGTGGGAGCGGCCCTTTGTAACTATGAGATCCTAGGAAGATTTTGTAGCTACAAATTCTTTTCAAGTCTTTTCATTTGTTAATTCATGTAATCCTTACCACAACTCTATGAGGTAGGTAATAATATCCACATTTTATAGGTGAGGAAAGTGAGACACAGATGCATAGACATGTTTAATAGCAGGTAAATCAAAGTAAAGGAACTACTGCAATCGGGATAGGCTCAGAATTGAAAGCTCACTCTTGCTGAACTTTCTTTAAACAGCTTTGATTTAGAGATTTAGTTTCAATCTCTCAAACTCTTGAGAACATTTTCCTCTAAGGAACTGGCTGGCCCCTTTTACATGCACAAGTAGCTCTCTGAATTGTGCATCCTTCCCAGAATTCCAAGGCATTAATTTAAACAATGTGGATCAAACAAGATAAATGGCAAAACAGGAGGCCCTGTAGCTGAGCAAATGGGTTACTAGAGGGGCTCCATTTGAGAATTCTTCATTTTCTTTCAGCAGAAAGGGTGCTTTAATCTCTCTAAAATCTAGCCACACCAGAGATAATTGACTTAGCAATGGAATTGCCTGGCAGACAGCTCTTGTATTTCTATGGTAGTGATGATGATGGAAATCTTGGAGGGGCCCAGGAACTGCTGGGCTGTCCTTCCTAGATACTCACACAAGGAAAGAAGGTGACTACTGAATTCTGTTAATTGCCTAAGTGCTAGACTTTGGTCATTTTGGGGAGAACTTGGATTACTGCATCTAGAAACTGGAACGAGGAGACTGAGGTAAGTCATCGAGTTATTTGAGCAGCTTGACAGTAGGCACTGCTGGTTTTCAGTACCAGAAGTCCAAGCTTTTCCCCTCTTCTATGAGTTTGTCTTCAAATTCAGGTCCGTACTGATGCCAGTTATAATACTTGTCTCTTTCCGGAAGGCACTGCCTGCTGCGGTTATGAGACCCAGCAAGTGTATGCTGTTAGCACATTGGCAAGCCTTTCAAACAGTTAAAGAAGAAGCTCTAAAAATTCAGGAGAATGTCATGCTAGTGACCGTTCTAAAAGGGTAGAAGGTGATAACATGGAAAAGCCTTTAAGAGCAGAACACTCTGAGGATGACTAATGGTAACTCCTGCATTCTCCTAAAGCACAGAAGGTGCCAGATATAAATATCTAAAAGGTGTTACCTTCTGGGACCACAAAACTAAAATGTCCAGGTCTGTTAATCATCCGTGACAAATGGTGGGCAGCATCTCGTATTTTGTTTGATCCAGACCACTGCTACTTAAAGTGTGGTCCTGGAATTGTGTTGGAAGTGCAGATTCACAGTCTTCACCTCAAGTCCAGTGAATCAGAATTGCTGGGATTGGTGATCAAGGATCTGCACTGCAGCAACACCCCTAGACAACTACTTCTCAAACTATCTGTGATGAAAGGCAAGGTTTTATGTTTCTGTTTTAATTTGTCACTAATCCATTCTTTGGTAAAACATCCTGTTTACTGAGACATTCAGCAATCCATCCCTGGGCTGTTGCAAGAAGGTCCTTTGCTATAAAAGTTTTAAACACTCCCAGTTTGTCTGCCTTTCTTACAGGAGACTGGTAACAATGAGTTCATGGCTGGCACCAGTCCACGGACCACACTTTGAGTAGCACGCTTCTAAGCCATAATTCTCTGGTACACTGGCCTTTCTCAGTCCAGAATGATCACTCTTACTGCCTGAAACTCATGGATCTTTGCTGCAGAACCCCACAGAGCCTCACAGAGAACCCTTCTGCCTAGGTTGGTCAAACCTTTGCCGAACACACTTTCAGCTGACATAGATCAGGCAAACTTTTAGTCTTGGATGGATTGCCTTCCTGTGTTACTGAGTTATGATGGTGAATTGCAAAGATTTGCTTTTCGTTTATCACTGCCATGGTTCATGAAACTCACAGTTGCCATAAGTCGTAGGTATTATGGAACAAAGTAAATTTATTTTCATGTCTCTCTTCCAAATAGAGCTGAGTTTCTAATTTTCTGCTAAAAGGCTGTGTTGCAGAATCGGGCTAGTTGGATGGTCTTCGGAGTTCATCAGATTCTAATTGACAAATAAACACAGGGAGAATGATTCTCTCCTGGACTTAACTTATGAAGTTGTCATTGCCAGACGAGGTTGAGGTGTTATAAAAATTGTGCTTCAATCTGTACTCCATTTGGTTATCATCATTCCATAGCCACATCTCTTAAAATCTTGTTAAAATACATTAGGGCTTATTACAGCCCTTGTTTATATTACGGATTCAGTAAAAGAAGGTGTCAATGATGTAAACATTACATAAAAGTAAAGGCTTCAGAGGTGAAAACAGTGCTTAATGGAACTGTTTTGCTAGTGGGAAATGAATTCTGACATTATCCAGAACCAGTTCTTACTGTGAGATGCTCTCCACTTATAAAGAGTGTCAAACAGTCTTTTAGCAACTTTTGAAAAAAATCTATGATTGTTTACAAGAAAGTGTTTCAAACTCTTCGTCTGCTATAAATTGTGTACAGCCAAGTGGGCGCATTAGGATTTATACTAAATCTCTTTATCTGGTAAGATAAAAGAATCGTTTATAATTTCCCTGAAATGTATTTGCTTTTCCCATGGTTTGGGATAATATCGTTAACCCCTAAAAGGAGTCCTTTAAGAAATAGCTGTTTAACCCACAGCACAAGCAGTGCATTCGCCCTTTGGTATTTTCTAACATCCAAAAATGAATAACTGTGCCTTTTCCAATTATTTACCTCTTACGTATGAAGGGTCCTGGTTTGTGAAGTTTATTGTTTTTAAGAATACCCATCGTGAATCATTTTGAATGCTTTCTCATCATGCTTTCTTGAATTCACTTGTGATGAAAATAGGCCCTAATGAAAATGCAAGTTAAAGCCACAAGACCATTTTACACCCATCAGAATGTCAAAAAAAAAGAAGAAAGAAAAAGATGATCAAAACCAAGTGTTGGTGAGGACATGGTGCAGAGAGGACTCTCCTACAAGCTGGTGGCAGTGAGAACAGAAACAGCCACTTGGGAAAACAATTTGATTTGTGTAGTAAAATAGAACATGTGAATACTCCACAATTCAGCATTTCCCTCCTAGATGTATACCCTACAGAGAGTCTTGCTTATGTCTACAAGGTTATATACAAGAATATTCTTGTTAGTGTAGCTTCTAGCAGCAAAAATTCCCAATAGAAAACTCAAATGGCCATCTAATAGAAGAGGGGATAAATTCATATTGTTACATTCATGCAACTGCCTCAAAAGTGAATAAAAAAATATAGCTACATTCAGCCACCTGGATAAATCTTTAAAAAAGAAACCATAATATTAGATAAAAAAACAAGTTCCAGAAGAATACATACAATAAGATTTCATTTGAATAAAGGGAAATCATGTGCAAAATAAAGCCATATACATGTGACCTAAAATGATTAAAAAATATAAGTAACAGAAATAAGACAATTGTCTTTTTGGGGAATAGGAGGAACAATCAGTGGGGGGGAGTCACACAGTGGAATTTGGAGGAATTGGTCTTGTTCTGTTTTAAAGCTGGGTGATTACATGGATGCACTTTAAAAATCAGGCAGATGTGGTTACATGTAATTTGAAAGTGTGAAATTTTTCCTAACAAAATAAAAGTAAGTTGAAAAAGAGTATTTCCTAAAAAGAAATCACAAGATGTGATCCATGAGGCCCCATTCAGTTATCTGGGTAACAAAGCATCTCCAACTGTCGGTGGCTTAGTAAAGCAGCTTATTTTTCTCTCATGGTTACATGTCCAGTGACAGTCGTCAGGGGCTCCTGCTTATTGGAACTGAGGGACCCGGGCTGACAGAGCTTCTATAGGGAAGAGCCTCTGTGACTCCTGCCTGTGGGAAAAGTTATCGTCAGGTCGACACCAAGGGAGGGAGGTGGGGACGGGCAGAAGACAAGCAGTGGCTCCTCAAATTCCTTCCTGGGAATGATATGTCACTTCCACCCATGTTTTATCCACTGAGTCAAGCCTATGGTCCTGCTAGTATCAAAGGTGTTCAGGAAGTGTGATCTTACTACATCTCTGGAAGGAGAACCTCTATATGTGAACAGACCTAATGACCATAATCATTTCCATATGACCATGGCCAAATTTCAAATTCATTGCTGTTTCTTCTGTCTCAATCCCCAGAACACACATTTAGGCTCATTAGCCATTATGACTCTGATAAGGTTACAAAGTGCTGAATTGGGAAGGGTGCTTTCTTTGTGGTCTTGGGAGAAAATCTCTTCTGAAGATACGACCCTCTTATTCCAAACAAAAGCCGTACACTTGGAGTAAGAGCCTCTTAGCAGGATAAAGGCCCAGGATCATCTGTGTCATCTGCGGGGATGGAAGTCAAAGATCCCCAGTGGTCTACTCCCCAGAATGGGAAAGAGGCATGTTGGGGTGGCAGTGAGGGTGGGTCGGGATGGCTTGGAGGTATACCAACAAAAATCTAAATTTATTTGAAAATAAAGCAATTAGAAATTGCAAATTTGTGGCCAAGATGTGCCCCTCCCTTTGTGTCAGGGTGCCAGTGCCTCAGATGGGTGGGTCACACTTGCACCCAGACAATCAGAGGAGTGAGAAAATACATACCAGCCAACTGCCCTGGGTGGTGAAGCCAGCCTCCAGTGTGTTGTCCCCTGGAGTAGGGCTGAGATGAGACTGGCTCTTTCTTCTCTATGCCATCTCTTGTCCAGGATACATTGGAAGACTACGTTTCCCAGCTTCCCTTTGCAATTTTGTTTGGGTCATGGGGTTCTGGATAATGGAATGTGGTGGACGTGGTGTGATGTCCAGACCTGACCAGGAAACAGAACAATAGCCCATACCCAATGAGCCAACTGGACGGTAGGAGCCTGGGTCCTCAAACCACCCCATTGAAGGCTGGCCACTGAAAGCCCAATCAGGTGGGATGTGAGCAAGAAATACGTCTTTATTTTGTGAAGCCAGGGAGGCCTTGGGTTTGTTAGTTTCATCAGCTAGTGTTACTTTACCACAAATAATAATATACAGGGTTGTAGCCCCTTTCTTTAACGCTGCTGCTGGCAAAGAACTCTGCTGGGTTGAACTGAAATAATTCTCTGGGGCAAATCCTCCTGCTGTATAAGAAAGGCTTGTCATTTTTTGTTACCACTCTCAAAGTGGGTAGGCAAGCCAGGCCTTGTCCATGTGTTGGGCGATCATTCAGAGTTGACATTATAATTTGAGCACATATAAATGCTTCAACTGATTTAAACAATTTCCTCCCACTTAGACTTTGTGGCTGGGACTTTGAACATTGGCTTACCTCTGCAAATGATTTAAGAACCTGCATATTTTTAGCAGAAGGTGTGATATGATTTAAGAGATGATATAATAATTCTATAAATGTCTGGACAGGCTACTTTATATGCTTTAGGGTCAATTAGGCATAATAAGCCCACTGAATGAAGGAGGATACAGGCTCCAAATATCATTTTATGTACATAGAATATGGAGAGAGAAATGCCCAGAGGGAGAAAGGCTGGAGTTCAAAGTAGATGAGCAGACAGAAATGATTCTCAGGAAGGGAGTTATCCAGTGAAATCTTATTTTTTAATTTTTAATTTTTGGCAGTGAGAAGAGGAGATAAAATGCAGTTGTAGTCATACCGATGGGACCTATAAAGAGGCCCTAAGTGGGTTTACTCTTCCTTGCTGAAGGGGAAGAATAAGCTCATGCTTGACCCAGGACATGTAGTGACACTGGGAAAACTATAATGGCTGGGTGGCATCTCAGGAAGAGTTAGTTACATGCCAGCTGAAGCATCTGAGGCACTGGCCTTTGTCTCATGGAGCCCTGCATTCTTGCTTTTCATGTCCATGTGCATGAAGCAGCCTGGTGACTTGCTGACTCACGAGGCAGAAATCTAAAGCAATGTATCTTGATCCCATCACTTGTTATAGGGGTACCCGGGCAAATTCTGTAACCCTTGGAGCTTCGATGTCCCTATCGATAGAATGAGGAATTTCGTGAGATGGACGTGATATACGACATGTGAAAACAACCACGGCAGTGCCTGGCAAATTACCAGCATCCAGTCCTGTTTGCTTCTTTAGTTCTTTCCTCTGTTTGATATTAAGTTCCTTGAGGGGAGGCTCAGGGCACATTCATTTTGCATCACCCTGAGGGCATGGAACCCCATCTCGAAGACTACAGATGCCAGATAAATGTTTATTAAATGTGCAAATGAAAGCACCAGCCGTGAGATCCTGCGGCTCACCATCGGACCCTAGTAAATTAAACTACTGACCTTTTCCCCCCTCATGAAATTTCGCGTAAGATGGATGTATTAGGTAGGCTTTTGTTTCAGAGGCATTTAACAGAGACCCAAGTGGCAAGGGCTGAAAAGATAGAAGTTCATTTCTCACTCATGTAAAAGTCTTAATGGGCAGTGCAAGGCTGATGCGGTGGCTCCATGGGGTGTCCCAGTGGCCTTTGGCTTCATTGTCCGCAGTGGAGGAAAGGGAGTAAGAGGTGGGACCCAACCAGGAAGTCGCACATATCTCATGAGTCAGGAATTGTAACTGCAGCACATTGGGAATGGGGTTTTTATTCCAGGCAGCCCTGTGTCTTCCATTAGAGAGGAAGACGATATTAGATTACAGCCTGAAGTTCCTTGCACAGTCTTTCTTCCATGACACGTTTTTGGAAGTCTAGAAGCTTCCTGAGTCTCAGTTAAATGAAGAGCCACCAGAAGGTCTTGAATTGTCTGTCAATGTGTGAGAAATAAATTGCTTTCCTGAAACCCCTATTATTTTGGATTTTTTTGTTATCCACAACTAAACCTATATTCTAAATACTGCAATAGGGCTGCTGCAAATGTTAGGTCCCGTGGCTATGTATGAGTAGGGGAAGCTTTAATGCTGCCACTCATATTCTTGCCCATGGGGGAGCAAGTGGTTCCTCTCTCTTCCCGACTTGGCCGCTACCCTGGCTGGCTGGGGATCATTCTTCTCTCCATCCAGCTGTGACTTTATTCCATTAGGCTAAAATTTAAATAAGGGGTGAGTTAATATACTGAATTGCACCCTAGTGGTCTCCAATTTATTCTCTTCTCACTTAAAGGGTCGGGCCCTGTATGCTTATGTTTTGCCCTAGCAATGCAAAATTACAAGACTGTTTATAAAAGGAAGAGGATAAAACGCAGTCCTGCCTACCTGTAGGAAATATCAGTAAGTGAAAATTCAGATGTATTTAAAGGGATAGTGCCTCTACTAAGCGACCGATCCCTTTACAAAATATGTATACCTTTATAAAATGACCTTCCCTTACACATTTATATTAGGGTGCCTGAATTCCTTTAAATTTTCACATAAGCCATCTGCTACATAAAGTGAGACAACTGGCTCAAGCACTCATCCTGAGTCTGAATACAAGAGATGGGATTTTTATCAATGTAACTGTTTTTCAGTGTTACTGCTTTGACATTAACAGTCAGTATGAATAAACCAAAGGACCAGTAAAGAAATTAACATGGTGTTCCAGTTTGCACTAGAACCGGCCTTCTGTTTTACTTTGTTACATTTTATCATAGTTCTAGCACATCTTCTCCCCCCTACATTTTAGAGTTCATTGGTTTTGTACTTTATAGTTTATACCTTGTATATTTTTAATGTCATTAAAAAAAATCTCAATTCTAGCCATTTTCCCTTCTTACACTGTAGCCATGATACCACAGAAGGTTGGCATTAAGATGGCCATGATCTCTTAAGGCAAGATCTCCAGCTTTTGAAGTAGGCCAGACTTTATACCCATAACTTTAGCCTCTAATAACACAGAGAAATAGAAAAAGCACCTAGAAGGAGAAACCAGCCTTTTATCTGGGCTCTTTTCATTATGAGTTCTTAAAAAAAAAAACTGCTTTAATGACCGTTTTCTTGCTTTTCTTCAGGATGACAATTTTCTGGATTTGAATGTGCCATCTTTCTTTACCCATGAATCCATGAGAGGTCCACCTCTGTAAGCAGTTAATTACATAACTCATCAGCTTCCAGCCCCTTTCCATTTGCAGCTCCTGGTGCCACTCTGTGGGGAAGAGAGGTGCTGGCAGTCATCCAAGTGCACACACCAGGCAGGGAAACCGCAGCCTGCGAAGAGCGCTGAGTCCCATCTCCACTGGATTACACCAGGACAAGTGAACCATTCCAAACTGCGGCCAGGCCTTTGTTCAGGCTTAGTAGCTTCTCTTCCATGTACAAGGAATGTCTTCTCCAGATCTTCTATCAACACTCTAAATGTAAGTTTATAGAATGAAACTCAAAGGGAAAACCATCTGTACGAACATTCAAATTTAACTCTTAACACCTGTAGGCCTTTATCTGACCAGAATATCTGTCCTGCGGTCTACTTCCCTCACTCTCTGCCCCTGGGAAGCAGGGGACATCCTTTTGAGGGCTCCTCCTCCACGGCTGCCTCACTGCGGGGTTTACATGTCCAGCTCTGACCTGGCCAGAGTCCCCTGGAGACGCCTCCAAGACTCCAAGCATCATCTGCCTGGGGATTTTGCTCGCCTGGTTTCTGGGATCCCTGTGTTGGCTGCTGACCTACAGTGCGCTCTGCTTGGGGGAAGACACAGAAACCCCCTCAGATTCACTTCTGAAGTACTACTGTCCGTTTTCTTATTGCCCTTGTTACTGGCCTGTCTCCTGCCTCCATCTCGCTTCACCTGGACAAAGCAGTCATGAGAAGGCTTCAAACAAGTCCTGTCTCTGCTTCAGACATGACCAGCAGAGCTCCACCTACCCACAGACCAGGTGCTTCCAGCCTGCCCTCTACTGCCTGGCAGACTCCTGCCTGTGACCTAGGGTACCTACCACTTTCTGTTCTGCCTTTTGGTTAGTTCCTGTGTAAGCCATAAACACTCAAGGAGGACAGTGGAGTGGAATGGAGAGAGCCTTTGAACTTGAATCCAGACAGATGGCAGTTTTAATCCTCATGGCTTGTGAGTTCAGTGCCCATGTGATCTTCAGATGCTATTGAACCTCATGAGCCCCAGTTTCTTTCTCTGCAAAATGGAAATACACAGGCCCTTGCTGAGTGGGCAGGGGTCAACAGAAACCCCTTCCCCAGGAGCTCCCCCTCAGAATTAGTCTCTGTAGGCTTTTAAAAAAATTTACCATACATAGTCTCTTTAATAGCTAAAAGCCAGACTTGCTTCAAAAAAGCAGAAATAGAAGTTAGCATGAAAGCCTAGAGATTTTCTAGTAAGTGTTTTTGTGAAGTTTGGTTGAATTAATTGGTAGAAGAGAGCTTAGCAGAGCCGGCCACGTGGAGTTAGTTCTCTGTGGATAAAGTGAAGGTTCCTATGACCAGGATCCTCACCTGAACCTAAACTACTTGATGATGTAACTGGCCTGCTACTAGGCTACTGCTTCCAAACCCTAGGCAATGAGCTATTATTGACTGAGTCCCTATATAAAGAGCTCTGCCCAGTGTTCTGGGCAGAGGCAGAGACGAAGGAGGATTACAGGCTTGCAGACTGTTGGATGGAGGTGTCATTATGGTGCTTGACCTATCACTGGGAGAACAAGCCGGGTAATGTTCCTTTGTCATTCCTCGATCTCACTGAGTCCATAGTGAACTTGCCTGGGGCTGAAACCCACTGGCAAGACATTCTCTTTTCCCTGAGAGCAGTCCTCTGCAGAGCCTGAGGGATGCCCATTCTCATCCCCAGATTCCAGGCAGAAATCCCTGGGAAGTCTAAGAAAAAGGAGTGAAAAATACCATCTCCCCATGCAGGACATTCAGAATGTTGTTTTCAATGGTTTTTAGACAGCAGGTTTGTTGATGTGCGTTCCCTTAAAGCAGAAAAAAAAAAAAGCACTAAAATCCCACTGATCTAATTTTGTTCAGGAGTGACCAATGAAGGTGTTTAAATGGACTGGTGTGAGGCTTCTCCAAACTTCTGAGATCTCCTTATTGACTGTGGTCCTGGGCGACAGAGCCTGTTCAGCCCCGGAGAGGAGTGGTGGGGTGTGCGGTCATTTGAAAAGCCACATAACCACACTTGTGGTTGAGCCTGCGATGGCTTTCGGGGGCGAGTTCGGATGGGAGAGGGATGCTGAAGCTAATACTGCAGTGGAATTCTTTCTTTAGAAAGCCTTCCCATGCCTGTCAGAGTGTGGTTTTGGTTAGCAGCAAAGACGTGGGGATGGGACCAGCCTCCCTGTTGCTCATGCAGGTAGGGCTTTCTGCACTTGTATTGATCCGGAGTCTATGGCTGCCACAGAGAGATGGATGACCGACCTTTCCTTCGTTCATCCTGGGTGCACATTTACTGAGTGCTTATTATGTGCCACTTATTGTTTTTTAAGCGCTCTACTGGCCTTCTCTCATTTATTCTTCACAGTGCCTCTGCGAGGTGGGCACTATTTTTATCCCCTCTGCACAAAGGAAGAAACTGAGGCAGATGGGGGTGAAGCTTTCTTTGTTATTAGGAGTTGTTTCAGTTTTATAGTTACTGACTTGAAGGTGGCAATTTCCAAAGAATTTTTCCTAGATGATCTAACCTAAACTATTTGCTCACTAAACAGGGAGAGGGATGACAATGACAGATGATCCAGACAGAGCGAGGGAGTATGCTGGGAGAAGTACCACTGATAGTAGACCCGTCCATGCCATGGAACAGGCAGCCTGGGTGATCATGTTTAATCAGTCCCTGACCGTAGACTGCTGGTTCTGTAAAACATCCACACATTTCCTTCCAAAGCAAGGGCGTCAACATGCATCTCCTCTCAGCTGACCCTTTGAAGGAGCTTTGATAGCCCATTTGGCTTGAATACATCTGTGGAGAAAATGCCAAATTGTGTGTTTATCTTAAGTCATGGTTACCTTAAAATGAATGAAGAGATTAAAAATGAAATAAACTATCCAATTATTCCACTGGCAATGAGGAATCACTTGGGTAGGATAGGAGCAGCCCTCACTCCTGTCCTGTGAACCCAAAAGAATCTCAATAGTGTGAGATTTGAGTGCAAATGTGCCAGGGCAGGCGGCCCAGAAATTTGATGGTATTATAAAAGCACCTCCAATACTGGGAGTGATAAACTATCATGGATTGCTGAAAGATAATATTGGAAAATTGGAATAAAGTAAGAATAGATGTGGAGGGCAGGTGAATTGATTAAGACAGGTGTTTCAAAACATAGGCTGTTAGTCTCAAGTGTTGTCAAGGTGCTCTTTTTCCTAGTAGCTGATATATACAAGGCAGGTGAAGTACCACCAGGAATTCTGGCTGGACAGCACTGAATGAGCTCTATAAGCCAAGGACATGGTTAGTTATCCATACAGCTGGCATTTTTAAGGGTGCGGAAGGAGCAGGGTCTAATTCTCTGCTCTGGTCTTACCCCATGGCCCTATGACAACACATCCTGTATTTCCAGTTTCCCCCAGTGCCCTGATCTTCAGGAATCTGTCTATATGGCCTCTTAGGATGGGTTAGTCTGGTGCAGGTTGGGAGTGCTAGTACTTCAGTTGTCCTCCGGCAATCAACAGGCTCTTCCATCCTGTTGCCATCCCTCCCCACCTCTTGAAACCTTTTATGCCATTCAACCTGCATCTCCGAGGCTGCTTTGTCTATGAGAGTTCCCCAACATTCTGTTTCTTATTTCTGGAGCTGTATTTAATCCTTCTCTCCTTTGTGCTTCATGTAATAGAATGCACCAAAGACTCTCTTGTATTTATCTTTACTATTTGTGTTCATATCTTATGTTGACTGCAAGTTCCCAGAGAGGTTTCATGTTTTCTTCATCGTTGCTGCCTCCCTAAAGCCTTGCATTGTGCCCGGTACAAAGTGGTTGCTTAATAACTTGCTGAATGGAAGTACATTAAAAATCTTCCATGGTCCAGGTTGAACTGAGAACATCAAACATTTCTGAAGGTGTGAAGCTATGTGCAGTGGATTGAGGCAGCAGTACATGTGGCCTCTGAAGGAAGAGAGACCATGGCAGGTGTGGGGAAAGTGGAAGTTCCTATGGCCAGGATCCTCACCTGACCCTAAACTCCTTGATGAGGTAATGGGCCTGCTGCTAGGCTACTGCTCCCACACCCGAAAGCAATGAGCTGTAACTGACTGAGTCACTATATAAAGAGCTCTGCCCAGTGCTCCGAGGGGAGGTAGGGATGGAGGTGGATCATGGACCTGCAGACTGCTGGATGCAGATGTGATTCTAGTGCTTGACCTACCACTGTGAGAATGAAGCCAGGTACAAATGCTTTTACCCTAAGAACGTTCAGTTGTCATTTCTTGGTCTCACTGAATCCATAGTGAACTTGCCTGGGGCTGAAATACTCAGGCAAGACAGTAGGTTTCAATATTTCTACACCAAGTTGGTCCAGACCTATTTCTTCCCTTAGTAATCAAGCCTTCTCATTTTTTTCTCCTGTGTGCTCTTTTGGTCTTTCTTGCTTTTTCAGAGATTAACTAAATAGCCTTCTTTTCCGGCATGCTTTAGAGGCCTCACTTGCATCTCCTTTGCTTTTTAGAGAGCTTGGAGGGTCTCTTGCTTCCAGCACGGCTGCTGGCCTCCTCTCTCCTGTCTGTTGGCCTTAGTAGGGAGTGCAGAAGTGAACCCTGCTCTGTGAGGGCAGCACTGATTGGCCACTGAGGAGATGGTGGGATAACGTGAGCAACAATTTACCTTTAATATCAGCTGGTTGAGGATTAACCTCACCAGCTCCAAAGCTTGCTGTTGCTCTTTTAAAATAATAATCTATAATCATTTCTATATTTCTTCAGGGCCAAGTAGTACAAAAAAAAGTGAATACAGAGATTCTTCTTTTCCTTTTACCCTAATGTTTAACATTTTTTCCCCCATTTGTTTTAAAACTGAAGTAAAGCTCTATATCTGTAATGGCCCCTCATTGAATGAAATATTAGACAATCCAAAGTTTGATACTAATTCTCATCTCTATTTTCTCAAGAGAGCCTGGCTTTTGTCCATTTAATGAACCCTTGTACTAGGTAACTCTTATAAAAATACTCAAAGATGCATATGACGGCCTGGGCAAGGAGTTTCTCCTCTGCTCCTGGTGATTCAGCCAGGCCATCTGAGTTGGAAGACACAGAAGAGAGTTGTCTTTGGAGTAGGTGGCTGGAGTACACATGTCTCGTTCAGTCTCTGTGGTCAGAAACCTGGAGGGAGACATGAAATGTCCACCTTGTATGTTTTAGACCTCTGTGTTCTCTGATCCCTACCGATGCTCATCTTCTGCACTCTTTCTGACCACAGCAGGATCCAGGGACTGGAAGAAAAAGGATTTCACCTATTCCTAAGTGCAGGCAAGATGCCGGAAAGAACATGTATACATCATCAAGAGTAGAAAACACAGCTTGGGCAATATGTAACAGGTGAGTTTAGGAAGTACCATGTGTGACATAAAAAGCAACATTATAGTCTCCCACCCAACCTACCTTTAAGCTTGACTCAGTGGCATTAACTCTCCCCTACAGCCAGATGTCAGCTCTCACTGCTTTTGCCTCCACTAGTATATAAAAGATACTCCAAGGTCACTTTCAGCTGCAAACACAATCTCAATCCAGTAATTAGAATGTCATGGTAAAGACGTTAATCAAAACTTTGAACATGACAGCACTCAATTGCATGCCTTTCTTCAGCTCTGACCTGCTTCAGGCATGGTCCTCTAGTCTTTGCTCCTTCTCAGCTGCTCCTCCTCGCTCCCCTTCCATCTCTGTTCACCTGGCCCTCCTTGCTCACCTCTTCCTCCCTGCACCCTTTTCTTCACCTGCTGGCTCCTTGCCAAGGTCAAAGATAGGAGAGTGAGAGAGGAGGAAGCATTGTGGTTTTTACTGGGTGGACAGCTTTTTTTATTCCTTAAGATATTTACCTTAAAGCTGCTATCCTTAGCTAGGTTGCTGAGATTCAAACACCTTTTCTGCATGGCTGCTTTTTGGCTCTTTGAGGCACTCTCCTGAGCTATTCCTCCTCCAGTTTCCATCCCCTGTGTGGCTTCAGCTCTATTTCAGCTGGCCTCCCTCAGCCCATAGGCATCCAGTGATACCCTTCCAGCTCCTTCTGCTGAGGTCTTTTCACCTTCTCTGTTACCCTCTTGGGAAGGACCCAAGACAAGATGCACTGGGTGTTTCCTGGCATGGCTCACATCACTTCCCAAGATCCCTTGCCCAGTGAGCCCTGAGGCAGGCTGACCCCATTGCAGAGCACCCTCCTGGCTCCATCACTGGAAGAGCAAGGCAGCTTTTTGTCCCTTGGACACATTTCCCCAGGGCAAGGCAGACCTCGGACAATACTTGATTTTGGCTTTCTTGGTCATGAGTTGGAAACGGGTCTTCTCTATTACTTGCATTTCAAAATTTCTGAGGCATCCTTGAAACTGTTCACTAGCTTATCACTGTACCCTAAGGCTAGAAAGCGATAGCCCTACAATTCTCCCACAAAAGGAAGGATGGGAGTTCATACTACAGCAACACCCCTTGCAAATTAAAAAATAACAGCAGAAGGAAAAATTAACCACAAGTTTCCTTTTTTTCACTCTTTTTCTGATCTCCTATTGTATTTCTGATCTGGCTAAAAAGCACAAGGTTCATGAGACACGTTTCTGAGACCATTTCTTTCGCCCATTTGTATGTGGAGGTGAAGGTTCGTCCCACTCTCATTGTGGTGTACAGTATCTGTTGTGTTATCCCAACTGAAGCTGAGACTGGAAGGATTCAATTCTAATATGCTGCTGCACATAGTATCTGAAGTAGCTCGGATTAGCGAGATGTGCCTTGAATCTGCCCCTGCCCAGGAATATTAGGTAAGCCCTTTGGGCCTGCCAACTTCAGAAGCCACAGAAGAATAAGCCTGTTGGGACCAGTCCTTTTTATTTATGTGTCTATTTCCTTAGGCAATGTCAGGACTTCTATCTAATTCTTGAAGGTAGAGGTGGGGAGGCGAAGGGACAGGTAGGAAGTGTCTCCGTTCATTTCTGTGAGGGAAAGAATAAAAAATAAGAAATTCTTTTTTCCGCTAGGGTTTCATGGCATTTAAAGGGGAACCACGGTCAGCTGTAATCACTAGCTGTGACTTCTCATTATCAAGTTCACAAATCCCAGCTTAGAGTAATATCTCCTCTTATGGGCTATATTGGCTAACTATTAATGTAATAATGCTACATTACACACAACTACAAGCTCAGTGGCCTACGACAAGCAACGTCTATTGCTCTTGCTTTTGTGGGTCCTTTGGGGATCAACCAGATGGTTCTGCTGATGGGCTGGGCTGGCTCACTTGCACGGGGACTGAGTGAGCGTTGGCAGATCTCGGCTGACCTCAGCTGGAATGGCAGAGGAGATCTGGCTCTGGTATAACAGGCCAGCTCAGGCAGACAGAAGTGCAAACATGAGTAGAAATTTGCAAGGACTCTTGTGGCCTAGGCTTGGACCTGGCACATCTCTCTTCAATGTGGATGTCCTATGTTTTTTATTTGTTATCTCTAAGGACTGTATACTTTATTTTACTGGCCAAAGGACATCACCCTACCCACAATGGCAGGCTTTGCAAAGTTATATGACAAAGGGCAAGGGTCTAGGAATGGCTAGAGCAATGAAATCAACCTACCACATTAAAAAGAAAAACTTTTATTTTCTGGCAAAGGGCCATTATATTCACAGTGTTCCTTCTAGTGTTCTCTTCACCTGCATTATGACCAGTAGATACTGACTTTATTTTGAGGGCTTTTGCAGAAGCAGCAGCAAAGTGGGCATACTGCCTTGTTAAAGCGGTTACTGCCTTCATAAAGCCTTGCCAGACAGGGGATTCAAATTCCTGCTTGGCCAACGTGACAAATTTTGTCATCGTTTGGCCCTTTGTGGTCCCAGAGTTAAAGCCACAGATGTTAACTCTGAGAATATCAGGATATTATGAGGCCAGAATCCTTGCAAGACAGAATGACAAAGTAAGCTGGAAGAAAGAGGCACAGAGAAAAATGGGCGTTAGAGAATGTGAGAGACAGACTGAAGGAGTAGCAGGAAGTTGGCAAATAAAATGTAACTCAGGTCATGGTTTCCAAGGCTGCTGAATCATCTGAGCCACCTGGTGACATTCTGCATTCCTTAGTTCCCTGGGAGACTAGGAATTTCTGGTGCATATCAATGTTAGGGACAGAACTCCAACTACTCACCTGGTTTCCTTACAAGTTTAGATACATGTTAGTATAAATGGGATAACACCCCTTGATAGAATTAAGATTGGCTAGAAATCTTCCTGTATGAAAACTAATTGGGCATAAATATTAATCTCTATTTTTCTCTTATATTTGTTTAATTTTATAATCAATATTTCTATGCATTAAAGATAATGAATACAGCAATTGTATTTGACTCTTTATATATTCTCTCACATTATTAAGTTGCAAATGCCTCCAGAGAGAAATCATACCAATTGTATGTTCATGTGGAATATTCAGAATTTGATTCCTGCTTTTGTTAATATAATAATCTCACAACTTTTCTGATATTTAAGTATTTATTTTTTGAAAATAATATAATCTGAGGATTAAAAGAAGGAGTCCTTATTAGTATAATCTAATTTTTATTGCTTTTGAAGTAGCAGATATTCTTTGACTTAAGGGTAAACTATTTTATTTCTCTGCAAAAATATAGTATATGATGAGTGAGGGCTGATGATGTATTTTCTTAACAAGTATTTTAGGAACACTGTTTCTATTTTTTTTTTATTAAGGTATTATTGATATACACTCTTATGAAGGTTTCACATGAAAAAACAATGTGGTTACTACATTTACCCATATTATCAAGTCCCCACCCATACCCCAATGCAGTCACTGAGGAACGCTATTTCTAAATGCAAAATGCCAAACAAAACCTTGAAAAGAAGCTGCACATTTCTTTTTTTTAATTAAAAAAATTTTTATTTATTAAGGTATTATTGATATACATTCTTATGAAGGTTTCACATGAAAAAACAATGCGGTTACTACATTTACCCATATTATCAAGTCCCCACCCATGCCCCAATGCAGTCACTGAGGAACGCTATTTCTAAATGCAAAATGCCAAACAAAACCTTGAAAAGAAGCTGCACATTTCTTTTTTTTAATTAAAAAAATTTTTATTTATTAAGGTATTATTGATATACATTCTTATGAAGGTTTCACATGAAAAAACAATGCGGTTACTACATTTACCCATATTATCAAGTCCCCACCCACACCCCAGTGCAGTCACTGTCCATCAGTGTAGTAAGAGCTGCACATTTCTTTAGTGAGTTCATAGTGATCCACTGAGCCTATTTGTTTCTTCTATGCACCTTAGGCAATCCTTTCTTCATCAGTTTTTGTGGGTGTTTTTTTTCTGCTTTGAACTGAAATACTCTGTGGAGCAACCACTTTATATATCTGTTTTAAACTCTTGCTTGGTTCATTAAAATGCATTTTTAAGAGTTCCTATGTAACTTAGATTTATGACCTTAAACACGTAAAGTCAGGAGCATATCAAGTCTGGTATGGTTGATGGAGCAGAAGGAATATTTAGTGTAAAATACTGAAATTTTATAAGCTTTGGCAATAAAGGGTAAAAATGTCTATTCATTTAGAAACTAATATTAGAAAATAATGCCTTGTAATTTTATAACTTCTCATCTCAATTGATTCTCAGAGTAACCCTTGTGTGGTACAGGCAGTCAGGTGGTCATATCCCCATGTTAACATTGAGCACATTGGGGCTTAAGAGGGTAAGTGTCATCGGCTGGAATACTAGGACAGGAGATACTGGAGAACTAGGACAGGAATCCAGGTTTTCTGCCTGCAAGTCCTGACTTTGTCTATTACAGCATTATGATTTTCAAGACAAGTGATTAGTTAGGGTTAGGCCTGGACATGCAGAGATGAATGAGACACCAACCCTATTTTCAAGGGCTAGCTGGGAAATTCAGTTGGGAGACAGACAAGTGAAATCGCACTGTGCAGCGCTATTTGCTGAGGGCAATAATAAGAGCTATAGCATGAGCTCTAAGGGAAGGAGGGCCTAATTCTGCTAGGGGTGGAATCTGGGAGGCATCTGAGCTCTTGAGTTTAGGAGAATGAATGTTGGTCCATGCCAATATCTCTCTTCCACTGACATATGCGTGAAAGAGGCAGTTTTTTTGTTTGTTTTTGGTTTTGGTTTTTATTTTTGCTGTGGTTGGGAGACTGAGTGATTGAGAAATTAAGTTGATGGAATGAAATACAGCAATTCCAGCTGTGGCAATTGAAGAATTCTTGGTCTGGGAGTAAAAGGTGCATTTCCAGGAAAGGCAGTGGGGTAAGGCCTGGAGATGGCTGCAGACCTTTGACACCACCTAGAGCTTCAGGATGTCTTTGTGGCTGATGGTATTTTCCAAAGATGGGGCCACAATATCGTTTTGTCCCCCGTGCTCTTCTACGTGCTCTCACAATGTGACCTTCTATTCCCCTACTACTAGGGGTTGAATCTAATTCTACTTCTATTGAATCTGGGTGGATTTATGACTGACAACCAATAGAGTATGCAAAAGAGATACTGTGTGAGTCACAAGGACTGGTCACAAAAGGTGTGGCAGCAGGGTCTGCTGAAACACTTGCATCATCAAGGCCACTTTCTATAAAAATGAAATTGATACTGTCAAGGATGAACTAAACCATTTATGTGTCCTTTCTCCCTCTCTCATTTATCTCTACTCTATCATCTATTTACCACTTGTCATTGTATCAGCTCTCTCTCTCAATGTGAGAGAAGTCTTTCCATTGCAATTCATTTTACTTTGCTATTTGTTCTTTTACTTTTGGAGTCAAATTATGGATAGGCTAAATGTGTTTATACAAAGGATCAGAATGAAAGTTGAGGTTGAAAAACAGACCCATTTGTACAGAAGGAAAAAGACTGGTGAGAAGTGGAAAATGTACCCTATCCTAAAATAGTCTAATGTTTACTGTCCCATAACCCCTTCTGTTTTCAGGTTTCCCTTTGTATCTCTGGCTTCTCCCACTCTCTTTGGTAGCCCCTTTTTGCTCCATCCACCCTTTACGTTTTGGTGGTTTCCATCATTACTTCTAAGACCCTCTTTCCCTTCCTTTCTCTGCCCATATTTTCCCTTCCTTTTTCCCTCCCTCCACACACTCTCCAAGGGTGATCTTATTCCCTCAGTTGGCTTAATTCCTCTTTATCGTGGACAGTCATTAACTATACAAGCATTTGAGTACCTTCTGTGTGCCAGGCATTTTCCTAAGAGCTGGGGATAGAGTTATAGCTTAACGTTTTTATTGGTTTTATGCTTGTGAATTTTTATTTTCAACTGGCAGTGATCAGCACAGAAATCCAAATATTATTATATAAATTTACATCACCATAAAATGTGTGTTCTGAAGATGTTGAATGTCAAGAAAGAATGAATAACTGATTAGCAGCTTGATCCAGCAGACTTCCTACTTCCTAACTTGGAAAAAGCATGTGTGTATCCTTGGTAGTAAGGTAGCACGATTGATGAGAAAATAATTTTTCTTTTTGACACATATTGCTTTGGGTAGGTTGCAGTTGGGAAGTCCTCTATGATGACAGCTATTAATGGCAGAAAACCTGTTTGATGCAGATTCCAAGAGGGAAAGAACTGGGAAGTGTCTTCTTACTCTGGTCTACTCTTGGCTCTCACAAACTGCGGATTGTACTGGATCACTGCGAGCCTTGTTTCCGGACTTTACATTATCTCGACTGACTTCTTTCTTGGACCAGAGTTATTTGGTAATGTTAATACGGGCTCTTGAGAGAAGTAACTAGGAAAAATACCATAAAACCATTCATGCACTTGAAAGCAGACATCTTTGATGATATTTATATTGGGCAGAGACTGTGTCTTATTTGGGTTATATATAAAGACATTCTTGGCTTCCAGTAAATTCTGATCCTAATGTAATTTGCAAAATTATTTGGTTTGGAAAGATGCAAATTTTAAATTGTCATGTAGCTTTTACTTTCAATTCATGGAGGAGCTTAAAAATCAACAAGAAGCCACTTCCTGCCAGCGCTGTTAAAAACAAAAACAAAAGCAGTTTATTAAAAAAAAAAAGTTCATCTCAATCAAAATAAGCAGTCAACATCTTTTCATAGACTATCTGCTTCTAGACCCTCTGGGTATTTTTAATTTTTTTATTACCATTCTTTTTAGGACTATTTTTTCTTCTGAACTTAGGATACCAAAGGGCCTTGTTCTGAAACCGTCTTCCACCAAAGCAGTTGGTGGTCTGTTACACACAAAAAGAGTGCTTGACTTTTACAAAGCTTAGCAATGCTCTTTTTACATGCATCTCAATGCCAGTCATTACTAATTATCTTAAACTGTGTCATGCTGTCTCCCTTGGTGCTCTCTCGGTATCTCAATACCAAAGACCTACAAGCCAATCATTAAAACACACCCGGCCCTAGTGATGTGTTTTGTTGCACACAGCTAGTTTGAGTTTCCTTGGTCAAGAAGACGCCAGGTAAACTGAGCAGACATACAATGACTCAGACAGGGATGGGATGGAAAATAGGAGAAATTACTTATATAGTGGACAGGATCTTTCAGTAGTAGCAATATTAAAACTCTTAACATTTCTCTGCAGCCTGATACTGCTGCGGGTAGCAGTATGGAGTGGGAGGGAGTGAACACTTAGTAAAATACCTACCGTGTGGCAGGCTCATTGCAAAGGTTTTCCTAATCTATCTTTTTTGAACCACACAACAAAATCAGGAAGTGCAGACTGTCTGTAACTCAGAGATGAAAAAGCTCAAGTTCAAAGATGGGTAACAGTTTGTGCCAGATCACACAGCTATTAAGTAACAGTATTTGAACCCAAATTTGAATCTAAAGGCTTAGCTTTTTCCAGTATAGTCGGAACACCAAATTACATATGGTATCCATTGACTATTTTGCTTCACGATGTGTCCAGAAAGAGTGGGCCAAGACATCCTCACGATTGATTGGGATGTGATGTTTGACCTCCCTGAGTGGAAACAGCCAGAGGCACGACCTGAGATATGAGGGAAACCGTTCTGATGGCCTCCCAACATCAGCTCAAAAAACAGTCTTGACACTCAGCTTGACGATTCCTATCTATGTCATCAAATAACTTCCTGAAAACCTGCGCCTCTTTATTCGCCTTTTATAAGCAAAGAAAAAAGGAATATGTGGTGGTTTTTTTTCTACATTTTGAAAGGAAGGGATAAGATGAATTGTGGAAATGCAGCATCTCGAAGGTGTGGCTTGCCCTTCACTTTCATTAATTGGCTTTTGACTGCTTTTCCTCCAGACTCACTTAGAAACTTCTTACCTGGTACTTTAGAAGTGTGAAGATATTTTCTGTTGTTGTTAAGCAGTTCTTAAAAAAAAAAAAAGAAAGAAACTTAACTCAAAGTTTAGTTTCAATATGCTTGAATTTTAATCTCATATTTCTTAGCTGAGGCACATATTCTCTTTTGGATCAGAAAGCACTCCTGGCTGCTATCAAGAGTAAGAAATACCGTCCTGAGACAGATGTCTGTTTCCTCTGCCAGGCTGGTGTGGAAGCCACCCCACGTTCCCTCCCCAATCTGAATGGTGGGGGAAGCTATCAAGCATTCTGCCTCAAACATTTTTCCCACTGCAATGCTCTTGCCACATCCAGTGTCTAAATATACCATCAAAATGGCTCAGAAAGTAGATGGCATTAAAGTGATGTGAGTCCCTAAGGGCTCGATGCTTGTAAATCATGTCTGTCCTGAGAGCGGGACAAGCTCTGAGCTGGGTCAGACCTGGATTTGAATCTCAACCCTAGTGGTTTATAAGCAGCTTTGTCTTTGTATAGTTATGGGACAGAACTTATTGTATAACAAGACCTTTCCTGTGAGTCTGGAATTTTAATTAAGGCTCATAAATTGAAGACAATGGGTGGTAAGTGCCCGTGCTTTGTAAAGAGAGTTCTAGACATTTCTTTGTAGAATTTATTAGAAAGTGGTAAAACTAGTCTTTGAACTCTTTGCTTCCATTGCCCAGCTCCCGACTATGTAAGAGAAAGTTAGGTCATGTAGTAGAGAACAAGAATATTATTTGAAGGGTAGGAACAGGATCAGGAAATTCCAGGTATTTCCACCATGCTTCCTTTTTGGCTTCAAACCTTTGGAAAACCTTTGTTAGAGACAGGAGCCATCTGATGGAAAGGAAAATGGACATTTTTCAATTCTGTTGTTTGCTTGATGACCTAGAACAGGGGTCAGCAAGCTTTTGCTATAAAGAGCCAAAGAGTAAATATGTTAGGCACTCTGGGCCGTGTGGTTGTGGTTATGACTATTCAGCTTTGTAGTCACAGAGCAAAAGTAGTGCCAGACCATAGGGGAATGTGGCTGTATTCTTATAAACCCTTAAACACCTACTAGTCAGATTTGGCCTGTGGTCATAGTTTGCTGGCCCCTGACTTAGCGATTCATCCTTTAGTTCTTTGGGGTGGATCACAGGTGAATTCCTGTGTCTGATGAGCACATGGGAAAATAAACACTAGAGCGTCCCTTGACGGCCTTGTCAAGAACAATTGTGAATGATTTTGAAATCTGCAAAAAAATGTCAGTCTTTTGTCACGGAAGCTAGGCCCTGTCCAGCACACTCTCCTTAGTTCCATGACTCTCCAGGATCCACAGTTCTCAGTTTGTTTGAGTTGTTTTGTAACTCTGTAGATTATAGAAAATTGATAGTAATGCAGATTACTCCTGTTCATAGAGATGCAAGTGATTTTTTTTCTGATGGAGATTCAACTGATTCCTCTCTCTTTCCCTCCAAAGAAGCCCGTTTTGTATCTGTTCTGCAAATTCCTCTCAGCCCAGTATTCCTGGGCCTAAATATGTATCTGCACATTGAATTTGCTTTTGAAATCACTCTAATTAGTGAGTTAAGGATCATCTTTGACACATGTTCATTTTATATCTTCATGATAGTCATGATTTTGTCCTTTAACATCTAGGAAGGAGAAAGGACATTAGAATAAATGTGGGTGGTGAACACCATTCATGCATCACTCACCTCTTAGTCTAGGCACTGCTGCCGTTCCTACAGGGCCTGGCCTCAGGCCCACACTGTATGGCTCTCCCTTCCCACTCAGGGTTCTTCTATGTAGTAGGCCTGAGTTCATTTATACTCAGCTTAGAAACCGTGGAGAGTTTATACCTGTGGGGCCACATTTGCTCAATGCGAGATGAGTGATAATAGATAAATGCTTGTCGCTTTCCTCAGTTCTTTCACTCCCCTACTCTGAAATGCATTTCATGAAGTTCTGTCTTCTGTCGTGATAGGATGCCTGCCCTTGTCCTTTTTTGGAGGGCCAACTTGATAATGCATACCTGTATTGGCTTAGCCCCCTTCTGCTTCTCTTTTTCCGCTCTCTTGCTCCCTGGGGTCATAACCTGCCAGCAATCTTCTGTCTCAGGCCAATGGTTTACCTGGGCTAACACAGGGAGCGAGCTGCATTTTAATTCACATCCGTAGTGTTTCCTTTCCTGGAGGCCAACGGACTATGAGCAGGACAGCCAAGAGTGATGTCTATTGGAAGAACCTGTCTTAGAGGAATATTTGCTGGGGTGAGGGAGCCCTAACAGGAAGAGATTACAGGAGGTGTACAACAGAGGGCAGTGCGAGAGGTAAGCCCAAAATTGCACTTCCTGCCCTGACAATGGTACAGTGAAAGGTCTCCGAGGAGGACTTGGGAAAATTTACAGTGACCACCACTGAAGAACCAAAATTTAATGACTGCTGTGCAAACGTCATTAGACATATAAAAGAAAACCCAAAAAAAAATCAACTAAGAAAAGAAGCATTTCCTCCTTTACCACTGATTCCATCTACTGCTCTTGACCATGAAGGACCTAAGGCAACCATGAGCAGGTGAGGAATTGGGTTAAAGAGTGGAAAACAAGAGACTATGCCACTTTCTCCTCTCCACCCATGGTCTGTAAAATTGTGGGTTAGGATTAGTGGTACAGGAAGGAGGAAGTTCTCAATTGGTTGAAGGACTGAAGTTTTGATTTGGACTGGATTGGGTTCCTTAACACCTAAAAATGAAGCTCTTTTAATGTCTAATTAATGACTGAAAAGCTATGGAATCTGCCTCAGATATTGTCAAGGCTCAAGGAAGGAAAATGTGATAGTATTTAAGGGCTCTTTCCTGAGTTTGCCCCATTCAATAAACTAGTTTGTTATTTGACTTCACTGTTTTTTTTTTCCTCGTGTTTACAGTGGAGATAATAAAATAAATTAGTCACAGGGATGGAAGTATAGCATAGGGAACATAGCCAATAATATTGTAATATCTTTGTAGTGACAGATGGTAACAACACTTACTGTGGTGAGCATTTAGGAATGTTATATAATTGTCAGATCACTATGCTGTTCATTTGAAACCAATTTAATATTGTATATTAACTACATTTCAATAAAAAAGAAAGGAACCAAAAATAAAAAGGGGATACTAAACCTAGTTTATAGGTTTATTTGTAAGGATTAAATGATATGCTTGGTGTGGTATATATTGAGTGATAGAATAATTGATCAAAAGAGAAGGAAGACACAGATTCCAGTGGACAGATATTTTTACTCTTTGAATGATCTCAATTCAAATGATCATCATCAAGTCTTGCCTCCTCCCAACCCTTCCAGTCAGTCTTGCTTTAAATACTGCTTAATCATCAGAGTCTTTATCTCAGGTAACTCAATTAGATAGTTGAGTTTAAAAAGGCATATTCTTTTTCATTATGACTTGGATGATGTTGTTCCCATTTCTATTTTATATCCTCAGGGTAGCTTGACACTCTCCCCATCATCCTTCCCTGATGTACTTCCTTGTAATCTCCCCTTTGTTACCTACGACCCTTAAGACTCATTGTCATCAAACCTAGCAACACTTTAGGAAGAAGCAAGGGGCTAAAATGCACATTTTAAAATTCTCAAATGCTTTAGTCTGAATAATTTAATCCTGGGAGCCTGTACATGCATTTCTGATTTGTCATAAGATGCTATTTGTCACTCATCAAAATAAAGATGTCATTTTCAGGTTGGATTTGCAGAATCGCCAAACCTTAATTGTTGTTTTTGAGGGAAGCAGGAGTACTTTACTCTACAGTGCTTCTGACTCAGGCTTCATTCTTGTTGCTATGCTGCTGAGAAATATGTGTACAAAGCATTTTGTCTGGGGACTGTGGCCAAGTCTGACTTAACATTTCCTGAAAGTTCTATTATCAATAGGAGAGATTCTTTCTTCACCCCCTCTCCTCATTGTCTCCCCGACCTGAAATTTACTGTGTAAAATTTTCCCAGAGAAGAGAATAGTAGTGACATCTGCAGAGGCACAGAAAAATTCCTTCTGTGATATTGGTGATTATACCAACTGCCCATAAAACATTACAGGGGAACAGCAGACATCCTGCTTAAGCTCATGCATGTGCAGGGTCTTGTTAACGCATGTGGTACCACATCTCTCACCAAGCTTGGTCCAACAAACATATACCTGTCTCCCCTGGGGAAGACAGGAAGTCTAGGAAATGCCATTTCTATTTGGGTGGATGTGTGTCAAGTGTCAATAAGGGTTGGCCATTACTAAAATGTCCAAGTCACATAAATTTGACACAGGTACATTTTGGTGATGATTTTAACTTTTGTTTTCCCCCCCTCTCCCCATCCTAACCCCACTTCTGTCTGATCCAATCTGCTCACAGTACCTTGCTTTCTCTATGTCCTACTACGTCAAGGTGCACCATGCTTGGCCACACAATAGGTCTTCAATGAGTATTTGTTAAATGAATAAATGACACACATGACTAAGGGATTTTTATCCCTACTTGTTGCTAATGGGCTTGTTTTTCCCTGTAATATTATAGTTTCCAAACTGTGGGCTCCAGAAGTCATGGAGCAGAGGTGTTGCAAAGACCCCTGTGTCCCCAAACATTTTCTAATCCATCAAGAGGCCCAGTTAAAAACATTTCCATTGTGTATATAATTTTTCATGTATGGAGATGCAACTGGGATTAATAAAATAGAATAGTACTTATAAGCCTTACTGGACAGCATTTTAAAATAATGAGGCAGAGCTGTAAATCTGTCAAGAGAAGATGTTGATATGTTATTTTGTGAGAAGTGAGTTATAAAACAATATACAAAGTATGATATCATTCCTGCAAGATAGTACATAAAATTCTAGACAGATGGATAGACATAAATCAGGATAAACATGAGTTATTAGACAAGTACTCCTCATTTTTAGTTTATTTCTTCATTTCAGTGGAATGCATCATCCAGTTGATTTCTGAGAAAGTGAGCCCAGGAGGTTAAGGTTTTTTAGATCATTCATTTTTTTTCTGTTATGTTTTTAATTTATAGGATATTTTTCTTGTTCTCTCCATGTTGCTTTAAAAAAAGAGCATTTTGTTTTTGTTTCATGGCTATGAGTTTCTGTAATGTCTTAAAATTTCATTTATAATTTTAAAACTGTTCTTCTCTCTCTTTTTTTTCTGCAATTTTTTTTTCTTATTTGTTTGTTTTGATCTTGGACTTTCATATTTGCTGTTGGTGAACCCTGGTGATCTTTGCCCAAACATTACATGGAAGAACAAAGCGCTAAAGGTGAATGGAAGTTGGGGTAAGACGGGGTTTTGTCAGCTGGTGGCTTCTGCTAGCGGGGTCTCTGACACTCTCGGTGGGTCGTCTGCATTCTTTCCACTCCCTGCTACTGCGGGGGCAGATTAGGAGACTTCCTACCAGCGTTCTGGAAGGCAACCAGGGAAGAGACTGGGAGATGACTACCTAGTCTGTACTTTCACTGTACTCTCCCTCTTTTCAGCTTCTTGCATGATCCCACTGATGAGCTATGCCCGGGATCACTGAATCCGCAGCCTCTGGTTTAAGTGATCTGGATAAACCTCATTCTTTCCCGGGTCAAGCAAGTGGGAACTCAATGTCTGGGGTAAAAGCAGCATTTGGGAATCTAAGTACTGCCTATATAGTAACCATAAAAGATCTTAAGACAAAATATGCAATATTTATAAAAGATATACTTGACTTATAAATGTACACTTTAATATATTAGGTATACTTAACATATTATAAATGCAAATTCAATATATTTTAAATATATTATAGATCTGTTGAGCCTACAAACTTTAACTTTTAAATATATTTTCTGAACATAACTTTAAAATATATTTTTTTGCTGGAATTAGCTAATTATTTACACAGGCAATTAATTCGTTGGCTTTTTTTTTTTTTTTTTGACTTTTAACATTCGTTTATGTCCCCTCGAGGAGGGTGCACCGTTCCCGGAAGTACTGCAATACCACGTTGATGCGTGGAGTGGATGGAGCAAGCTCCTATTTCATCTCCCTGCTCCAAAAATCCATTTAATATATTGTCCTCGGATAGAGGACGTATCAGATATTAAACTGATAAGGACAGATACTACACTTGATCTTAGCCAAAAGGCCAAAAAACGATAATTCTTTGGCTTTTAACAGTTGTTTATACAGATAGTTAACTTAAACAGGTGATTATTTTTCATCTGCTCCTTCTCTTTCTTTATATTATTTTAAACTATAAAAAATACAGGCTTGTTATAGAATATTAAATTGATACAGTAGAAATGAAAGATCCCTCACCTTCTCTCTGGCCCCTCTTCATACACTTCTTCCAAGAAGTAGTCACTTTTAAAAATTGATGTCAATACTTCATACTGCCATTTTGGCTATTGTTTCTGACCTTCTCCCATCAATAAATTTAATGTCTTATAGCATGCCTCCTGGAGAATGGATGGAAAGTTTAGGAAGGATACTACCTCCCAAATGCACATAATTTATTCGAATCTTGGAGCAGGTTTGGCGGAGGGCGAAGAGCTCTGCCTCTGAATTCTGGCTCCTTTCAAGAGCTTTCAATTAATTATAACAGGCCAATATTTCCCCAGTTACCATGGCTAACTGAAGGCTGACTATCATACAAATTGGTTTTACAGATCATAACCCTGGGTATCAGACCTTAAGAAAAATTATTTTAAAGAGTTTCCTTATATTCTAGGCCGGGAGAAAGATCCAACTGGGAGAATAGAATGAGATGAAGACTCTAACCTGACACCCGAATGAAAGCCTGTGTGCTGTGAGAAGCATTCAAATAATTTTTTAATGAACTGGTGCCTTTGACTTATTTTAAGATCTGTATGTAGGGGGAAATAAAAGCATGACAGGAATAGAATAAATGGGAAAAAAAATTAAACAAGATTCTGCCCCATTAGTTATGACTGACAAGGAAAAGATAATAGCCAAAAAGCAAATGGAGTTTGTTAGCAGAAAGAGATAATGATAATGGGACCTTCACAAACTATCAGGGAAGAAGTAGATAAAAGTTTTTTAAAAGTTCAGGAATCAGTAGAGATAGGCATAATATGAATGACTCAATAATGGCTGAGATATTGGTGCTTAAATTCTGTTATTACCAAGAGAAATAGCGAAGGGAAGTTTAGAACACTGGTGAATAATGAAGGAAATTGCAAACGTGGCTACTAAAAATGCAGGTAAGTGACTGTTTGTACTTGGAAAATTTGGACTTAGATATATCAGCACATCTGGTTGACATGCCTCCTCTTGGGTAATGTGAAAATTAGCTAATGTGCTTACCAAACCACTTATGATGCATAATTTTTATAAGATAATTGTGCTGATTTAACATGAACTAAATATCTAAATGCATTGAACTCTAGAGCTGCCAATTTTCAAAGAGGGAAAGCAGGGGACTGGAATAACAATTATTTGAAGGCTGTATGGCTTTATTCTTCAGACTGATCTCCTCTGCCCTTTAGCTCACAGAGGCCAATAGTCACAAAAAGTTATGCATAGTCCCTTACCTAATGTGAATTCAAGCTAAGGAAATGTAATCACACGTGTCATTTCCTTCTCACCTTTGTTGGCAAAAAAAACTGTTCATTGATTAAACTCAGAAGTAACCAAGTGGACTGTCTAGCCTACAACGCACGTCTCTACAGAACTATCTATTGAGTTGAGGGAGGAAAATATTAGAACTTCTTACTTATTATTCCTCTGGTTCTATTAATATATTATCTAAAGTGAAAGATAAGTTAAGTTGACTGATATTTAACTTACTGACTGACCCTGGCATCCTCATTTTGGAGAGCTCCACAAAGACTGATTGGGGTAGATGGTTGACCGTGTTTGCTTTCAGCATCCTGCAATCTTTCAGAGCTTCTGGGGGCCTTTGTGTGGTTTTATAGAGGATGTTATCTGGTCTGCATATCAGCCTTTAGATAGAGAGAGGACTAGGAAGATTCCTGCAAAAGCAACACAGATCAAATATAATGAAAACGACGACTAAGCACGAGCAAACATTAAGAACATGGCAGAGTTGACATTTACCCACCCTTAATATGAGTGAGCGTTCAGCTATGTAAGAGGTAAAAACAGTAGCAATCTAATCATTTAATTATTGGGTATAAAGCTTGGAAATGATCAAGAAGGTTTTTTCACATGTGAATTTATACCCACTGCAAAGGGATTAGATACTGGTAGTGTGAAGTCGTCATGATACACGGAATGTTTAGAAGTAGTTTTATTTTACTTTATCTCACATTTAAATTACTGAACTTCTCTACATGTATAAAATGTAAAGAAAAGTATATTTTGGGAATGCTTGCCAAAATTTATTAATGGCATACAGAATTAAAAATGCCTGGAAATCATTGTATGTGAGAATATATACTTAAAAGGAGACGCTACAGCAGTTCTCAAGTGGGGTGCTCTATAATGCTGAGTTATATTTAGTATGTCATAGTTAGGTTTAAATTCCACAATACACACTTTGCAATAAATAAATTATTTTGTCTTTTTATGGTTCTTTTACAAATTGGTCATGGCATTTTCCCTGTTCTTCCATGGTGTGGAAATAAGTGAAGATGAGTCAAATGGGAAAAGCAAAGTCTATTTATACAGAGACTCAGTCCTATAACAAGGAAGTCAGGCACCATCACTTCCACCTGACAGACTCAAAGGCAGGCAGAGGAGTGGGAAAAACGTAGAGTGGAGAAAAGAAGGTTACAGGTGTGTGTCATGGGGAAGCTGGAGCTGGGGTGATCAGAAGTTACACATCCTATGTCACTGCTTAGGGGTGCATATTTGGCTTTCTCTGGTTGGTCCTAAAATGGAACCAAGGACAAAAATTAGGGAAGCTGTCAATTGGTTTTTTTAAATAATTTATTTTGGTATCATTAATCTACAATTACATGTGCAATATTATGGTTATTAAACTACCCCCTTCATCACGTCCCCCCAACCAACCCCATTACAGTCACTGTCCATCAGCATAGTGAGATGCTTTAGAAACACTACTTGTCTTCTCTGAGTTGTACAGCCCTCCCCGTGCCCCCCCAACATTACGTATGCTAATCATAATGCCCCTTTTTCCCCCTTGTCCCTCCCTTCCCACCCATACTCCCCAGTCCCTTTCCCTTTGGTAACTATTAGTCCGTTCTTGGGTTCTTTGAGTCTTCTGCTGTTTTGTTCCTTCAGTATTTTTTCTTTGTTCTTATATTCCACAGATGAGTGAAATGATTTGGTATTGTCTTTCTCTGCCTGACTTATTTCACTGAGCATAATACCCTCTAGATCCACCCATGTTGTTGCAAATGGTAGGATTTGTTTTCTTCTTATGGCTGTATAATATTCCATTGTGTATATGTACCACCTGTTCTTTATCCATTCATCCACTGATGGACACTTAGGTTGCTTCCATTTCTTGGCTATTGTAAATAGTGCTGCGATAAACATAAGGGTAGATATGTCTTTTTCAAACTGGGCTCCTGCAGTCTTAGGGTAAATTCCTAGGACTGGAATTCCTGGGTCAAATGGTATTTCTATTTTGAGTTTTTTGAGGAAACTCCATACTGCTTTCCACAATGGTTGAAATAATTTGCAGTCCCACCAGCAGTGTAGGAGGGTTCCCTTTTTTCCACATCCTCGCCAACATTTGTTGTTGTTTGTGTTTTGGATGTTGGCCATCCTCACTGGTGTCAGGTGATATTTCACTGTGGTTTTATTCTGCATTTCTCTGATGATTAGCGAAGTGGAGCATCTTTTCATGTGCCTGTTGGCTATCTGAATTTCTTCTTTAGAGAAGTGTCTATTCATGTCCTCTGCCCATTTCTTAATTGGATTATTTGCTTTTTGTTTGTTAAGATGTGTGAGTTCTTTATATATTTTGGATGTCAACCCCTTATCAGATACGTCATTTATGAATATATTCTCCCATACTGTAGGATGTCTTTTTGTTCTACTGATGGTGTCCTTTGCTGTACAGAAGCTTTTCAGCTTGATATAGTCCCACTTGTTCATTTTTGCTTTTGTTTCCCTTGCCCGGGGAGATACGTTCATGAAGAAGTTGCTCATGTTTATGTCCAAGAGATTTTTGCTTATGTTTTTTTCTAAGAGTTTTACGGTTTCATGACTTACCTTCAGGTCTTTGATCCACCTTGAGTTTACCTTTGTGTATGGGGCTAGACAGTAGTCCAGTTTCATTCTCTCACATGTAGCTGTCCAATTTTTCCAACAGCAGCTGCTGAAGAGGCTGTCATCTCCCCATTGTATATCCAAGGCTCCTTTATCAAATATTAATTGACTGTATATGTTTGGGTTAATGTTTGGATTTTCTATTCTGTTCCACTGGTCTGTGGGTCTGTTTTTGTGCCAATACCAAATTGTCTTGATTACTGTGGCTTTGTAGTAGAGCTTGAAGTCAGGGAGCGTAATTCCCCCTGTTTTATTCCTCCTTCTCAGGATTACTTTGGCTATTCAGGGTCTTTTGTGGTTCCATATGAATTTTAGAATTATTTGTTCCCATTCATTGAAGAAAGCTGTTGGTAGTTTGATAGAGATTGCGTTGAATCTGTAGGTTGCTTTAGGTAGTATAGCCATTTTGATAATATTTATTCTTCCTAGCCAAGAGCATGGGATGCATTTCCATTTGTTAGTGTCCTCTTTAATTTACCTTAGGAGTATCCTGTAGTTTTCAGAGTACCGTTTTTTCACTTCCTTTGTTAGGTTTATTCCTAGGTATTTTATTCTTTTTGATGCAATTGTGAATGGAATAGTTTTTCTGATTTCTCTTTCTGTTAGTTCATCGTTAGTGTATAGGAAAGCAACAGATTTCTGTGTGTTAATTTTGTACCCTACAACTGTGTTGAATTCAGATATTAGTCCTAGTAGATTTGGAGTGGAGTCTTTAGGGTTTCTTATGTACAGTATCATGTCATCTGCAAATAGTGACAATTTGACTTCTTCTTTACCAATCTGGATGCCTGGTATGTCTTTGTGTTGTCTGATTGCTGTGGCTAGGACCTCCAGTACTATGTTGAATAACAGTGGAGAGAGTGGGCATCCCTGTCTTGTTCCCAATCTTAGCTGAAAAGCTTTCAGCTTCTCGCTATAAAGTATGATGTTAGCTGTGGGTTTGTCATATACGGCCTTTATGATGTTGAGGTACTTGCCGTCTATACCCATTTTGTTGAGAGTTTTAATCATGAATGGATGCTGAATTTTGTCAAATGCTTTTTCAGCATCTATGGAGATGATCATGTGGTTTTGTTCTTCTTTTTTGTTGATGTGGTGGATGATGTTGATGGATTTTCGAATGTTGTACCATGCTTGCATCCCTGGGATGAATCCCACTTGATCATGGTGTATGATCCTCTTGATGTATTTTTGAATTTGGTTTGCTAATATTTTATTGAGTATTTTTGCATCTATGTTCATCACCGATATTGGTCTGTAATTTTCTTTTTGGTGAGGTCTTTGCCCGGTTTTTGTATTAGAGTGATGCTGGCTTCATAGAATGAGTTTGGAAGTGTTCCCTCCTCCTCTATTTTTTAGAAGACTTTAAGGAGAATGGTTGTTATTCCTTCTCTGTATGTCTGGTAGAATTCAGAGGTGAATCCATCTGGTCCGGGGGTTTTGTTCTTGGGTAGTTTTTTGATTACTGATTCAATTTCATTGCTGGTGATTGGTCTGTTTATTTTTTCTGTTTCTTGCTTGGTCAGTCTTGGGAGGTTGTATTTTTCTAAGAAGTTGTCCATTTCTTCTAGGTTTTCCAGCTTGTTAGCATATAGATTCTCATAATATTCTCTTATAATTCTTTGTATTTCTGTGGGGTCTGTTATGATTTTTCCTTTCTCATTTCTGATTCTGTTTATGTGTGTAGATTCTCTTTTTCTCTGAATGAGTCTGGCTAGGGATTTATCTATTTTGTTTATTTTTTCAAAGAACCAACTCTTGGTTTCATTGATTTTTTTCTATTGTTTTATTCTTCTCAATTTTATATATTTCTTCTCTAATCTTTATCATGTCCCTCCTTCTGGTGACTTTGGGCCTCATTTGTTCTTCTTTTTCCAATTTTAGTAATTGTGTCTTTAGACTATTCATTTGGGAATGTTCTTCCTTGTTGAATAAATAGGCCTGGATTGCAATATAGTTTCCTCTTAGAACTGTCTTTGCTGCGTCCCACAGAAGTTGTGGCTTTGTGTTGTTTTTATCAGTAGTCTCCATATATTCTTTCATTTCTGTTTTGATTTGGTCATAAAACCATTGATTAATTAGGAGAATGTTGTTAAGTCTCCATGTATTTGTGAGCCTTTTTGTTTTCTTTCTAAAATTTATTTCTAGTTTTATACCTTTGTGATCTGAGAAGTTCGTTGGTAGGATTTCAATATTTTTGAATTTACTAAGGTTCTTTTTGTGGCCTAGTATGTGGTCTATTTTGGAAAATGTTGCTTGTGCACTTGAGAAGAATGTGTATCCTGTTGCTTTTGGGTGTAGAGTTCTGTAGATGTCTTTTAGGTCCACCTGTTCTAATGTGTTGTTCAGTGCCTCTGTATCTTTACTTATTCTCTGTCTGGTTGATCTATCTTTTGGAGTGAGTGGTGTACTGAAGTCTCCTAAAATGAATGCATTGCTGTCTATTTCCTCCTTTAATTCTTTTAGTATTTGTTTCACATATGCTGGTGCTCCTGTGTTGGGTGCATATATATTTATAATGGTTATATCTTCTTGTTGGACTGACCCCTTTATCAATATGTAATGTCCTTCTTTATCTCTTGCTACTTTCTTCATTTTGAAGTCTATCTTGTCTGATACAAGTACTGCAACACTTGCTTTTTTCTCTTTGTTGTTTGCATGAAATATCTTTTTCCATCCCTTCACTTTTAGTCTGTGTATATCTTTGGGTTTGAGGTGAGTCTCTTGTAAGCAGCATATAGATGGGTCCTGGTTTTTTATCCATTCATTGACTCTATGTCTTTTGACTGGTGCATTCAGTCCATTTACATTTAGGGTGATTATTGATAGATATGTACTTATTGCCATTGCTGGCTGTAGATTTGTGGTTACCAAAGGTTCAAGGGTTTCTTCTTTACTATTTAACAATCTAACTTAACTTTCTTGTTTAGTTATTGTAAACACCGTCTGATGTTTCTTTATTTCTCTCCCTTCTTATTCTTCCTCCTCCATTCTTTATATACTCGGTGTTTTATTCTTTGCCTTTAGTTAGTATTTGGATGGTCTGCTTTCTTTGCTATGATTTTATTTTCTATGGTGACATCTTTTTAGCCTTAGGGGTGCTTCCCTCTAGAGCAGTCCATTTAAGATATTTTGTAGTGGTGGCTTATGAGAGGCAAACTCTCTCAACTTTCATTTGTCTGGAAACTGTTTAATCCCTCCGTCATATTTAAATGATAATCATGCTGGATACAATATTCTTGGTTCGAGGCCCTTCTGTTTCATTACATTAAATATATGATGCCATTCTCTTCTGGACTGTAAGGTTTCTGTTGAGAAGTTTGATGATAGTCTGATGGGTTTTCCTTTGTAGGTGATCTTTTTTCTCTCTGTAGCTGCCTTTCATACTCTGTCTTTATCTTTGATCTTTGCCATCTTAATTATTATGTGTCTTGGTGTTGTCTTCCTTGGGTCCCTTGGTTTGGGAAATCTGTGGGCTTCCGTGGAGTGCGAGACTATTTCTTCCCCAGCGTGGGAACGTTTTCAGCAATTATTTCTTCAAAGACACTTTCTATGCCTTTTTCTCTCTCTTCTTCCTCTGGTACTCCTATAATGCTGATATTGTTCTGTTTGGATTGGTCACACAGTTCTCTTAATATTCTTTCATTCCCAGAGATCCTTTTATCTCTCTCTGCCTCAGCTTCTCTGTATTCCTGTTCTCTGATTTCTATTCCATTAACAGTCTCTTGCATCTCATCCAGTCTGCTGTAAAGCCCGTCGATCGCTTGTCTGATTTCTGCATGGTCTTTCCTCACTTCCCTTACTTCCTCCCTCAGCTCTTGCACATTTCTCTGTAGATCCAGCAGCATGGTTATGACTTTTATTCTGAATTCTTTTTCAGGAAGACTGTCCATTTCCATCCCTTCAGGCTCACTCTCTGGGGTTGTCTGGTTGATCTTAGTCTGGACCATATTCCTCTGTCTTTTCATGGTGATAGAAGTGGTCGCTGGTAGTTGCCACGTATGTCAAGCTGGGCCCTTTAAACTTTAAAAAGGAAAAAAAAGGAAAGAAAGAAAAAAAAAGAAAGAAAAGAAAAGAAAAAAGAAAGAGAAGAAAAAACAAAAAACAAAACAAAAGAAAAAAAAAGCCCACCGGGAGTAGAGTCTGTGGGGATGCTGAAGGTGGCGCTATTGCTCCACTATTCTGCAGCTGTGGCCGAGCTGCTCTGCATGGCCCTTTATAGCTCTGGCCAGGGTGGGAACGAATGGAGACTGTTGATCTCTGTGAGAAGTCTAAGTGCGGCCACCCTTTCCCAGTCGCCAGCTAGGGGGTCCGAAACTCCCCAGGACTCGTAGCCTGCTGGACTGAGTGTGCCGGGACGATCCGGCTCCTCCGCTCGTCTCCTGTCTCTTCAAGACCGCTGAAGAAAGCCCGTGCTTTTTTTTTTCCCCAGGAGCCAGCTGCAAACACCCTGGCGCGTTCCCCGCTCAGATTCTGCCCCTCTGTCTCTCCAATCTCCGCTACACTGCGCTATGTGTGTCAGTGCTCCCCGCACAGATCACCGGGGCTGGTTATTTCACGGGGTGCACTTCCACTCCCTCCCAGCTCTGAATCCTCTCCTCCCGCCCGTGCACTGGGGTGGGGGAGTTCTCGGGTCGCAGCTCTGTATCTTACCCGTCTCGCGGGCTGCCAAGTCCTCTCCGGTGTAGCTGCACACTGTGTGCTTTCCCGTGTATTCTGGTCTCTCTTTTAGGAATAGTTGTGTTTGCTGTATTTTCATAGATACATATAGTTTTGGGAGGAGATTTCTGCCGCCCTGCTCATGCCGCCATCTTCCCGGAAGACCATCTGTCAATTGTTAATCAGCTCCTTGCCATTTTGGACTGAGTCTTACAGAAATTATTGTGTAACTTCCTGGATTGTTACTAGAGAGGGCAGTCCAACTTCCTGGAAGTTTTATAGCAGGCTGGCTTCCTGGGCAAATTTCTGAAGGTTGTGGGTCAGAGTTCTATTTTTGCATATGGTCTGGGGTTGCCCATTTGTATATTTAGTTTCTTAACGGTTATTTAATTTGATGATGATCCCTTTATCATACCTCTTAAAAATGGCCTCTGGGTTGGTGCATTAATATTTACTGTTTTGACAACTGATTGAAAATTTTACAAAATGCCTTAAACTCATTAGAAAATCCTTCCTTTCTGTTTCCTGAATGTTACAAAATGGAAACAATAGTTGCTGAAATTGCTGTTTTGGATACTTCTGGATGTCTGTTAGTTTTTCCAGCCTTTGGGAAAGTGTATCTACAGCATCTAAAAAGGTATAGGCTGTGCTCCAGCACATCTCTGGGAGGTTTCTAAAAAAGGCTTTCTTTTGTTCTCTTTTTAAAAAATATCCTTCACTTTATTGACCCCTTTTAACACCTCAAAAAATTAAAACATTACACCAAGAAAAACAAAAAGAAACTTAAGGAAAAGCCAGGGTATGATTTTGGGGCCAAATATAATATTGAGTTAGGATTCTAGAGATTGCATATTTAATATGCTGCTTACAACAAACTGTGAAAAAACATTCTGGAGCTAACAGCTCAGTTGTCCCCATGAAGTGACACCTGCGCAGCATACAGGTCAGGAGCTCCTGGTGGTTGTACTCCAAAAATATTCCATGGTGAAACTGTGGCATCTTATCAGTGGGATCACCACCGACATCATCTTCAAGGTCACTCTCTCCAAGGGTGTGGTCAATAATGGATAATCGCATTGACATTTTTCCCCCCCAAAATCTCATCTATGGGTAATTTCAAAATATAAACCAATTTGTGTAAAAACAAAACTAAAGAGTCTGTCTTTAATCATCTATAAAAATTATTATTACTCAGAATTTTTTGATATCCATGAACATTTTAATCCCATAAACTTCCCATGTGGTCAACAACTTTCATGAGTATTCAAAAAGATTATCACGAATATAACATTAACCATAAGTATTTTATTTTATTTATTTATTTATTTATATATATATTTTTTTATTAAGGTATTATTGACATACACTCTTATGAGGTTTCATATGAAAAAACAATGTGGTTACTACATTTACCCATATTATCAAGTCCCCACCCATACCCCAATGCAATCACTGTCCATCAGTGTAGTAAGATGCCACAGATTCACAATTTGCCTTCTCTGTGCTACACTGTTTTCCCCATGATCCCCCACACCATGTGTACTAAACATAATACCCCACAATCCCCTTTTCCCACCCTCCCCACCCACCCTCCCACATCCCTCCCCTTTGGTAACACTAGTTCCTTCTTGGAGTCTCTGAGTCTGTTGCTATTTTGTTCCTTCAGTTTTGCTGCATTGTTATACTCCACAAATGAGGGAAATCATTTGGCAGTCTTTCTCTGCCTGGCTTATTTCACTGAGCATAATATCCTCCAGCTCCATCCATGTTGTTGCTAATGGCAGGATTTGTTTCCTTCTTATGGCTGAATAGTATTCCATTGTATATATGTACCACCTCTTTTTTATCCATTCATCTACTGATGTACACTTAGGTTGCTTCCATATCTTGGCTATTGTAAAAAGTGCTGCAATAAACAGGGGTGCATGTGCCTTTTTGAATCTGAGAAGTTGTATTCTTTGGGTAGATTCCAAGGAGTGGGATTCCTGGGTCAAACGGTATTTCTATTTTTAGTTTTTTGAGGAAACTCCATATACTTTCCACAAAGGCTGAACTAGCTTACATTCCCACCAGCAGTGTAGGAGGGTTCCCCTTTCCCCACATCCTTGCCAGCATTTGTTGTTCTTAGTCTTTTGGATGGTGGCCATCCTTACTGGTATGAGGTGATATCTCATTGTGGTTTTAATTTGCATTTCCCTGATGATTAGTAATGTGGAGCATCTTTTCATGTGTCTGTTGGCCATCTGAATTTCTTCTTTGGAGAACTCTCTTCATATTCTCTGCCCATTTTTTAATTGGGTTACTTGCTTTTTGTGTGTTGAGGCATGTAAGTTCTTTATATATTTTGAATGTTAACCCCCTGTCAGATATGTCATTTACAGATATATTGTCCCGTACTGTAGGATACCTTTTTGTTATGTTGATGGTGTCCTTTGCCATACAGAAACATTTTAGTTTGATGTAGTCCCATGAGTTCACTTTTGCTTTTGTTTCCCTTGCTCAAGGAGATGCGTTCAGGAAGAAGTTTCTCATGATTATATTCAGGAGATTTTTGCCTATGTTGTCTTCTAAGAGTTTTATGGTTTTATGACTTACATTCAGGTCTTTGATCCCTTTCGAGTTTACTTTTGTGTATGGGGTTAAACAATAATCCAGTTTTATTCTCTTGCATGTAGCTGTCCAATTTTGCCAACACCAGCTGTTGAAGAGGCTGTCATCTCCCCATTGTATGTCTGTGGCTCCTTTATCATATATTAATTGCCCATATATGGTTGGGTTTATATCAGGGCTCTCTAGTCTGTTCCACTGGTCTATGGGTCTGTTCTTGTGCCAGTACCAAATTGTCTTGAGTACTGTGGCTTTGTAGTAAAGCTTGAATTTGGGGAACATAATCCCCCCAGCTTTATTTTTCCTTCTCAGTATTGCTTTGGCTATTTGGGGTCTTTTGTGATTTCATATGAATTTTAGAACGATTTTCTCTAGTTCGTTGAAAAATGCTGTTGGTATTTTGATAGGAATTGCTTTGAATCTGTAGATTGCTTTAGGCAGGATGGCCCTTTGGACAATATTAATTCTTCCTATCCGTGAACACCGGGATGTGTTTCCATTTATTGGTATCTTCTTTAATTTCTCTGATGAGTGTCTTGTAGTTTTCAGAGTATAGGTCTTTCACTTTCATGGTTAGGTTTATTCCTAGGTATTTTATTCTTTTTAATGCAACTTTAAATGGAATTGTTTTCCTGATTTCTCTCTCTGCTAGGTCATTGTTAGTGTATAGGAATGCCACAGATTTCTGCATATTAATTTTGTATCCCGCAACTTTGCTGAATTCATATATTAGAGCTAGTAGTTTTGTAGTGGATTCTTTAGGGTTTTTATGTATATCATGTGATCTGCGAACAGGGACAGTTTAACTTCTTCCTTGCCAATCTGGATGTCTTTTATTTCTTTGTGTTGTCTGACTGCCATGGCCAGGACCTCCAGTACTATGTTGAATAGAAGTGGGGAGAGTGGGCATCCTTGTCTTGTTCCTGATCTTAAAGGAAAAGCTTTCAGCTTCTCGCTGTTAAGTATAATGTTGGCTGTGGGTTTGTCATATATGGCCTTTATTATGTCGAGGTACTTGCCCTCTATACCCATTTTCTTGAGTGTTTTTATCATGAATGGGTGTTGAATTTTGTCAAATGCTTTTTCCGCATCTATGGAGATGATCATGTGGTTTTTGTTCTTCTTTTTGTTGATGTGGTGGATGATGCTGATGGATATTCGAATATTGTACCATCCTTGCATCCCTGGAATAAATCCTACTTGATCATGGTGTATGATCCTTTTGATGTATTTTTGAATTCGGTTTGCTAATATTTTGTTGAGTATTTTTACATCTATGTTCATCAGGGATATTGGTCTGTAGTTTTCTTTTTTTGTTGTGTCTTTGCCTGGTTTTGGTATTAGAGTGATACTGGCCTCATAGAATGAGTTTGTAAGTATTCCCTGCATAAGTATTTTATATGTTACAAAATAATGAACTTAATTTTTTCTGATTATATTCCATTCCATACAAGTTAAATAAGTCACTAAATGTTTCAAACCATAGCTCATATTTAGGTTGTGGTCAATTAAATCATTATAAAGTAGCCTGCTATGAACATTTTGGTACATAGATTTTCTAAATTTCAGATTAAGGTAGTATCTCAGAAGAAACATTTTCTGCAAAAAGAGGCTCTATCAATGCCTAATTCCTTCATTATTTTCTTTTCGGTGATTTTTAAAAATCTGCGTAATTCCTTTTTCTGTGTTGTGCTATTAAAAATGACTAACTAATATTTGTTCCAATATAACACTAAAGGTTATGTGTACTTATTCTCTTCATCTTGTTTCCTATTTGTGTATTGTGCTTTTGTTTAATAGAACATGTTGATGAAACTTAATTTTTTATTTATTCAATTAAAAATGGATTTTTAATTGAAAATTAGTAGTATCGCAGTTTAATAGTGAATTGCCTTAATTTGAAGAAATAAACTGAATTACACAATTACTTTCTTGAATATATTTTCTGAACTAACAAACTATTAGATATTCTATTAACATTTTTCCTGAGAAATCTCATCTATGAGTAATTTCAAAATATAAACCATTTTATGTAAAAATAAATCGATTCTACTAATCTATAAAATAAAATAATTATTGCTATTACCTCAGAATTTTTGATATCCATGAACATTTAAAAATATTCTTTAATCCCATATAATTCTTTAGAAGAATTAATTTTTGAGAAATCTTGTGAATAAATCTAGGGAGTAGAGTGTCACTGGGAAAGTAAACCATTCTTAGGTTGTAATTTGATATCTCCTCAAATATTTCATGATCATCTATGTTGTAGGGAGTAAAAAGAAATGCAAAGTGGGTTTACTGCTTTAAAGCATAATTTAAAGAAAAATTCAAAGCAAAAACATACCAAAAGTTAGATATTGCATCTGAACCTCAATTTATTGAAGAGTTAAACCATGAGTGTTATAAGTAATACTATATAAATACTGAAAATTTCACCAAATTTCTGTGATGAGATGTAATTTGATAAAGAAATAATACCTGCAGAGAAATTAATTCAGAGACTTTACTTGAGAAAAACACCCCGCCTGCTTTGAGAGTGGGATAGCAAGTATGTCAGGGAGATTTCCAGAAAGGAAAAGGAGCTTTCCTAGGAAATATTCCTTAAATGGGGGCTGGCTTTGTGGAGAATTTCTGGGCAAGAGGTATAGAGCAAAGTTTTTTTTACATAGACACATCATGAAAGGTGTTCTGATCCCTTCTCATTTGACCAAGGCAAAGGAGGTTGCTCTAGTCTGGTAATTCCGAAATGTGGTTCCACCGGTATTCAGGAAGATTATCCCACAAATAGGCACTGGTCCTAAGTATTTTATGATACGTGGTTTCTTCAAATCAGAATTTGAAGCACATGCGTCCTAGTCAGTGTGTAATAACAGTGGTAGGCTATCCTCACAGAAATACTGAACTCTCAGAGAGGTTGTTGCAGTTGAGGCCAAAGTACCATGAAACTTTATGAGACAAAGATATCTAATTTTGAATGTCAGACATCATTTTCTCTGAGTGTGCTGGTTTGAATTCTCCGAGAAGCAGACATCATGGCAGAATTAGATGTCCTGGAGATACGTGGGAGAAAATGTCCTATAGAGAGAGAATGCTAATAGGAAGCAGATTAGCTGAAGACTGTCTTCAGACCATAATAAAAGTTTGACACTTATAAACGGAGAAAAGGAGGACAGGCAGATTGGTTTGGAAGAGCCTCAGACTTCAATGCACCTCTGAGAAAATCTCAGCCAGGCATAAAGCCAAATCAAGATAGAGGTGGACTGTACCACTGCCAACCGTAGTGAGCTTGATAGCAATTACATGTAAAAGGACACTTGAATTTCTGGTAACAAAAGATTATAAAGGGAAATACTGCATTTTAAAAAGCAGTGGCTGGAATGTCAATTTCTGGCAATTTCTGGCAGACTAGATGTCACAAAAACAACCACAAACTCATGGGCTACAAAATAGCTGCAACTGCTTGGTCAGATAGAACAAACACATTTCTAAATGAAGAGCTGAACATTCAGGACAGTTAAAGAAATCCTAGGTGCCAAAGATGAAGAAGAATCTGAGAAACTAAGCTGGACGTGGGAGTCACATTTTTGTCTGCCTTGTGATGGAAGGTGGGGTGCTGGTTTGGCAGATCATGAGCATATATTTTAATGAGCACTAGGCAGAAAATAGGAGTTGATTCTCTAGTCTGCATGCAGAGAGACTTTAGAAGAGAAACTGACTCTACCCCAAATCCTCATATATGGGAACCTAAAAGGATTATCGTAATGGACAGGAGTAATGGGAAGTAGGGAGGAAACAAATGAACACCAAACCACAACGCCACTTAGCAGCCCAGGGAGAGGGGAAAAGAAAAGGATTATTTTTATTTTTGACTTGGGTTCTGGGTGGGAGAAAAAGTGTCCCTGATGATTTCATAATTAGAAGTCAACACTCACATGGATTTTTTAGATTGATTGTATGATCTGGTAATCTGTAAACTAGCATTTATGATAAAAATTGGGCTGTTTCTAGTAATATCTCTTAGTGGCCTGATAGACACAAACAAAAAATGTTTCTGTAGGAATATAATGTCAACCTTTCCCCTCAGTAATGTCACCTATAAAGTCCAAGTGAATGTGGCTTCCTAACCCCCAAATTATGAACACACAGCAAAGAAAACCTCCAAAATAAGAACGAGCAGATTCAACAAACAGCTGAATTAAACTCTCAAGAATTTGAAGGAATAGAATTAACAATGGGGGATTTAAAAATAAATTACTTTAGAATGGCTAAAATATAATCCATACCAATATACTTAATAGTGAAACATTGTAAAACAGAAAACATGAACTTCAAAGGAAAGATCTTAAAAGCAGTCAGAAAGGAGAGATACATTAATTAAAAAGTAATGACATTTGGCAAACTTCTTGAAAGCACCACTATAGAAGACATACAGGAAAAGTATCACAAATACAAATAACAAAACAATAAATAAATAGAAATATGACCAAAAGTGTAAATGCCTAAATTTGATAGTTAAAAGTCAACAACTGCTCTGATTGCATTAAAAATGCCAAATTAGGCATATGTTCTTTCCAAATGATCTTTAAAACATCAGGATTTGGGAAGGCTGAACAGGAAGAATGGGAGAAGATATGTTACAGAAGTATTAACCAAACCTAAGTCAGCATAGCTATATTTAATTTGAGCAAAATGAACTTCAGGGTGAAAAGCATCTTTAGGGATAATGAGATTACTGTGTAATCACTGTTATTTTAATTTACCAGGTATTCTATAATTTTGTACTGCATTGTAACTTACAACAGAGCCCCCCAAATTTCACTCATTTGTTTAGTTAATATTAACTGAAAGCCATTCTGTCCCAGACCCTGTTCTGTGTGCTGGGAACCACTGAGGAACAAAACAGACAAAAATTCCTGCTTTCAGGGAACTTATATTCTAATTTTGGGGGAGGAGGATAGAGAACTAAGCACTAAGCAAAGAAAAAATTTCAGGGGATATGTATTCTGAAAAATAATGAAATATTAGGAAAGGGAGAAAGAGAAATACGGGGACACTGTTTTTGATGGAGAGGGGAATAAGGGAAAATTAAAAAAAAAAGGGGCATTTGAGCTGAGACCCAAAGGAACTGAAGGAATAATTAATATAGATAGAGAGGGGAAGATCTTTCAAAGCAGAAACTGGAAAGAAAAGGATTTTGGAGAAATGAATATTACTACCAGTATGTCTGAGAGGCTGCAGCTGCTTCCAGACAAGCTCAATGTCAGGTTATATTGTGGGACAGTCTCTACATCTTGCTGGGTTCTTAGTCAGGAGTTTCCTTGAACTTGGCTAATTTTGACCTTCTCTGGAACTTCCTAGGATTCCCTGTAATCCAGGCAAATTACTGAAGGGTGACTCTTTCTTTGGAATATCTGAATCTCAGAATTTTCTTTTCTTTTTCCAGGTGTCCTAAAATCCACATCATTTTAGCATCTTGAAAACTAAGACTGTTGGGCCCATCAGGCTTGACCTGGTCAGGCCTGAGTCTGAGTGGTCCTCGAATGCTAGTGCAGTGCTGAATCCTGGCAGGAAGCAGGAGCTCCTCAGCTTATCCCGACTTAGGTGTCAATGCCTTGTACTTCCCTACTGTGTGGCTTGCTCACCTGGTTGTGTTAGGGAGCCAGAACAGAGCTGCTCCAACCTTACATGCCTTCCTTAAGCTATGATTGGCGCCTTAGAAATATGCCCCAAGTCACAAAAGGGAAGCCCTGTAGCTTCCTGAGATGCCTGGTTCTCTTTCTGAACTTACTTTCACTCTGCTCTCACTCTCCTCTCCTCTTGGGCTCTCTCGACTTTGCTCCCATAACCTTTGGGGTTGATACTATTTCGCTCCCATGTGTCATCTTGCCACATCCATCCATTGACTTTATTTGTTTTTCTGGCTCTTTAGGCAGTGACTTCCATTGTTCCTTTATCCATTGATCCATTTCCTCAGGGAAACAGCCCTCTAGCTCCAGGTCTATCCAGTAGGAGAACCTGTCTCCTGTCCTGCTGTGATCTGGGCTGTGGGAGCATAATGCTCAGGACGGATGCCTGAGATGGGCACACAGGCAGGGTGGGGCAGCATTCCATAGTTTTTTTTTTTACTGTTAGTTTTTAATTAGTTTTCAATTCCATAGTTTTTAATTACTGTTCTTCCTGACTATAGAACTAATATATACTGAATTGATGAAAGTTTAAAAAATATAAAGAGTACAAAGAAAATAAATAGCACTTATAATCCTACCATTTAGGGGTATCTTTGGTTAATATTTTGGTGCATTTACTACCTGAAATTTATATGCATATAAATGACTAAACAAGTAGTATTTTTAAAAAAAGAATTGGATTATACCCTACATTCAGACTTTAGGCTACCTTGTTCTTTAAAATAAATAGGTATGCCAGGCCCATAAAAATCCTTATAAATGCAGTTTTTAGTGATTGCATAATAGTTCACCTCAGGTGTGGTCTTTAAACTTAATATTTTATTTCACTTTTCAATTTGTGTTCTTTCTTTTTTTCTGGAAATCTTGTTACCTGATAAAACAATGGCATTTGCTAGTATGACTTATTTCTTGATAGCATTACATTTTCTAAAGTCAGTGTCTTACATTTCTAGTTATTATTATTCTTTTAAAAGAAGAACTGTAAATGCTGTGATTCTTAAAGGCAAATATCATTTTGCCTTTGTGAAAGGATTCAAATGTTTTTTACTTTCCTTTCATAAGGAAACTAGCTTTGGGTATTTTTAAAGATTTAGTGTCTTATTAACCTAATGAAGTAACCACTAAATCTCCAAGTTCCTCAGGAATGAGACTTCTAATGTGTGAGGAAGGCTAGCACACTAGAGTGTCAGCTTCATTTTCTGTTTCGAGGATGAGTAAAGATTACACTTCTAAAAATGTCCTGATGCTTCCAGACCAATGACATCTCCTTTTGTAAACTCTTAGAAAATGAAGAAAGAGTTATTTTATGTTACATCTCTTCACCTCCACTACAGCCAGACCAGGCTCCACCACTTGGCTGCAGCGAGTTTCTGAGCAAATAACTGGATCTCTTTAATCCTCAGTTTCCTCATGTGTAAAATAGGGGTAGAGTCTTTTTCTCATTGGATCGTGATAAGGAATAAATACATCATGCAGAGTGTCTAACCCAGCTCATTAAATTGTAGATATTATTCAAGCTGCATGCTACAATATGAAAAAGTATAAGATGATGGTTAATATTGTAGACTCTGGGGTAAGGTTCAAACCTGGACTGCCACTTACTAGCTCTGTGGCCTGGGGAAGTCACGTCACCTCTTGTGCCTCAGTTTTCTCATCTGTAAAAAAGGTTTAACAATCGTATCTATCCTATGAGATTTTTATGAGGATTAAACATTTTCATACGAGAAGTCCTGAGAATAATGTCTAGCACATACTAAGGGTTCTATAAATGATTGTTTAAATTAAACACCAAATCCATATTTTAAGTAATAGGGTGATGGAATAGTTAGAGAACAAAACTAAATCATGCCACTTTTCCTTCCTTATATGGTCAATATTTCCTTTTCTCTGAAGTATTCAGTAATCAGAAAGACTACATGCTCTGAGATTGTTGGCCTGAAGGGTGCCCAATTTGACTAATTCCTGTGGAGGTACTTGCCAGATTGCTAGGATGGAAGGTTAATGCTTTAGAATCATCAACATTAAGGATGAGTGAGCTAATACCTACCCTTAGCTTCTTCAGTAGAGCTCAAGAACATGAGAGAAGCATTAGTTCTCCATATATGTTTTTGGGACCATGGCCACCCTTTCAAGTGCAGAAAAGTAGTTGTGGATTAGAGAGATTTACTTGCATTCAGAGATTAAATGTCTTGGACTGTCCTTGGACAAAAAGGAGTTCACGTAAAATGAAAAAATATATAAACACTATTACTCTATTCCTCCTACACTAAGACTCTTCATAAAGAATGGCTGAAAAGCTAGAAGACTTTCAAGCAAATCAAAATTATTTTCTGCAAGGCAAATGAGCATCTTGATTGCCTCCCTATGTTTTGGAAGTATTAAGGGTTTTTCAAATGAGGTCATAAGTGCTGCAAAATATAACCATGCAGCTTGGGAGGCAGCCATGGAATGGGATGACTGAAAAAATATTACCATCTAATATCATTTATCTCAGGCTTTAGTGGGAATGGGAGAGAGTTTAGGGAGGGATTTCCTGCTAAAATCCAAGGTTAAACCCAAAGAGAAGTTAGTACCCTCCAAAGGACATTGTTTCCCCATTAGGAGCCTTGGATATGATTTCATTTCAATGATTATTCTTAAAAAAATTGTTTTGAATGGGGTAAGGTAGAGCTGGTTTTGAACTTCTACAATTTGAAAATTCATCTGGAAATGTGATGGTCAGTTTGCCCAGATGTAATATACTTTTGCTGCTGGACTTTTCTTCAATATATATCTTTCTGCTGACGAATTAGGACCATTAAACATTCCTTGCAGTAGAGGCATTTGTTTATTTAAAGTGAGACTGCAGATACCTCCATTAGCTTTTGACAAGGGGACACAAACCATAATTTGGAAACTGTAATGTAAACCTGAGACAATGGAGTAACTTAACAGACCTGAATCAAGCATAAACAATGAAGTAGTTTGAAAGGGTTGGTCTCCCCAAAATGTCACATTCCACGGAAGAATGCTTTCTCTATTTGATCTGTCAGTAGGGCTCTCGAAACATGACACTCCTTGAACATAATATACTTTGATGATAAACTAGATTAACTTTCCCAGTACAAGTGAAAGGCCACCTGTTGCCAGAATGGCCATATTCCTCGTTGGCTGTCTTGTAGCTGTCATCACTTCAATGCAATCTGCAGCCGACATGCTGGAATATAATGAATATGTCAGAAGTTGGAGGTCAGCCATCCAAGTACATGAAAACTTGGCTCGCCTACAGTGTCAGCATGGAGGCCTCCCCGATCATCCTGTGCACAGGATTTCTGCACCACTTGATTTGTTTGCACAGGGTTTGCTGGTGTTGGATGGGGTGTGTTTCTGCCTTTTGACAGCCCATTCAAATATTTTCACTGTGGAAAAATAAGGCTTCTGGTTTCAAGCTCTTCAAATAATAATAGGTGGTGTGAAATGCTATGGTAGCTGATGGTGGTGGGGAGGATCCGCTGTGGGGTTTTAGTGGAGAAAATACACGAAGACTGCTGGATGTGTTTTGATTGGAGTGGAGAGGAGGGTTGGTTCTAGATGAGAGCTACTGAGGAAATCCCAGCAATGTTCAATTGCTGCCTTCTCCTACCCACCTTCACCGCGCAGTGGCATTGGGTCACGTGGGCCACAGACCCTTGGTACAGGGAAGTATAAATAGTGCATCAGACTTATTTTATGTCGTATATTTACAACATGTACAGTTTATAATATGTATGTGCTCTCCCAGGTCATGAGAATGAGGAACAATATGAGGTTTTTGTTTACTCATGGCATATCTGTCCTTTCTTCTCAGAAACGAAATTCTGTTTTAGCTAACAGCATCAGGCAGAGGCCTTGGGAAATCTTGGTCAGTGATATGAAAGAACCATGAGGAGTTCCACTGTGAAAGTAAGAGAGCTTAAATGCATCCTTAATTGTTGTTAAATGCTTGCTCCCAAACCTTTAATGGCCAGCTGAAAGGAGAATTCTGTTCTTGGCTTTAGGGAGGACAGAATTTCTCAATCTTGGCACTGTGGATAATTTGGACAGCATAATTGTTTTTGAGGAGGGCTGATCTGTGCATATTGTGGGATGCCGAGCAGCCTCCGGTCTCTACCCACTGGGTACCAGTAGCACCTTCCCAGTCATGACAGTGAAAAATGCCTCCAGGTGTTCCAAATCGCCAATTATTTCCTGCAGTCCACTAGGGGTCAAAATTTCCCCCAGTTGAGAACTGCTGAATTAGGGGGATACTAGGATCCTAGAAGTATATTACATAATGAAGTAAATTATATGCATAAACCCATCCTTCTAACTTTACCTTCCCAGTTTTAACATCAAAATATCGACCAAAGAGGAGTGAGAGGTATATGGCATTCTATGTAATAATTCACATTCATATATCCTAAGAGTGTGGGTTTGGGTAGCCAAGGGTCAAAGATTGTCTTCTGTTGATTTTGGTAGGAATGGCAGTAATTGCTTTCATTTAACAAGGGACAGTCATGATGCACCAACCTGTACTGAGTCACTTACAGATGCTATTTCACTTGATTCTTATAACAAATGTTATAAGGTTAACTAAAACTTAACTACATTATCATTCTCTTGACAGATAAGTACACTGAAGCTTGAAGCATTTAAAGAGCTTGCCCAAATTTATACCTTTAGTAAATGACAGAGCCTGTGTTACAATCCAGGTGTTCCCATCCAGAATTTGTATGTTGAATGACATATATACAATTTCTCCCTATGTGGATTGAATCACAATAGAAGGGAATCTGCTTCTGTGGACTGAATTGTCCTGTGGTCTTCAATGGCTGGTGCTCAGCAGATTTCTTTCTAGCACTTTCACATAATTTAGGCCTCTGTGAGTCACATCCTATAATCATTTTATGAGAACAAAGTGGCAAATAGCTAATTTAAAACTATCCCTGTCAAAAGAAGATAAGAAAATTACGTGTGGGCTTGATAAAAAAAAACATTTTATATCTCTTCTAAAACACTTGTTAAATTTTATCGAGATACAACCTAATAAACTTAGACCTATAATATATCAGCAAGCTGCATGCTCGGTAGGAATGCAAATCCCCACTCCATATTTAATATGCATTAATTAAATCAGTGTTTAATTCTTGCTATTTATTTCTATCATCTCACATTTTCTACATGTGTTGACAAGGGGAAATATCTGACTTCTGCTTTACATTTTTTTCTCCCTTGCCCTGCTAGTAGAGGTTTAAAAGCTAGTAAAATAGCCAAAGGTCAGGCAGATTGAAAACACAAAACAAAATGAAACAAAAGCAGAGACACCAATTAATCCACAGCCTGGAAAATGAACTAACAAATGCCTCCATCTATGCTTTCTGATGCCAGAAAGGAGTCTGATGCCAGAGCTCCTTTTCCTCTTCTTTATTTACATATCCTTTGAATTATCGCTCAGTTTATCTTTATTTATACTGTTGCTATTTCCCAAACTGATTATAAAATGAATCTAATATCTTTTCTCTTAGTTGTTTTTCCTTTTTCTTTCATTTGGGTACATTAGGTCATTTCTTCGTTAGTACTTAGCAGACACTCAGTAAATATTTACTGTCTTATGGAGACCAGTAGATAAATCAGAGCAGGAAACATATCAAAACAGAGATAAAGACAAACCTCAGCCATAAGGAAAATAATGATGCTGCCATTAAATCGTGATGGACTAGAAAGGCAAGAGCTGTTATTACCGTGTTTCTCTGATTGCTTGCTAAGTACTCTTTATCATGGAGAATGCCGAACATATAGAAAAGTAGAAAGAAGAAAGAAGAGCAAAAAGTATAGTCTCAATGGTCATCAAGTCTTGTAGCCGGTCTTGCAGCACACTGCATTAGTTATCCATTGGGGTAAAATGAATTAGCCTCATATGTAACGGCCTAAAGCTCAGTTTATCTCAGTTTCCGTGGGTTAGGTTTCCAGATAGGGCTTTTTTGGATCCTGTGGCTCTGGGTCTCTTGCAAGGCTGCAGTCACTTCGAATCTTACCTGGGAAGGATCTGCTTCCTAACTTTCTCAAGTTAGCTGTTGGCAGGATTTGTTACTCCAGAGCTGTCTCAGGGAGGCCCTTCTCATTCCTTTCTATGTGGGCATCCTTATAGAGCATCTCACATCATGGCAGCCTGTTGGCAGGACAGGAAGTCACAGTATTTTGTAACCTAATCATAGAAGAAGCATCCCATCATCCTTTCCGAGTTCTATTCTTTAGGAAGAAGTCACTATGGACCTAGTGATAGGCAGACTTCTAAAACAGCCCACACTCAAGGGGAGGGAATTACATGAGGGTATAGCTTCCCAGAAGGCAGGGATCACTGGGGGTTATTTTAGAAGTCTGCCTATCCACACATACACACACACAAACACACACATTTGCGTTGACATTCCTACATTATTTTGAAGCAAATTCCAGATTTCATATAATTTCTTCTGTAAATACTTCAACATTATCTCAAAAAAATAAAGAGCTATTTAGAAAAACTATATAATCATAGTACCATTATTACATCTAAAATTCTAAATCATAAGAAGTCACTTTTATCAGTTTAATTGGCAGGATTTTTTTTTCTTAGTGACTGAAAATAATTGTGTGTTTTTCAAGTAGGTTATCAGATTTGATGAAATATATTACTAACAATAAAACTAAAAAAGCCCGCAACAACTAAAAAAACCTCTCCTCTAGAGCTAAGTTCAGGTGATTTAGAGATTAATTTCTTTCTTCTCTCCTCATATGTCTCCTTTTGCTGATAATTCCACATTTCCTGGATATCAGGTATCATAAACTGTTGGATACATCATGAATTGTGTAACAGCTTTTCAGAAAAAGAAGCACTTATAAAATTATACAACTTCTTTTTTTTTTCTGATAGAATACATTCTAAGTTCATGAGTTTGGTTTGAGCCTAAGTTTTTCACTTTCAAAGTCCAGATGTTCTCCTGAGTCTATTTGGGACATCATCTCTAGAATCATGGTGACCTCCTCCACTGTACCTCATAATGTATCTTTCATAATGTATCTTAGCACATTGAAGAACAAAAGACTAATTTCAAGGTGTATTGCAGTATCCCAAGCTTGATGAATGAACATTTCCTACATGGTTAAAATTAGCATTGAATTTTTCCCACTTAATTGGATTACATGTTGATGGACATTGAACAGTTCTTAAGAATCCCTGGGGATTTCTGATAGATGAATGCTGGTACGGGAGTGATAGCTCTTTGGAATTCAAGACCAGACATCATCAAACCTTTTATAGTTTTAAGAAACCCATGCCTATTTCAAGAAATTTCTCTATTTTCTTTAGTTGAATTATGTAAAGCATGACAATATTCTGCAAAGATTATTATTTGTTTCTCTGTTAAATTTTAATATATTCTTTTCTGAAGCTATTTTAACTGACAATTAGGATCCAAATTTAAAATAAGGTTCAACTATGTGCCATGCTAACAAGGCTTACATCTCAGCTTAGGTGAGACTCAGATGAATCTATAACCTTCTACACACATGCTAACTTGCACATGTGCAGGCATTGACATCTATGTCACAACTCACTCCTCTGCCAAGTTTCTTTTGGCACTGACTATAAATTACATGTGAATTTGAGATATGTTAAAATGTGAAAAGTTCTGCTTCTCAGACTTGATGAAATACAGCAATAAATAACATTTATAGAGTGGGTATAATGTGCTCGATACTTGATATTATTTCACTTAATCTTCATAATTCCTCTCTGAAGCAATACCGTTATCGTCCCCACTTAATAGGTGAAGAAAGCTGAGTCTTAGTGAATTTAAGGCATTTGCACAGAAAAAAGGAACGACTGAGTCAAAGCTTGAATTTGAAAGCACATGCTATCTTTACTTCCCCACTTTCCTTCCAGTAAAGCCTTATTTTATTTTGCATTAGTGCATTAGTGGCAATGTCCAATAAAACTTTCTATGATGGAAATGTGGAAATGTTCTTTATCTCCATTGTCAGTATGGTAGTCACCCGCCACATGGGGCTCCTGAGCACCTGAAATGTGCTTAGTATGGCTGGGTGATTAGACTTTTAATGTTATTTAATTTAAAAAACAATTTCAGTTTAAAAAGGCACCTGTGGCTGGTGGTTCCCATTTGGAGAGCTCAGTGGTAGAAGGAAGGTTACTATATTCTGAAGAAAATACCAAAAAGTTAAGAGACACAGAGTTCATGGTTAGTCTTTCAAAAGTCATGTCTACACATCTGCAAATGTTATGAAGTAATTACTCCTCCGAGACAATCTGACTATTCTTATGGCATTTGGGAAGCTGGTCAGTAAATCTCTGCTTAAAGTAAAAGGAGCACCTGGAAAACTGTCTTATAGGGTCACTCATAATGTAGAGAGGTCCTTCATGGGATTCATAGGTCCACTCTGACGTGTTTTTATGGATGTGGTTATTAATGCTTTATACTTATAAAATACTTTACATTTTACCAGCAGTTTCCAATTATCTTCCAAACTTTCGCAAACATTCTATGAGGTAAGTAATTGATATTACTATCCCCATTTTACAGACGAGGAAACTGAGGCTCAGAGAGGTTATGTGAGTTGCCTAGGGTCACACAGGTAAGGAGTGACTTACCTGGGCCTGGTATCTAGATTTTCAGACTTTTGGTCTGTGGTGCTTTCTATTCCAAAGAGCTGTTTCTCCACTTTTGCATTCAGATATATTTTATTAAAAAAGAAATATACCCCAGACAAACTTGGGTTGGACATTCTGACCTTGGGTGGAGATGATTCCCTGCAAACTGGGGGAATGAGGTATTATCCAGTGGAGTATTTGAACCTCCCAAGAGAAGGTTTTACCAGTGGCTTGAGTAATCTTACTGTTTCCAGGTTGATGAGTTTCAGGTCAAGTGGCTGTAGTAAAGATCAGTTGCTGGACTGTTCTGCTGCTTTTCGATGTGGCCGTATGAGCAAGTATTAGATTTGTGCTTTACAGAGAAAATAAACATGTCATAATCTCAGTTCTTCCCTGGGTATTTTGGCTGGCTTCAAGTACCATTCCTTTTGTAATTAAGTGAGAAGGGGAAAACAGATGGTCACCTTGTCAAATCTTGTTTTCAAGTCAAATACACACAGTGCTCTTTCCTAAGTAGGATAATTCCTTTTTAATGGTAATGCTTTAAGATAAGAACACCTGGGTGATTTTGCATAGGATCCAATGGATGTGCATGTAATGTCCACCTGCTGGAACAGTGCACTTGGAAAAGAGTTCCTTAATTTTCATGGAAGCGCTCCTGTAATCTTCTGTGTTGCCTAGTACAGTAGTCATCTTGCTTCTCTGTGCTCTAGTTTCCTCAAGGCTACACCTTCTGTACCGCAGGCCAGTAATGTTTATGTGGGCCCTGCAAGGTGCTATTTGATTGGAGATGAAAGAAGAGTCGGGCATTCCAAAGAGGGTCCCACTGTCGCCCCATTTTGTTTACTTTTTTGGATATAAAGGAAGATCTGGAGAGGTGAAGAAATCAATAATCACTCAAAACTGGAAACCATCTGTTTCTTTCCCACCTGCTTTCTAGGATGAGGACCAAATGACTAGGGGGACCTTAGCCCCTCCCAGACTTATTCCCCACGTCACAGAGAAAGTAGGGAAAATTATTTTCAGTTACAATGCTTTTTGAGATCGTATGGACATAAGAAGCCAATCTTCTTGTCTTTGCCAATTCTAACGTCCTTCTCTCAGACATTTCTTTATGCGTCCTTACTTCCTGTCCTCTCAGTGGCTCACACTCTGGATTGTCCACATTACGAAGAATACAAATGGACTTGCAGACAGAGAGAGAACCTTGATTCAGTCTCTAGTTCCAGAAAAACCTGAGATTTTTGCCACTGTTTTTCTATCAATCAATAGTGATTTTTTGAGCACGTACTGAACACCCTGAAGCAGAGCATATGGATTTTTAGAACCACCTTTAGTTAAGACTTTTATTTAAAGCCCAACATTATTTTTAAAATGTGTGTTATTTCTCTTGCATTTCTGGAATCTTTTGCTTTCTGCCTGTGTACTGGCTTCGGGGGAATTTCTTTTCTCTTTGTTTCATTTAGTCAGAAGTAAGACAAGCTTAGTATTTTTGTGGTCTCTTTTAGAGACTTGACACTGTGGCCAATGCTCTGGTTAATTCTTAAAGGATGTGTAGTCACTCTGAATGCTCACTATCTAAAAATACACAGTTTGGGAGGTAACTAATATTGCCTGCACCTGTTAAAAAATGCCTACATCTAGAATTTAGGCTCACTTTACTGAAATATCTCTGTAACTAGAACATTGCATACCACCCCCAACTCTTATCCTTAAATATTGGTAAACAGGGGGAACAATAAAGGTGTATCTGTAAAAATGTATTTGAAAATTTTGTATTCTGTGAACATATGGTAAAATCTATATCAGTCAAAGTCATAAATCAAACAAACCCTGAATTTTACTATTACTGAATATAGGTTGTTACTAGCTCAGAAATGGAGACCTAGATGCCAATTCATTGATGGTTCATGAAATGTATTATTAATGAATTAATTGGCCACAAGTCTGGGTCATGTGAATTTCACTGTGAATACGGCCGCACTGCAAAAACAAATGCTTTTTTTTCACTGGATTTCGTTTTCCTCTATGGTTCCTAGGAGGGTCCTCTCTGCATTATTCAATGTTTTTGATTTATTTATAATTCTAGAGGAAATGTTGCACAAAACCACGAATATTTCAAATGTCACTGTTAACACTGAATTACTCATTCAGACTGCAAATGAAACTAGGAATCTTCTTGCCACTTAAAACTTCCAGTGCAAGAGTGAACAAAGCGGAGATTGTCCATGGTTAAGCAGGATGTGGTAAAAGCAGGTTCATTTGATGTGTGTTTTGCTAACAAAAGCGAAAGCTTAATATATGTTACAGATTTCTCTTTTCCTCTTTGTTTTGTTAAATTGTTAGCTGGTGGTAATGTTTAAAGAGAGAAGTACAAGAACATACTCTTCTTTAAGATCTGAAACTCAAATACCCTTGATGAAGTGAAATGGTTTTTTAATTTTTTAATGAATGCATTTGTGTCTGTGATGTTGGTGTTTAGAAGTTATATTTTACTGGAATTTGTTTTTAATAGTCTTAACTTCCTTACTAAGTGGGACAGCTTAATGACTCAACGTTATAGATGAGAATACCATGTTTAAGTTCTGTAGAGTTGATTTCAGACTGAGGTAGGTTTCCTTTTTCACCATTGGCCTTTATATTTGATCTCTAATTTATAAAATAAGATTTTTTTTTTGTCCTGTATCTTAACTTCTTAGTTTCTTTGTGTGTGGGGGATTTAGAAATAGTCACAAGAAATCATTTTTCCCCTATTTGCATTTTGAAGATGAAAATTATTTGTGAATAGTTTAAGTTCCTAGACTGTATTTTAGGGTAATAGTAATAGTATGTGATATTTACCTGAAAAGGTGCTATAAATTAAGAAAAAATTCATTCTTATTCCTTTTTTGTGGTATGGTTTGGGGTACAGAAAAATGTCTCTGAGGTACTCTGTAGATGGTGGGTTTTGTGCTCTTATTGATCACTGTTCTGACAACTCGATTTCTTTCTTTTCTTTTTTCCCCCCTTTGCCTTCCCTTCATCTTCAAGGACTATCACCCTGCAGTCAATACCTACTTTCCTTCCCCCGACATGAGTGCACATTATTTCACACTCAGGTCTGAATACTATGGTTTGCTATTAAGTTCAATGTCTAACTAAATATTAATGATTAATGATTAATTTCCATCTGAAAGTTAAAACATGCTATGAGGCCTCCCCTGCCTGCCCATTCCAGGGGTTACAATCTGAAATCAAAGTGTGCATCTTCTTAGGGAAAATTATTATGAACATTTCTGGAATATCTCCACACTCCCTATTTGAATTCAAATGACAATATAATCAATCCAGGAAAGGAAATCATCCAGAATTTCACATTATAATTAGACGAGTAATCTTGCTGAAAGACCAAATTTCTGATTATTAAATTAGAAGAGCCACATCCCTCCAAGCAATGATTCTGAGCACTGCATCTTTGGAGAAAATGAATACTTTGGAAGGGGGAGCACACTTGGCACCATACAGGCACAATGTAAGTGCTCAATAAACATTTGTTGCATTAAAATTTAAAAGTTCACCCACTCCTAAAACCATAGAAAGCTTTGCTAATTTTTCTTTTGCCATTTTTAAATAATATACTGATTTATTTACATTAAGAAAAGAAAATTGTCCTTTTAAACTTAACTAAAAATTGAATTATAATGTGTAGTGAGAGAAGAGGAAAGGCTGAGAAAGAATAGAGAAAAAAAGAAACAAGAAGAGGAGAAAGAGGAAGAAAGGAGAAGGAAGGGAGGAAATGAAGACAGTCTGCATTCACATTTGGTTGCTGTCCTGAGATGGAGCCCGACCACCCAGAAACCCAGAGGAAGCAAGCATCATTTAACATTCAACTTGCAATTTGTTCTGTGACTCTATCATTATGCCAGCTCATTTGTCTGCAGTTTAAAATGTGTTATAAAGTCAAAACTTAGACGTAAAATTCTTTCACTTCCTGATACTAGAGTGAGCGTCGTACATCTGCCTGTTTTGGATCATTTCTAAGCATTTCTCAAAGGTTAGTGTGACTTTGCCTGAAAGATGGTGTTTTGAACTATCGAAAACTGTTTCATCAAAACTTCATCAGATCACAATTTCTTTTTTTAAATTCCCTGTTGGCAGAGATTACTAGTCAAACAGTTCAACATTAGTCACCTTGCCCTATTCATTTTATTTCTGAAATGTCTCCTGTCCTCTTTTATCCATTCCCTAGGCACTGTTATTTTGTCCTGGATTCCTGTCACCAGGCTAGCTCCTGGGCCCTGGGCTGATGTCTGTTCCAATCTTTCCTAATTTAATTATATCTCTAGGCTGCTATCAGGATTATTTTCCCAAGAAATAGGATAAATCAGGAATTTTTTTGGCTTCCAAAGCCTCTGAAGACTTTCATTTGTTTACATAATAAAGTCTGAACTGCTTCAAGATCTTTTACCATCGAGCTCCCACAAACCTCCCAGCCTTAACTTCCCCTTCATCCCTCTTCATATATTGGATTTGTACTAGTGAGTTCCACCAGTACACCAGATGCTTTCACATTTCTTTGTTCACACTAATTCCTCATCCCTAATGTCACTGTCCTTACTCGGCTATTACAGTTATGGAACTCAAATATCACCCCTTTCTGAAGCCTTGGGCACATTCCCCAGCTGAAGGTAATTGTTCTTTCTGGAGTAAATTAATTTATAAGAGATGGAAAAAGTTGTACAATTCAGCCAAACTCTATTCAGGGATCATCTTGGAATTAGATGATTTAGTGTTCAATGAAAGATAATACCAAACGAATTAGGGTAAGTAAAAGAAGTATTTATTGATTCATGTCACCAAAAATCTAGAAGCTGAGCTGTCTGAATGCAGTGCCCAGCTAATGGTCTCCAGGATCTGTTCATTATATTTCTTGGCTCTGATTTTCTCCATGTTGATTTCAGTCTTCAGCAAACCCTTTGCTCATGCAAGATTGGAAAGTGGTTCTCAGAAGCTCCAGATTACAAGGCATTTTTAGCTCTTAATCTCAGAAGAAGAGAACTCCTCTTCCACAGCACTGATATCAATACCCTCCCTCCCCCCAAAATAGGATACTGATTGTCCCTGTTTAGGTCATCTGTCCACCTTGGCTCTATCACTGTCTCCGGGAAGCTGGGGTTCTCCAACTGGCCAGTCTAGGTCATATGCTCGTTCCTATGGTAAAGGAGGTGGGGCCATGATGGGCAGGCTCATGAGAACCCTACAGAGTAAGAAAGAGAGAAAGTCTCCAAGTGGAAGGTGATTTTTATTCAGTATGTCCTCTATTGGGTACTTTCATTTTGCCCTCTGGTACAGCTCATGTGTATCTTACCCTCTTAATGCTAAGCTTCTTGAGGGCAGGTATTAACCCACATTCAATAGATGGTAGCTGTTCCAAAAAGTGTTAGCTGGGACTTACCAGGCAGATAACAGTGCCCAGAGTTACCATTTAATGGGTTAAACTTCTTTTTGCTCCTTTCAAAGCCTGATGAGTTAGACTTGATATTTCCCAGGGACTGAGGGAGATTGGAATTCACAGACAACGTGGAAGGGATACATGTTTAAAATGCAACCAAATTCACATGATCTGAGAATCTTTTAGTGAAGAAGTTAAGACCAGCTGTGACCTATTCTATTGTAACTTGGAATGGATCTCTTTGCTAAAAATTTTTCTGAGTTAATGAAAGTTTCTATAGTGTCAAAAAAAATGCAACCAATTTATTAAAAATATCAGCCCCCCCCCAACTTCTAGCTATGATTGGCTAGCAAAAGTCATTTAAACTAAATTTTTTTGACCTAAAAAATTTACTGCTTTTAGTAGATAAAATGTTGATATGGTTTATTACCATTGCTAAAACAGTAATTCTTAAAAGCTGAATTTTTAGTTTCTCACAATTTGGCAGCCAGTTTTGTTTTATACTCTTAGAAAGTATGAAGTCTTGCCAACTAGAGTTTTAAAATCTTCAAAATGGAAGATTAAAGAGTAGTTCCTCATTTCTTTTTCTTTTCTTTTCTTAGTAACTTTAAACAATCTAAGAAAATGACCCTGCTTTGCATTTTTTTGCTCTAAATAGTCTAATTTATTTAACTGGCTTATTTAAACTAGTTATTGCATTTGTATGATGCTATACAAGACAGTCAATCACATGTGGAGATGACATGGATAGTGCCATATTGTGAACATCTGATTTGTACTGTTTCCCTCAATGAGCTTTTAATAAAGCAATTTCTAAACTCATTTTAATCAAATCTGTGTGTAGAGGTCATCTGGTATAGGTTAAGCATTCTGAGTTTGGAATCAGATTTAAGCTGTGAAATCTAATTCTGCTACTAATGAGCTCTGGACACCCTTGGACAAGTTACTTAGGTTCCCTGAATTTCACTTTCCTAGTCTGTGAAATGGGTTAATAGTACCTGGCTCAGAGAATTTTGAAGATTAAAAGGGATAATGTGCTACAGTGTATGGAGTGCAGGGAACTTTGTAAAGTTTCACTGTAAGGGCTATTATCACAATAGCTGTTATGATACTTCTACTGGTACTTACTGCTTTTGAGAGGAAGCAAGCCAGGAAATCACTAGGGAAGGAATTTTTCAGCAGTGTGTTAAAACTACTCCTGCTTTAAATGGAAAATGTGGCATTTGAAAGACAGAACAATGTCCTTATTTCATCATTAATAAGGTGTCCTGCTTTCAGCCCCTGATGGACCGACACATCTGTGGCTTTAGTCTCATTACCTCTCACCCTATGCTCCCCCTTCCTCACTGCAGCTACCAGTATTTTGTGACAAACATCCCTCCTTGGTAGATGGAACCCGAGGACCGCAAGACCAGTCCCAGTGTGACTTTTCATTTCCCATGAAATAGAAATACCCTTCTTCATTTGAGGTTAAGTTTAATCTTTTTGGAAAATGTAAAGTTGCTGTACTCGTTTCTTAAATATAAAAGGTGTGAGATGAAGTAAGGCATATCTTACAGGGAGATTTAACTAGGCATTCCACGATTCTAACGAGGCCACAAATCTTGGTGCTTCATGGATTAGTCATAGCAACACTGGACTGATGATGACTGGCTTGACCTTATAGTGCCATGATTGTGGACTGAGCACCGTCTCCTGTAAAGGACATTTCTGTCTAACATGTGCATAGAGCAGGTGTTCATTCTTACACCAGTCCATGCCCACTGTCATTTGCTGTTTATAGGAAGTTTTAGAAACTTTACATTTTGCAATAATTCCAGACTTACAGAAATGTGGCAATGGATAAAGGAAACTGGATAGCTTTTTCCCAGATTCACAAATTTTGTTTGAATGAACGCACAGTAAAGATTTTAACTCATTAGTAATTAGGGAAATGAAACAGGTACGTGTTATAACAGATTCAAAGGTTCATTTATAGATCAGGAATATGGAAATAAATACCCAAATGGATGTATTACTGGCTTCTTACACAGTAGGAGGGGGCAACTGCACCTTCACTTGACAGAATTTATTTGCATGCCTTTAGACAAAGATTATTTTGCCTTGCCATGATGATTCACTAATTTTTAACATTTGCCACATATCTTTTATCATTCTCTCATTCTCTAAATTTTTTTGAACTCTTTGAGAATAAATGTGCATACATCATGCATTATACCCATTAATACCTTTAATTTACTATGAATTGTGGAAGAAAACACATTTTCCTAGATAATCACAGTGAGTTATTAAATTCAGAAAGTACCACATTTTTTATGACACTTCTTTGATTTACAGCCCATGTTTTACCATTTGTTCTAATAACATCCTTGCTGGTATTTTTCATTCTCTAGTACTGAATTTAGTCTAGTCACATATTTCATAAACTTATCATGTCTTTTTAGTATCTTTTATATTTTTTAGAAAAATTTGAAGTTTGTCTACAGTGGAAATTTAGAGTCAAAGATCATGGCATTTCTGTGTGTGTGTGTGTGTGTGTGTTGCTTCATTTATGATAGTATCCTTATGTCAAAAACTGATTTAAAAAAAATGCATTTCAACTCCAAAGTAACACTGAGGGGAAAACAGCCAGAATAAATCAGAACATCAAAGTAAGTCCCACCATGCCTACAGTGCATACAGTGTACAAATAGCTGTTGATGAGTTTGCCATGCTTACTGAACTGAGTAAGTATAAAAGCTTTTTGTGTGCATTCCTGTTTGGGGGCCCCATAGGGTACGTTAACCTTAGAATATCAAACTGAATCAGGGGTTCTGAGAAGAGCTGCCTGCAAAGCAGTTAGAATGACGCTCTTGGTTACACCCTCTAGATTCTGGTTCCAGACAACCGTAACCAGGGCTTTTCCAAGCTCTTATCTAAAGGCAGATGCGTACAGCCACCCAGGGCAGTGACTGCCTTCCCTCCAGGGCTCCAGGACCTCTTAAAATGTGAAGTCTGAGGCCTGGAAAACTGAACCCAAAATTGTCAGAAAGAACCTTTCTGCGATGACATTTTTGCTCATGAGGCCCAAATAAACAGCCCCGGGGAGGCGGCTGGCCACACAGTGTGTCAGCACACATAAGGCCATCTGGGGCTGAGTGGAGGTGTCAGCTGCCCATTAGGCCACATGAAAATAGAATTGCTGGGCGCCTGAAGCATGAAGCATGGTATTAGATAAAGTGATGGAATTTCATTCGATTAAAGAGCCAGGTCAAGGACGGTTACCTCAGGAAATTCCTTTCTTCCTTGAATATTCTCACAACTTTGATGAATTTATCATTTTCTTGCTTATTTTTCATTATCGTCTGGGGCTTTATGAACAATAAAATGTGCCCTCAGCAGGCCCTGACATATTGAAGTGATCAGAATCATAGGTTATATTGATTCAAAGAAAGAAGGGGCGGGGGTTGGGGGGGAGATGGGATTGACATTGCCGCAGGTCAGAAGCCCTTGGAAATGTTGGATTGATTTGTTTAGACAGTTGTTTGATTTCTTTCTCTTTCTCTAGCTCCTTTTTTCCCCTTACAAAAGGGGTAGGAAAAAGACCAGAAAGGGGTAATCTTTTGTTTTAGGCCAGTTGAAAGATAGGTACAGAAGCAAATGGCAGAAATTTTTATTTTTATTTATTTGATTTATAAGGAAGAAATGCTTCTTGCAAAGGGCCTCTTTTCTCAAAAGGACTTGCAGCCTGAAAGTAAATGACTCTATACCTGCATTGCCTCCTAAAACCTGGGTTGGAAAACCACAGCGAGCCGGAGTAAAGCTGTCTGGCTGCTCCCCAGAGTAGGAAAAAAAACAAACCATTTTGGTTCATTAGTGCTGTCCTCTGGCTTGATTTCATTTACAGTGACATTTAAGAGGCAAAAGAAAGTGACTATTGGTAACACTTGAGTTTCACCTGTAGAACTTAACGGTTCTCTCCATCCATCCCCCTCTCCTCCTACCCTGCTAGTGAGGGGGATTCCTAAGTCAGCACAACATGCCGGGACATCCCGAGGGAGCAACCCTGAGGCCGCTAATCAGATCACACAGAACTCTAATTTAATTGGTTCAGCTGCCCTTTCTTTAGGTCAGAAAATCCACAGTCGCAGATGTGCTCCTCTGGAGGCCGAACACTCTTTGGAGGTATGACCTCTCAGCACCACGTGGGTGTCATTACATTGACTCTCAAACTCAATGCATGGCTGTGTAGTCTTAGTTCAATGAATCTCCCATGCACTATGTTAGCTTCCATGCCCCAATTCCATTCTATGTATGTAGGCTGCCAGAGTTTTCATATTCTTCTTTCTTCCTTCATAAAATATGGACAATATTAGCATATTATACTTCTTCTCACTTATAAGACTATAATGCAGCTGACATAAGGTCAGCTATTTACAGATATGTTTAGTTTTTAAGAGGAAAAGTCTTATCTAGACTTCAAATGTGGTCATGATGATATTTTCATATGATAGTAATTATTTTAATTTAAATCAATCGTGAAATTAAATATGAAATATAAATGTATTTTGTAACACATAATTGTAATGGAGACACATATACATTTTTTAATTAATTAAATTTTAACTTAGTTACATTAATTTTTAATACTTGGTGGACCATGAATTTGACCCAGTGAGTCACTGCCCGGAATGTGAACCACAGCTGCCCTTAATATTTTCTTTTTCAGCAGATTCCTTAGGTATTACATGAATATTTCTATGAATCAAATTTCTTTTGTAACAACATTTCCTAAGTGAGTGGTGATGTCCAAGGAAGAATCTGTTAAATAATAGCCTGGTGGGCAGGCAGGAAACGCAAGGAGGTTTGCTGGGTAGAATGTTAGTGTCTCTTTGTCACTGATAAGACAGAGGCAAGAGGGCACACTTTTTTCTTTTTCTTAGAGGAAAATAAGCCTGATTACTTGCCAAGTGAAAAGTAGACAGTTGCTTTTAGATCTGATCAACTGTAATCTTTCTTTTCTTTCTCCCTGCAGCCAGGGGGGTTTTGTTTTTTGTTTTTCAAAGTATTGAAGTGGTTTGAAAGATCAAAAGGCAGTTGTGCTAAATTTCCTATCATTAGCATGGAAGTGATAACAGCTTTCTTATCCCTTGGGAGGAGAGGTGACAGTGGGAGGCTGAGACCCTCTCAGGGCAGTATGGGGCAGGCAAGCCTTTCACCAAAACAATAGAAGGGGAAAGAATATTTGCCTATAATAAAAAGAGTCTGTTAAATTTTCCTTGTATGAGGTGAGGGCTAAAGACATACAAATATATGAAATCAGGGGCTATGGAAAGGGTGGAGGTCTAAATGCCCCCTTCCATGTTCTCTGTGAGGTGGGTTCTGGTCCAGTGGAGGCTCAAGCTGCAAGGCTGTTGCTCTGTGTCCTCAATGCTTCATGGGTCCGCTGCACCATCTCTTGGGCTTTTCACTAACCACCTTCTTTGGGATCTTGGTTTCTTTGCTTGTGTCATTTTATTTTGGTCTAACAAAATCTTCTCCTCAGCTGCCACACCAAGTGTCGGATGGCAAAGTAAGCATGCATTGATTTTTTAAGTTGCAGAAGGGGGGAGTTTGACATGTTTTCTTCCTCTTCACCAAACACCTGGATAACAGTGGGCAAGAAGTGTATTCTACCGGTGGTCACCTTGCTTTTGATGAAAATTATGTTTTATCCTCAACAACAATAAAAAAAAAATTGCTTTGAAACCTCCGGTTGGCATTTCTAATGAGCACAATAGATAAAAGAGTGTGCTTATCAAAAATAGCCCTCTTTTTCTCCATGATAACTTGAGTGAATATTCCATTAGAAGAAGGGGTTGGTTTCCCAAGTGGATTATGAAATCTCTTGCGTTATATTAAGGCTGTAAATGCAGTTCAAAGTAGCTCAGAGCCTTACTCAAAGAGGTTGGGTGCTTTTTATTTTTCATTCCTTCCCAAGAAACTTTGATTAGCCCAATGCTCATCTGATGTAATAATGGAATAGGAAGTCTCCTACAGGCAGCTGCAAGAGAGCCTGAGTTGAGTGTTTGCTACCTTGTGAGAATCAGGTCATTTTCCTATCTTCTGGGAAAACATATGCTCCCTGAGAGGATGGGATTGGGAAAACAGACTCCTCCTGCAAGAGTAAAGCCTCTACTATAGAATATTCCCCAGCAGTGCGAGAGCTGAGATTTTGTCTTCCTGATCAAATCACCTTTGCATTTTTTTCTCTAGCCACAATTTCTGTTTTGATTTCAATATGAGAACAGAAGGCCAAAATGTTCTAGAAGTACAGTCTTCTATCTGAAGGGCTCATCATTTCAATTCTGAACACTGATTTCTGTCACTTTGGCTAGTACAAGGGAACAGACATTTTCTTTTCTCTCTGTGATATCTTCAGTGACATGACACACGAATGATGGACTATGTAATGATTTAACGAAGCCTGGTCTTTCCGCCTGGGGGCATGCACGGCACTTCAAGCCTCAGTGCATCCTTATTTATTTATATATTTGTTTATTATTTTTTAGATCTCTCAAGTAGAGACACCAGGGTATTTAAAATCCATCTACCTTTTAATCCCTTAAGAAAGAGAGCCAATTTTTCTTATCACCAAGCAACTATCCCCATAAGCCATAGTGGTCGAGTTCTAGTTACAGGGAAATTCCACAAATATTTTAATTGTAAGTCTTTCATTCTTTAGTTACTAAGGTTTTTGTATGACCTCTCCTTTATCTGAGCACTGTGCAGAGGAGAAATTGTGTGCCTTTCAACCCTGAAGTTAATCCATCAATCATGTCACTTTGATTATTTTCTTTCTCAGGTACCACATGGCATATGCTTTTCTGGTATTCCCATCTGGTTTACTGTGTTGCAGGTGATTTGATGTGCCAGGGAGCTTGCTTGCAGCCAGTGCTGGGTTTCTTAAGAGCACTTGAGCACCTCATGAATGACATGGGAATTCCTCTAACACCACTGACACGGTGATTCTTTTAGGGCAGGACATGCCAGAGTCTGTTTTTTTTTTCTTCCTGCCTGACTTATTCAGGTAGGATTTAATATAAGGATGAATGAGTGAATAGACAGGAAGAGAAGGTAGGTCTCATAGATCTGGGTTTTAGATTAACCATAGCCACATGCATAGAACAAATATACTACCTTTGAAGTAGCCTCAGGGGAAATCTGCCAGTCTCCATGATTCAGTGACATTTAAATAGTCAAGACAAAGTTATAAAGTGACCAGCTGGTCTTAAAACTCATCACAAAGTGTGGAAACAAAGAGGATGAAGGAATAGCAGAAGCACATTTTGTTTAGGAAGGCCTTAAGCACTTAGATGTGGTCAAAGGGAGTTCCCAGTGGCTCTCTCTGAAAGATGTTGGTTTTACCTAATGTCAATTATTAATTGAATCCAACCATGATTGGATTTCAAATCCCAAGCAATACAGGAGAGAAAAGGGATGGGGACTGCTGGTCAGCGAGGGACAGAATGGTGGAGGTTGGGGATGTCATTGACAAAATGACTTTTGATCAAGACCTTGAAGGAGATGATCAGTCAGCCTAGTAGAATCTTCTGGATAGAGATAACAGCAAGTCAAAAGTTGTGAGGTAGGAGTGGACCTGGTGAATTTGAAGAAAACGGAGGAGACCGAATATTCACAGAGTATTGTAAAGAGGAGCTAGAAGGGAGTGTGGGGTCATGAGGGGTTTCTGTTCAAGATGCCTGACACTGATGGGCATGATCCAGTAGAAAGGGAGAATGTTATGATGTAGGGAGAAGGTTGGGAGAGGGAAAGTGTCGCAAGTTATGTTGGAGTAAGAGGGGAGATGGAGTCTAGTATCCATGAGGAGAATAGGCAGTGGAGGAGGCCTAGACAGTTCGCCCATCACAGCAGGAGGGAAGGAAGAGCACATGACCCTCCTCCAGGTACTAAGGGAAATCTGGTGCCTGGAGCTTCAGAAGTTCCCCTCTAATGTGTGTGTATGTGTGTGTGTGTTTGTATGCAAGTAAAATCACTCAAAGCAAGGATGAGGCATGTGTGTTGGAGGTTTGAAGAGAAAGATAAAGTCTGGCTTACATGTGGTCCTCTAGGTGTGGTCCAGAGCGGCAGCACGAGCATCACCTGGGCACCCATTAGGAATGTGATTCCTCCAGCCCCCCTCCTGATTCAGACTGTTCAGAAACTTGGGGAATGTGGTCCAGCAATCTGAGTCTTCATGTGCCTTCCAGGTGATTCTGTGGTAGTCTCAAGTTCAAGAACAACTAAGGTGAGGGTAACAGGAGAGTGACAGATTATGGTTGTATGACGGTCAGAATGAAGGACCTCCTTGAGGACAGTCCTCAAGAATTTAAAATGAGCTTGTCAGCAAGCTTGTATGGCTTTCTCTAGCCCTGATCATCTCTGGGGGTGCACAGTGCAAGCTGATTCTACTTAACCTGCCTGGAGTTTTTCTAGGTGAGAACAATGAAACGACATTGTTAAGAACATATGCAAACGTGTAATATAATGATAGACCACCACAAGCTAGGTCATGTGGGAGGCCAAGGGACCATGAAAATATCTCATCAATGGTTAACAGTTCCTATGGGAACCATAGTTTCTTAGAGTTGGGGTATTTCTTCGAGTTGGAAAGAGAGAATACTTGAAATTGCGATTATGGTGAGATTCTATTTGCTGCTACTGACAAGCCTAGGGATGACCTTTGGAGTGAGTGGTTAAGGCAGAGTAGAGGATGTAGAGGAGAGGGTATCAAGAAACAAAGAATCTAGGATATTGGGAAGATCATATATGTGGGTATTGAAGTCACCAAATACGTTGAAGAAGTGGCAGTGAGCCAGCCGCTAAAATCTTCAAGAAATTAGGGGAGTGGCCTGGGTGTTTGTAGGTGACTGCTACAAATTGAAATAGTGATTGATAAAGACCAATGCCATGATGTTCAAAGATGAGGGTTTTATATGCTGTTGTTCTCGTGGTGGGACGGAAGCAACATGAAGCAAGACAGACATCTACTTCCACCTCCAGGCCTAGAGATGCAAGAGACTTGCAAGGCACAACAGCCACTGCTCTGGAGGGCTGGGTGACATGCAAGCAGATCCCTGAGAGGGGGGTTAGTTCATTTAGAGCCAGAAGTGAAAGGAAAGTTCTAAGAAGGACTGAGGAGAGGCTGAAGACTGAGCATAAGCTCTAGAAGGCAGTGTGGAAGGATTTCAGGAATTAGGATGGGCTGTAGAGTGGATGACTAATATAGAGAAGGTTGAGGACAGGAGTCCAGGTAGATGAGAGATGATTGGGAGTCCTAGGCTTCTTGTGGGGCCTGATGTACTTCAGAGAATGGGCAAAATGAGGTTTGCTTGGATGTTCTCAAAGTATATTGAGGAGAATGCCAGGACTGTTGTAGGCCAGTGAGCTATGGAGGTCTTACCAGGAATGGTTCTGAAGCCCTGTCTTTACTCCTGCCAACAGTGGTGTGAGGGCCAGAGATGGACAGTCTTAGCCTTGGTATCTGGAAGTCTAGGAGAGGTGTGGAGGCCAGGGAAGAGTGATCTTCTTTGATTAGATGTGTGGATGGCTCTCCATTGAGTAGATTTGACAGCATCTATTGGAAATGGTGTTGGAAATTAGTTGAAGAATAGATAAAACAAGGCCACTTTCATTTCAATACCTTAAACCATGCCCAGCTGTGGGTAAAATTGCAAAATTTCCAGAACCTTTCACCTGGCCTTAGTGCATCTCCATATGAGTAGGTGTTTCCAAGGGGTGGAGAGAAGTAGCCCATCTCCATATCAATAGGTAATTACAAGGGGAGGTGAGGGCACAAATCTGGACCAGAGAGGTTGGGTGGGGTCCCTTTTTGAGGCTGGGTCATGAGAGACATGAGAAGTGGATGAATGTTTGTAGGCAATAAATGGGTTTCTCCCACTTTATTTCTCCTTTTGACAGATTTCCTTTTCAAAGGTATTTTGCCCCAGGCTGGGAAAATATTTTCTCCCCTGGAGTTACACCAACTCAAAAGTGATAGGGTGGTAATAGAAATTTTACTCATCTATTCCCATCTTTTTTAAGCCTAGGAAGTGAAAAATTGGAAAAGGAAATGTAAAATATCTCTGAATTTGTATCTATTTATCCTTTTAGTTTTGTGAGACTTGAGATTGCACCTCAGGTGCATTTGTTGGTATAATTTCCAGCAGGAGAGACCACTTCATTCCATGCTGGTGCCCCATTCATTCCTTTGGCATGCTCACTTGCAAGGAGGCATGTGATCTGTTCACTGGTAAAGAGATGCTCTTAGGAACCAGCATGGCTTGGTAGCTTGAGCACAATTCCTGGGTATGAGGAGTGGGCCTAAGATGCAATAATGTGTACTTTTCTGGGGCTGTGTATCTGGAATGCAGGACGGGGACTACCAGAAAAGCAGTGGTTTCCAATGCCACATACTTTCAGAGCAGCTAACTCCAGTGGAAGCCTCTTCAAGACTGGCAAGAATTCCAAGGTCTCCAGGCTGTACACATTCAATTTTCGCACCATAAGCCTTTCCTTTGTGTGGAAATGCTCTAATGCAGTTAAAATTCTTGTAATGTGCCTTTAGTGGCCTAATACCGTATGCAAAGTGACAAGCCCCATTAGAAAAAGCTCTCTTCCCTCTCAGGCTTAAAGTGCAGTGAGGGAGGGGACTGATGCAAGAATAATGCCTCTTGATGAGCCAAGGTCAATTCCAGGGGAACTTAAGGAAAAAAATTAGGTGTTTTCAAGGAAATGGGTAATGGAGGAGTGTCTGGATAGCTCCTGGCAACTTTGAGTATCTGCTGAGAGCTGGAGGGACAAGGGAGAGATTTGCTTCCCCAAGGCCTGTGTTAAAAAATCAAACCAAATCAAACGTGAAGGAACAACCAAAAAGCCCTTTCAACCTGTAAGGAAGACTTAGACTTAAAGTGGACTATTGATCCTTTTCTCACTCACTTCCCTTTTCATTACTATTACTACTATACTAACCACCATTAACAGTTTGCTTTCCTGGTATTTTCTACTTAGAAAATTTCACTTTTAAAAAACCACAAATGGAATCAAACAATAAATATTCTACAATTTTGTTTTTAATTCAATGTATTTTGGACATGAAGATTTACTATGATCTTCTATGAATAGTTACGGAATAATTTATGTAGCCTGTCTCTATTAACATTTAAATGGCTTTCATTCAGGATTGTTACAACACTGAAGTTAGTATTTTGGGGCATATATTTTTTGCACTAAGGCAAGTCTGTCTATGGGCTACATTCTGATAAGTGAAATTCCTAGGTCATATAATATATGTATCTTTTTTAGCCAATGAAAAGATACTCAATTTCATTCATAATTAAAGAAATAAAAGTTAAAACAAGATATAATTTTATCTGGAAAATTGATAACTATTTATAAGTTTGATCCCACCTGACTTGGTGGGAGGGTGGGGACCCAGCATAGGTATGGACTGTTGATGGTGGTGTAAGGTATAAATAGTCATCACTTGTTCTGGAAGGCACTTTAGTAGTAGCTTTGCCAATGTTTTAACTCCCTAATGTCCTGCCACTTGGCCTCAAGCTATACTCCGCTCACTTGATTACAGGAAGATCTTCAGGCACTAATTATAGTTTATTTTCCAGTTTGGAATGCTGTCTGGAAAATTTACCTCATTATGGATTGATTTACTAGTTTAACTCTGAAGGCAATTTTGTTTCATTTATTTAATAAATGTTTATTAAGCATCTACTATGAACCGCTAGGAACACAGTGGGGGACACAGTGGTGACTAGCAGCGGCCATGATAGACAAGGCCTCTGCTCTCAGAGAAGTTTTATTCTAATGGGGGAAGCTGGCAACAAGCAAACACAAAATCAGATATATTATGTGTAGCAGGAGGTGACAAGTGCTATAGGGGAAAGAAAACAGGCAAATAAGAGCAAGTGGCTGGATGGCTATTTAGGGAGGATGTCAGAGAGTCTGAAGATGGACATTTAAGCTGAATGCCGAATGAGAAGGAAGAGGAGGCTGTGTAAAGACTTGGGAAGGGCCGTCCAAGCAGAGAACGCAGCATGGGCAGATGTCCTGGGCAAGCAGGAGGTCCCGTGCAATGGAGTAGATGGAACCCCCAATGTGGCAATGTTTGGAGAAAGGGCCTTTAAAGAGGTGATTAAGGTCAATGAGGACATAAGGGCAGGACCCTAATCCAAAATGATTTGTGTCCTTATAAAAAAAGGAAGAGACACCAGGCAGGTGCACGTGCAGAGGATGTGAGGACACAGCACGAAGGTAGCCCTTTGCAAGCCAAGGAGAGAGGCCTCAGAAGAAACCAAGCTTACCACCGCTGTGATCTTGGGTTTCCGGCCTCCAGAACTATGATAAAAAAACTGTCTATTATTTAAGTCTGTGGTATTTTGTTACAGCAGCCTGACTTGACTAAGACAACCAGTGGGCTGACACTTAGTGACCAGGAGGACAGAGTTTGAGATATAGGCAGGGGTCAGATAGCGAGACTTCAAGGGCAGGAGCTAAGAGGCTGGGTTTCATCCTGTTATGGGAAGGTATGGGAGGGGGTGACATTTAAAGATCTTGCTCCTATTTCTTTGAAGAGAATTCAATAGAACTGGCATAGAGGAAGCAGGAAGGACCCGAGGAGGCCTTTCACAGAAGTCCAGAAGAGAGAACAGATGGTGTCAGCCAGAGATGGTGACCGCGAGAGGTGAACAGATTGCAGGTATGGTTTAATGTAAGAGGGGAGCCTGGAGTTGCCTCTCTGGTGGTGTGAGAAGGCAGAGAGGTGAGAGTGGCCATCTTGCGGATTCACCATCCAATAAATGATGCATTGTCTGTAAAGAATTCAAAGACAATAGTAACACTGACCAAAAGTCCTCTGCTTTTTATTATCATCATGGGTGGATAATTCTAAACAATGTCAGCAATAAAATATTCCTCACGGCAAACATGAGACTCTCCTACCCCTCCCACCTCCCACCGTGTTGCTCCCCAGCCAGGGTCCAGCTGGGAACCCAGTAACCACATCCACTAGTGCATGAAGGTGAATGAGGATCTCAGGTTCTCCTCTATAAGACCAGAGACTAATGTGGGAGGCTAAGTTAGTTTAGGGAGACTAAACTTCCCCTCTCTACTCAAATGGTGGGCAGATAAAGGTGTGAGTGCAGAAAGCAACAGAATCTCTTTCGCCGGCACTTGCGCACAAGGTGAGACGGAGCAGGTCTCTGTGCCTGAGGCACAGATCTAGAGACAGGGACAAGGTATTCCTGGATTCCCCTCAGCTTTCCGTTCTGTGTCAAACCTTTGGCCCATCTGTCAAGGTTATGGTCATCCTCAGATGAGGCTGTCCCCTGAGGGAAGGGCCAGCAGTGTGTGCTCATCCCAGGCCACTCCCAACAACCAGCAAGACTGAGTACCATGACCTGGCACAAGTGGACTGGGCTGTTCAACTTCTGCCTCAGGAGGTTAGAGAAGGGTCATAAAAGGACATTATTTCAAAGGCCACGTTGGATTTGAGGTCGAATTCTTATCTCAAATTATACCCAAGCACATTCACCAAAATAGCTCACCAGAGATTAACAAATGGGTCCAAATAATGCAATATTGATTCATCAAATAGGAGCAATGGATCACTTCTTTCATGACTGATGTCCTAGAATAAATTAGAGTTCAAAAGTAAAATCAAAGTGGAAATCCCCATTCTCCTGTGAACCAGAGACACTTAATTCTAAAATACCTTCCTCCTTCACTTCCCATTCTGTTCAGAACTGGAGGGTCTCCCCCAGTGGCTACAAGAGATGCCATTGTCCTGGGGGCATGGTGGCATCTGCTCCCTCCTAAGAGTGTATTCATCCCACCCCAGACTTCTACAGTGTCCCATGTCCCCAAAGAGTCAAAAAGTCAGCCTGAGTCATAAGGTGACTGGTCAGAGCATCAGACCTGGGCAACTAGCATTCCTAGATGATCTCAGGGAGAGCAGCTCACAAATAAAAGTACTGCTCCCTTCGTGTGGGAGCCAGCGAGGGATCGAAGCTCAGAGTTGGTGGAGGAAGTAGCACAGAGCAAAGAAAGTCTGAAGGAAAAAAAATCATCTTGTCTGCAGATTTGCCAGGATGCGGTTCCTCTATGCCAGCTGTCTGGAGTATACAACATGTTCACTTAAACTCGATGGGGAAAAGTTTCCATCATGAGCTTCAGTGTGCTGCCATATGCTTCTCCCCAAGCCTTACATGAGGCCAAAGCCTCTTGCCCGAGCCCCTGCTGTTGGAACTTTCTCCCTCAGAATCCTGGGAGGAAGCGAAGACTTCTGGTTGCTGCCTGCTTGTCCCCCGGAACTTGCAGGAGCTGTAGACTCTTTATCTCTTTGTGGCTGTTGGAATCCCCCAAACCTGGGTCCCAGTGGTTCCTGAGAAATGATGACCCAAAAACCTTCTCCTTTTCTCATTGTTCTTTGTAACTCCTCAGGTTTTGAATAAATGTTAGTGCTCACGAGGCAGCACAAAAATCCCTTGTTAACTACCTATTTCCTGGTAGTTAAGACCCCAGCTGTGGACAAGTGTGAAAAGCCAAGCAAATGGCCTTTGTGTCTCATATGTTCAGCCCTCCCCAAATCCTATGCACTCAAATCTCCCCACATATCTTTGGGCCCTTTGGAGGTGATGCTCCTTAGGTCTAAGAAGGACCCTGCTCTTGCTAGGGCTCTGGGCCGGTCAAAGACTCTGTGAGATTCTGATCTCCTGGAGAAGTGAGGAGACCCAGAGAAGATTTTACTGATGCCAGAGGAGACGTCTCTCCCTCTACTCTGGACGGACCCCTGATCATTCATTTTGAGGTTTCCGACCAACAGGCAGTCCGTTTTAGCATCAGTCCCCCCTGAGGATGCCCCCTGAGGACTTCTGGCATGGATGCAGATGGTTCTCAATTGCTGGGGCTGTGATCGCTAAGTCCAGACCCCATTGACCTTGCCATCCCAGACCTGCCTTAGCCAGCTGCCCTACAAGAGATGGAGGAATTGGAACAGAGGAAGAAGGGTGTGGCTGGCATCTCATTCACTGTAACAAATGGAAAGAGAGAGAAGTAAGTGCTTCTCTTGAGCATATGAGAAGTGAAAAAGGAAGTTGATGGCCTTGTTTCTGCTTCAGAGGCTTGGTGTCTTAGTCCACGGGGGCTACTATAACAAATTACCATCAACTGAGTGGCTTATAAACAACATTGATTCCTCCCAGTTCACAGAATTGCCCTTAACAGCAATGCAGGCTGGTTCTAGCATGCATCTCAAAATCTTCCAACCTCTACCCATTCCCGAGCTCCAAAGCCACTTCCCCATTTTTAGGTATTTGTTAGAGAAGTACCCCACCCTTGGTACTGGTGCTCTGGGGTTGCTGTAGAGAATTGCCATAGACCACCTTACAAACAACAGGCATGTATTTCTCACAGCTCTGGAGGCTAGAAAGTCCAAGGGCAAGGTGCTGGCAGAGTTCATGTCTGCTGAGGGCCTGCTTCCTCACTAACACCTTCTCCCTGTGTCCTTCCAGGGCAGAAGGGATGAGCTAGCTCTCTGGGATCTCTTTTATAAGGTCGCTAACCCCAAAGGCCTCATCTCTTCATACAATCACCTTGGGAGTTAGGGTTTCAATATTTGCGTTTGGAATCGGAGGGAAAACAAACATTGAGACTCTATAGAACATGGTAATCCTGGCCACTTCTAAATGTGGTAGAATGAACGTTTTATCCAAACAGCTCCAAACACTAGAAGCTTGCTGTAAAAGGCACTTGTGTGTACTACCCAGGTGTGCAGACCTGGGCATGGGATTGGAAAGAGGATGATGGTCTTTTTTTGAATTACAAGATAGAGTGACTCCACTATTAGTAAAACATGAGCCAGAAACTCTTCTGGAGATACAGTGATGACCAGGTCATGACTTCAGCCCTCAAGTGCCATATATATAGATCAGGGTTTCTCAACCTGAGCATCACTGACATGTTGGTTCCGATAGTCCATTGTGCTGGGGCTGTCCTGTACGTCATGGGATGGTTAGCGGCATCCCTGACCCCTAGCCAAGGTGTGTCAGTAGCGATCCTCCCACCCCAGCTGTAACAACCCAAAGCATATTGTCAAAGGTCCCCTGGGGATAGAGCAGAATCCCCTCCACTTGAAAACCTTTGCTGTCAAGTCTAACGGCAGAGACAGATACATAAATAGAATAAAATCACTTTGCAATATATAAGACATATAATATTGGTCAAGGTAGGGTTGTAAATGACAAATACACTTGACTATATAAACAGAAAGGGATAATAAATATTCCTAGAATACTTAGGGTATTAGGTAGCTTATGGAATCTGTGGGAGACTGCCAGCAACAACACAGCCAGAGAAACATTGTAGCCAGAAAAAACACCTGAGCACACCTCTGTATTACTCTGGGAAACATGACCGGGTGCCTGCCTCTGCTTAATACTGAGAGCACTAGAGCCTGATGCCAGAAGCCCCCCACAGCTACCCCAAGAACACCTGTCCCCACGAGGGCACATGATCTTCCCATATGACGCCTACTCACACCCAAATTTTCCGTGGGTATATCCGATTGGCAGAACCATGATTATATGCCCAGTAGTGTTCTGAATGCAGTGGGAAAATAGGGATGGCTTTGAAGCAAGGAAATGATGAGACTTTGTTCACCATTTTAAAATATCACATCACTTTCCAGCTTATAACCTTTGCAATTTATGTTCAAATTCAAGATAAATCTATTTCTTTGCATGAGCCTTCTACTGCAATTGACTTCTACATATGTGCATCTGAATGTCCCAACCGGTATCTCAAGTTGACTTCTCTTAATAACCACAACATTCTGTCAGGTGTCTGGTCAAGAAAATTTGGCAACAACTCTGAATGTCCCTTTATTCTGTGTCTAATCAGTTGTCACATTCAGCTGATTCTGCTGTCTTATTCTCTCTGTCCTCACTTTAGGTTTTAGACATTTCTCTCAATTTATGTGAGATCAGCCATTTGTTCCATCCAAGCTCCTTTTCTCGCTGGCTTCCTGAGTACAGAAAGAGGGAACTAAAATTTATTGAAATTCTATGATGTGTCAGATGCTGTGACAGGGACTTTGCATAGATCTCATTTAGGAACAACAGGATAGTGTGAGAGGAAGAACTATACAATCAAATGACTCTAAAAAGCAAAATGACAAGAAAGCAAAAGAAAACAGATCCATTGGACTTCCCCAAATTAAAGTCTTTTTGCATCAAAGGACACTATTAAGAAAGTGTCAGAGACAATCCACAAAATGGGAGAAAATATTGGCAAGTCACATATATGATAAAGGAATAGTAGTCAGAAGATTTAAAGAACTCTTAGAACTCAACAGTAAAAACTTGAAACCTAGTTTAAAACTGGGCAAAGGATTGAACAGACATTTCTTTAAGGAGAATATGCAAACGATCAATAGGCACATGAAAAGATGCTCCACATCATTAGTTGTTAGGGAAATGTAAATTAAAGCCACAATCAGATACCACTTCACACCTACTAGGATTGCTGTGTGAAAAATAAAAATATAAAAGTGTTGATAAGAATGTGGGGCAATTCGAACCCTTATACATTGATGGTGTACAGTGAAATGGTGCAGCTTTTCATAATATTATCTAAAGTTTTAATCATGAAGCCATTTCTTGAATACTCATTATGTGCCGGCCACAGTGGCAAGCACTTAATGCATTATCTTGTCTAATTCTCTTCATAAGCCTAGGAAATTCATTCAGTTCATCCTTTCCCCACATGGGTTTTGCTCAGACTCTCAAGATGCTCTGGGTTAAAGTGAAACAGTCCTGGGAAACATGGCCTCTTCAATGCACTTTGCAGCATCACAGTACTCACTAGTCTCTTAAAGGCTCTGAGAAATCCTGCAGTAAAAAACTTAACTTGATTGTCTAGTGTTTCTTAAATTATTTAACTGCTTAACTCTTAACAGCAATTGTGTGGAACATACTTTAGGGCACATTGACTTAGTGTTGTGGGCTGTACTGTTGTCAAGAGTTTCTGCAGAGAATAAGGAATGATATTTTTGAGTTTTCACTACAAGAGCATGGCAGCAATTGATAGAGTTAGTTTAGGAAAAAGTCATTAAAATAAACAATTCACTATTTGAAGTTATAGCAGGTGATAATTTGTGTGTGTATGTGTGTGTGTGTGTGTGTGTGTGTGTACATATATGTGCATATGTTTTCACATGTGAAAAAGAGATATTTCTGAAAGTTTGTCCTGTGCTTTGTATAGTTCTTGACTATTTATTCCCACCCCCTTAATAAATTATCAAATGAGTGTAAAATAAACGAAAAATGTAAAACCACATACTGTGTATCAACCTTTAGGGTTCGTGTTGAAATTGTGGAAAATGCAAATGGCAATTGGTACTTTCAGCTTCAGTTAATTGAGATTTAAAGCTGATACCGGCAACTGGGGGAGACAATGGAAGGCCACTTGGAACTTTTATGTGTACTGGAATTACATGCAATTAGATGGAGGACCAACACTATGGTTTCAAGTAAGATTTCCAAGCTCAATTTAGAAGTCTTCTTGAATTTTTATTAAAAGTCAAGCTTTACATGAATACAGCAAAGGCATTTAATGGGAAAAATGGATGAGTAACTTTTCCTCAAGTGATTCTTATTGGCCCTGTTTAGAAAGAAGGTGGTCAGTTGTAAGCCAACGAACATGGTCTGTCAAAGGATCATTTTCTGCTTTATGAATTTATTTATGTAAAAAGTCTTACAAAGATAAAAAAAGATCAATTGGACTTCAACAGAGTTACATGAAAAACGAAATCACATTTGATGATTTTTCTTTATTAAAAAGATAAAATTACATGAATTTAGTACTTTCCTAAAAACTGGGCTCTACAATTGTCCTGGTTCACCTACCTATTAACTGATGGGGACATAAGAACATTTAAAAATTCATTTGGAATATATATATTTTTTAAATTTAACATGAAGAGTTTTTAGTACACCAAAGAAAAGAAAGAAAACACCCTTGTAAGAGAATACCACTGTCAATTTAACATTACAGAAAAAATTTATCATAGATTTATGATTTTAGTTGCATTTTGTGTTTTCATAGCTGACAATGGAGATGTTTAGATTGAAATATAATCACAATGAAACCTTTTTAATTCCTGCTTATAAATTTACCAAATCTGTGGGTCCTATTCCCTTCTAAAAAGCTTTTTAACCAGTGAGAAGTTACAGTAAAAGTCTCAAGTTAGTATGTAGTGGTTTTCTCGCAGAAATTCTGATTTTACAAAATGCAAGAAACTTGTAAAGATTTAAGTAATGCTTGTTTATGAGTTTTTACAAATATAAAAATGTATTTTTGTGTATCCAATTATAATATTCAACCGTATTGGCAAAGCCACACTTGTGAAATCTACCCCGGTCAATGTACCCATCAGCCGGAAATTCACTGATCTGTTTGAGAAGATGGTTCCTGTGTCAGTGCAGCAGTCTTTGGCTGCCTACAATCAGAGGAAAGCTGCTTTAGTTAATAGATTAATTGCTCAAATGAGAGAAGCCACCATTTTGGCAAATGGAGTGTTAGCTTCCCTTAATCTTCCAGCAGCAATTGAAGATGTATCTGGAGGTCTCAATTCATAAAATTGCCAGCATCCCAGTGTTCTGAAAGATTCACTTGTACCCCTGTGAATTTAGTCACTACCAACAAGGAATTTTTGGCCCTGGGTAAAATTATGTGCATGAAGAAGATTTGTTGAAGGGGAAATGAGGGTTAGATTTATCTCTTTATGGATAGCCAACCTCCTAAATTCTCCCATATGATTGGACAAATGGTACCATCAAACTTTTTGTCAGTTAGAAAGCCATGATTGCTGACGTTTATTGGGGTCCAGGACACTCAAAAGAACTTGGACACTATCATTATTGGGACTTAAACAAACTAGTGGATTGGAAAGATCATAATGGAAGTCAGATTTGAGAGAATAACAGTGGCAGACATTCTCTGAATGTGTAGAAAGAATTGGCATGTTCTGAGGCTAACTCAGAAATAAAACTAAATTTTCAAAAGAAGAGCAATGATTTTAGGTATAGAGTGAGGCTGTAACAGAATAACCCCTGTATTCTTACCTCCCAGACTGCCGAAACACTTTGGTAAAAATAGAGTTTTGCACGTAGAAATGAAGGAATTGTGGCACTAAAGGACAAACCATCTACTGGGAGCTGATTTTCTTTCCAGGGGGGCTCTAGATGGAACAGACTGCACTGACTCCTAGGGGCCTTTAAGTATTCTACTGCAGGACATCCTACATGACTGGGAATGAAAGAGAACCAGTGGTGGAGATAACAAGCCAGATGGTGAGGACTTTGGGCTGTGAAGTCGCTGAAATAAGGTGCTCCAGCAGCTTTGGTATCAGAGCCTCCACAGGTATGACTGAGCAGCATGTTAGTAATGAAATCTCTGGATTGAAAAGGTGAAGGTCTCCAGGCTTCAAATGCAAAGATGGTGAAGCAAGTACTCTCTGTGGCCTTCCTGCTAGAAGCCAACTGGATGCTGCAAAAAATATAGTTTTGGATTCAATGCTGGGCTTCCAAGAAATAAGGCAATCTAAGCACCTCTAAATAAACAGAGGCAAAAATCTGTGTGTTGAAGCCGGAGTGGTGAGGGGCCAAAAAATGAAAGGTGGATTTTCCCAAGGGAAATACTAATATCAATATTAAATCAGGTGAAGTAAATCTCAGGCTAACTCAGGCAACCCATAGTTGCTTAAAGCCAGAAACTATGAAGGTGAAAAGTAGTCCAAGGTAGGAATTGTTCCCTGGTCCTTGCAGAAACTAAGGTAAAGCTGTTACACATCAATGTCAACCAAGCAAATACAAACTCACAACTAAAAGTCATCAAATACACCCCAAATATGCCGCAGGAATGAAAATCTGCAGAAACAGACCCAAATTACTTCTGATATGAAATATTTAGATATAAGGTATTAAGTAACTCTTGTTTTAAAAGCAAATGAAGTAATCACAAATGTAAACAGAGACTATAGGAAACATAGTATTTTTAGAAATGAAACATGTATTTGTCCAAATTAAAAGATTCTCAAGGACTTATTTAGACAACAGATTAATGCAAATGAAGAAAAAAAGTAGTGAACTGGAAGCTAACTCAGATAAAATCCCACAGAATATAGTACACAGGGGCAAGGAGATAGAGAATAGGAAGGAAAAGGTGCTAATAGATTTAGAGGATAGAACTACAAGGTCTACTATACAACTAATCATAGTTCTACAAGGAGATAAAGGAGAAAAGGCACTATTTGAAGAGTATTTTCCAGACCCAGCTAAAGGCATGAATTCACAGATATACATTAAAAAAATGTACACCTAATGCATTATAGAGAAAATGTAAAATATCAAAGACAAAGAGAAGATGGCAGAAAAACTGCCAGAGAGAAAAATCAGATAACCCACTAAATAATGAAAATTAACATGGCAGCTAACATCTCAACAGTAACAAGGGATATTAGAAGACAAAATACAACTGTCAACACCCAACTTGGTACTCAGGTAAAATATCTTTTAATGTAAAGATGAAACTGAGACTCTGTTTTAGACAATCAAAAACTAAGAACACTAACAATATTAGACTTCCAGTACAGCATTTTCTAAAATTTGTACTTTAGAAAGAAGGAAAATGTCATCAGAAGGAAATTCTGAAATGTAAAAAGAAAAGGAAGGAAAAGAAACAGACCAACATGTGGCTACATATAATTAAGCTAAAACTGTTTAGAGTGATCAGGAGTTGTTTAATTAGTAGGGTTAAAAATGATGATCTGAACAGTGGGTCTGTAAATATATGTAGTTTGAAGCATGCATAGAAAAAATGGAAAGTACACATATGATGTATGACACAAGGCAAATACATGCATGTATCATGCATATAATTGGAGTCTCAGGAGAGAATAGAAGATGGAGCAGAAGCAGTATTTGAAGAGATAATAAATGAGAAGTTTCCAAAAACTGAGATGTCAGTAAATATGAAGGCCCTTTAAAAGTTATTCATATATACGCATATATGCACACATATAAATACATATACACACTTATGTATAAGAAACGTATATGAAATAAAAAGAAGGAAACAGGTTTTATAACAAATGCAGAGCTAAAATATATGACCATAAGAACACAAAGGTTGGGAGGGCAATAATTAGAAACATATTTGCCAAAAAATATATTTTGCTACAGTTTTCTTAAAGACAACACTTTTTAGATATAAACATTGCTAAATTAAAAATCATATTATAGTCTCTAAAGCAGTCAGTAAACAAACCCATAAGTAGAAAGTCATGTACTCACAACAAAGCTTCCAAATACATGAGGAACTAAAGACATTTTAAAGAAATCCAAATTGCTAGAACTAAAGACATTGTAAAGAAATCCACAATTATAGTTGGAGATTAAAGTAAGAGAGAGAATTGGTAGACAAGGAGTTGTAAGGATACAAAAATTTGGAACACTTTTCAACCAGCTAGGTCTACTTTAAATATATAGAATAATTCATCCAACAAAAGGAGAAAATGCTTTCTTCTCTGATGTATGTGAACCATTCAAGGAGACAGACCAAGAACTGCATCATACAACAAGCATCGGTGAATTTCAAGTAATTGAAATTCTACAGACTATGTTTTCTGACTACAGTTGTATTAAATTAGAAAGCAAAAATATAAGATTCCTAGGAAATCTCCAAATATTTGGAAATGAAATAATATAGTAACATAATTATGGAAGGAAGAAGTAACAGAGGGAATTAGAAAACATTTGAAACTGAATGATAAGGAAAATACAATTTACCAAAATTCATGGGATGCTGTTACTTCAGATTTCTGTCCATAAAATTGACAAAATCCTGCAATGCTTTGGTGTGATGCGCATCTTCTCACGGTTCACACTTTGTAACTCCTGTTCTGGGATCTGGTGAGACTGGAGTCTGGTTACAAGTTTAGAAACAGGGAGAGAGAGTGAAGGTCCTCGGTAGGATCAGCAATTCCTTACAAGGCAAATACCTCAGGAGAAGTTATCGCAGAGTCTTTAAGCAAAGGAACACTAATGTTGGTCAGCGGGTAGGAATTCTACCTGCAAAGTAGCCTCAGTGGAATTTAGGAATTCCTAGTCTCCTACTTCACTGGAATTTTCTGTATCCCCATTCCAGTTTTTAGGATGCCATTCTTCCCTCATGTCTTAACTTTAACCTCAGAAACTCTTTAGGGTTGTGAATTCAATTTGAGCTGTACTTCAGCTACCAGAAAGATCAGATTTTGAATTTGTTTTTCAGAACTTCAGGCTCTGCATCTACAGGAACCAAAGATTGTTCTTAGGGAAGTCACAGAAGCATTTTGATTTCTCATTTAGACTTTGAGCTGGGAATTCAAAGCCCTGAGTTCATAATTTTCCCCCTAAAGTTCTCTAGCTCACTCAGAAGCAACTAAAGTGAATCTCATTATACTCTTTATTTCCACTAAAATGTTCTGTGGCATCAACTCCTTGGTACTACCCACAGGCCTACCTTTCCTAGGCAGTCGATTCCATATATCTGCAGGTGATAATCTAAGTAACTCTTTTGCTGCCAAATAGGTTGCACCCTTCAGTTAGTCTCTTAAAAATATGATTAAGCATCTGTACATGCCTGAGACTCTTCTAGACCTGTAGATCCAGCAATAAACAGGACAGAGGCAATCCCTACCCTCATTCAGCTTCTTTATAATGGGAAAAACAGATAGATTAAAAATACTACATTTTTATTATTAAATACTTTAAATACAAGAATTTAAGTACTTCGTTGGAAAATAAAATGAGTAAGAAAACAGCTATTGACAGGAAGGACACTTTCAGATCTGGTGGCAATACACCCAGACCAATGAGCTCATATTGGCAAGAGAGTGTGTAAGAATAAAGCTAAGTATAGTCAGTGCCCCTATCTTTGGAGAGAAACCGAAGTACTGAACGTACTTCTATTTTTGACTTTTTCCTTAGCATGGTGAGTTTTTTGGGAAATGATTCAATAGCTATTTGTAGTTCCTAAATTCTCAACAGCAGTTGCCTCCTGATATGTGTCACTATATATTCTGAGTTGACATCTGCTGTCTGAATCACCAAAATAGTGCCTTGTTTTAAAATTTATCCACTATTGGCTTATGTTTTATCTTACTCTAGGCCATGTTATCACTACATGTGACATCTCTGTATATGTGTTTGTGAAACTGGGATAAAGTTGGCAAAACTTGAGATGGAGGAAGCTATGAAACATGTTTTTGCATTAGTAGAACAGGAGGCATAAGCACGTTTGGAATAGAGAGGAGAACAGAGAAGGCGAAGTGATATTGGAGACATAGCATCTCCCAATGGAAAGGAAGATGCAAGTTGGGGATTTAAATATCATTCAGGCAACAAGCTTTGGAGTTCAGACAACTACAGACTTTTATTATGGCTTTTGGTCTCTAGCACATAGATTAAAATTTCTTTTAAAAATAAAACCTTTATTGCCTAGTAGAGGAAAGCAGTTCATGTTTATTGATGGTGATTTTGATGACAATATTCATGATCACATTATACTTAAGAAATGTTTCTCAAAAACGGAATTTGACTTGGACAGTTTTTATGCTAATAGAGAGACCAACACTCTGCTTGACCCTTTAGATACTGATGTATCTGAGAGAGAAATTATTGATATGACCAAGTGATTGGGAAGGACAGCATATTAATCTCCAGCCTGTGGAACTAAAAATTGTGCAAATGAATAAAGAAAATTGTAGTATAGATTATCACACTGTTGAACAATATAGTTATACTTACATTTGTTGGACAGCTATCAGTGCAATTCCTATAGTGCTTTGTTAAAAATTATTTTTAACAACTCAAATAAATGTTAAAGCTTTTAAGAATCTCCATCCTACCAAAGCCCAATTCCCTCCATGACCGGAAGATCAGCCAGTTCCAGAAGAACTTCAACAGAAAAAGATAGGATGTTTTTTGCATCCTTCTCTCCTTACATTTTCAGTCCATCCTGGGCCACCCAGATGCTGCTATTTCATAATAGGAAAGCCTATTGATCAGTCACATGTCCTTGCTAAAGAGCACCTATATTTCAGTAAGTTAGTAATTGTCCCACATTGCGCCGCATGTGAGCAGAACTGAGACTCACCTAACTTGTCTGAGCTGAAGGCTGTGTTCTCTTCACCCCACAACATTGCTCCATGGTGCAAGGAGAAAGCAGAAAGAATATTCAGCCTTTCACCCTGGGGCTGGGCTGTGTGTGGAAGAGGGAGGATATGGGCCTGGGAGTTAGGCGACCTGGGCGTCCAGAGTTGGCTCTGTCTTGGCTTGGAGAATCTGGCTGTGGTTGTTACACCACTGGGTGTATTTTCTCCCCAGGTGACCTTAGAGGCTCCTTCAACAGCCCACATCCCACAGCTCCTCCCCACAGTACCCAGAGGCCAAAGCAAATGCTTTGACTCTTTTTTCAACCTTATCTCCAAAGTTTCTTATATAATATTAAAGCAGAATGTTTTGACTACCTTCCTTTGAGATCTGATAAAGATCTGATAATAAAATTCTAGGAGAAAGTAGTACTGGTTTTCAACCTTTTTAAATGGATGGGCTGCCTTTTATATCCTCTCCCTTCTCTATCCATGCCTGTTCAGTGCTCTGTTGATTTGGGGACATATAAGGGTGGACAATAAGGGTGAGCATTTCTGTAGAATCACAACAGGCCTGTTGTGCTTCATCAGATTTCTTCTCATTTGTTTCATGAGGGTGTGTAAAGGTTGGGAGTTTTCTTACAGTCTGCACATACGTAAGAACACCTACTATGTGCTGCCTCTGCTTTGGTCCAGGAACTGGAAGATATGTGGACATAGAGAGCCATTTATATCTACATATTAAAATGATCACATCTAGGGGTAGCTCAAGGACTTTTTTTTTAATATAATTTATTTTGGTATCATTAATCTACAATTACATGTGCAATATTATGGTTATTAAACTACCCCTTCATCAGGTCCCCCCCACTAACCCCATTACAGTCACTGTCCATCAGCGTAGTGAGATGCTATAGAATCACTACTTGTCTTCTCTGAGTTGTACAGCCCTCCCCGTGCCCCTCCAACATTACGTCTGCTAATCGTAATGCCCCTTTTTCCCTCTTCTCCCTCCCTTCCCACCCATTTTTCATCAGTAGATGAATGGATAAAGAAGATGTGGTACACATACACAATGGAATGTTATTCAGCTCAAGGACTTTTATCTACCCGTGTTTTTTAGAACTGAAGAAAATGATGCAAACCAGCATTATGAATGAACTTGATTATAATAAGGAGAATAATTTCTCACTTCTTGGGTTTTTGCCACAAATTTTAAGAATGAATAGCTCTTTTCAGAACTAAAAGTTTGGCAGCCCACTAATAAGATGTAGAAAAAAGAAAAACTAAAGACACCTTTGTCATTTTGAAGTATATGGAGTTGTTTGTCAGAAGTCGCCTCCATTGGTGGAGCAAGTCCATTAATAACCCTGCAACCCTTCCTTCCCTTGTTGGAATAACATAAATTGGCATTTAACCCGGGAGGGAGAACACATGAAGTTATTTAACATTTACATAAAATTATGGAGTAAACTCCAAACAGGTTGCCTCTGAAATGTATAATTACACTCAGCAGTCCTGTCAGCATACATAGAAACAATTTTATTTCCAATCATCTTCTGCTTTTATTCACTCAGGAATGTATCATTAAAATTTCCACAGAACAATGAACCTTAATAGGTGCTAATGCAATTGTGAATTACGGAAATTGTTCCCTAAATTAATCCCTGTATTTTCCATTCCTTTATTGCCCCATGTATAAGGAGTGTGAAAAAGATAATGTTGAAACTGACATTTGCACAAATGGTGTAAAAGATTTATCTTATTTGATAAAAATTTCATGAGAACTTGCTGCTTTTTAAAGTAGTATATGTGGAAAAAATGTTAGAATTGCTGGAGGTGTGGCTTATATAATCTTCAATTGGTGAACTTTGTGACGGAAAAAGGGCGTTCACTATTCTGGTCACCTTTGGTGCATACACTCACTAAGGTATTCAGATGACACTTGTATGTCCCCCTGTGCATATCTTGCCAGGGCAGGTGTGCATTTGTACCCATATCTGCATGTGGTCACTTTTTGGGTGTTTATCGTCACTCATTTATGACTTGCTTGGTGTAATGAGACTGTTACAGGATGCATCATGTTTTTCTCCCCCAAATTTCTACATTGAAGTCGCATGACTGAAGTCATGAAGAATGTCACTGTGTTGAGTGGTAGTGTCTTTAAAGAGGTAACTAAATCAAAATGAGGTTATTGTAGTGGGCCCTAATTCAATATGACTGGTGTCCTTCTAAGAAGAGGACATCAGGACACATGAACAGAGAGGAGAATATATGGAGACACAAGAGAGAGCTCAGCCATCTACAAGCCAAGGAGAGAGACCTCAGAAGAAACCACCTTATCAACCTTGACCTTGGACTTTTAGCGTCTAGAATTTTGAGGACATAAATTTCTGCTGTTTAAGCCACCCAGCCTGTGGTACTTTGTTATGGCAGCAAATGAATATATCTACCTAGATTAGAGAGTAAAGAAATCCAGGTCTTTGTCCTGTCTCTGTAGCTTGAGAGTAATATTTCATAGACCTTGGGTGTATTACTTAATCTTCCCATTTGAAATGGGGCCTAGTTTTTGTTTATTTTAAACTGCCCAGCATCACATTCTTTTCTTTTGCTAGCAGCACCCCTAATTTCCTCTGAGAAAATACTTGCTCCTCAGTCTCAGTCCCCACAGTTCGGGTGAGGTTGGTCTAATGCCCTAGATTTAGATTTGTGCATGTTACTCAGGCCTGGCCCATCAGTAGGCTCCATGCCCCCTGCCCACAATGATTGGCTCAGGTATGGACATAAGACAGAGAGCAGGACAATAAGATTCTATTTCAGGACTTAACTGGAACTATTAAGCAATTAAACTCCTTGTTTGTTAGAACTGCTAAGGTGTTGGGGTGTGTGCCTGGGGCTCTCTTTCTGGGAGAAACATTGAAGAAGCAGACTGAAAATGAATCAACACAGAGAGACCTGAACCCCAGATAAAGAGAGATCCAGTGCTATGGACCCTGTGTGAGCACTTGATTCAGCCTTGCCTGAAGCCTGTGGTCCCTGGGACTCTGTTGTTTCATTAATAAGATAGCAGATCCCTCCACCCATTTTTCCACCTCAGAGCAGCTTGATGTGCTTTTCTAGTATTGCTACTAAGAGCCCAGAGTAAAGTGCTGGCTTAATGCTTTGTCTCTTCCTCTGTGAAATGAGTATACTCTTCCAATGGCAACTATTTTTTTCCCAGATTAAACATTACACAGAACACTGGTATTTCCTGGTTTGGATGTGGGAGGAGGCAGGGGGTGAGAGTGGGAAGTCAAATCTGACCCATTTGACATCTTTTCATCCCCTGGTTCTGTATGAAGATCACCGGGGTCAGTGATCTAGATTCCTGCCAGCACCTATAATCGTTGTCTTAGATACTTGTGAATGCTTGTAGCTCTCAGTGTGCAGGAACTCTGGGGGCAAACTGGAGAACAGGGTGATGGGAAAATGCACTAATTGGTAAAGAAAAGAAATCTGGGGTCACAAGAGGATGTTTTTCCTTCAGGGGCTGGTGAAGTTACCAAATGGCCAGAGGCGAGGCCTGCTTGTAAAGTGCTCTACCACTGGGATAACTGATGTGAGTTTTCTGCTCATCTCTGGCAGGGCTCCAGGCTGTCAAGCACAAGTAAATAATCGACTTTGAAATTCTTATGGACAGAGGTATGCTTGGTCCTGATAGTAGTAACAGAATTTAAAGAGCAATATCCTTGGCTCCACTAACAATTCCTCCAGATTGATGAAAAGCTTACCAGGTGAAGGTGGAATCCACCATAATTAGAGGCATTTTATTTTATAGAAAATGTTTACCATACCAACTCTGTGATGAGCTTTGCCACTTGTAACAGTCTCTACAAGAATGATTATTAATCAGATTTGAAGAAGACTTCGAAAAAATACATGAGCCTTCCATCCCCTCATGTGCACACACAGTTTGCAATCAATTTCAAGGATTCTGTTCCTCCAAAGCCCACTTCCCCACTGGACCTCAGGCAAAGAATTCCTGCTCTAGACCAAATGTGCCAAATGTGTGTTTGCTGACGTATTCACTAAGCTATATGGATTTTCTAAATCCAAAGTCTTTGGATTGCGATTTAGGTAACACCCCAAATTCATTTCTTCAATTGCCACTAATTTTTTCTTTAATTTTGGGGGTTGGCTTGTTTCTAATTTTACTCACCACTGCATGTAATCTAAGCAGGAGTTCCTGTTTATCAACAAGAATTTTTATGGGTGCATGCCGTGTACCAGCAACTGTGGTTAATGCTGGTGATAGATGAGAATAGAGAGAGTGGCCCTGGAATGTATGGGCTGGTGGGAGAAGACAGGACTCAGGTCATGTTAAAGCAGCAGAATCTTCTATCAGTTATCTCTCTGGAGTGAGGGCTGTAGATCTGTGGGGCCCAGAGCAGCAGGGCCCTAGAGTGTGGAGGAGACCCTGGCACCGAGGAGGTATAAAGGCTGTTCCTTTGACTGTTGCACCTTTGCAGAAATGCCTGGGGGGTTCTCACAGGGAGGATGAGACTGGGAGGGTGGCCTACCCTTTTATCGAAGGCCTCACACTGGGAGGCGAGTGAAGCACCTGGATCTCAGGTGGAAAATTTTTGGCGATGCCAAAAAACCCTCTGTAATCAGGATCAGACAGAACCACGATTAGGGTGAGGGAGTGAGGTAAGTCCGGCGAAGACTTTATTTAAAATTTTGACATTTTTGTTCATCATGGATAAATTCATTTTGACCATTTAAAAATACGGCATTAAAATGTGTTTTCTCTTGGTCGCTAAGATTTTTGGTGTTCCTTTAAATTCTGTGCCCAAAGCTAGTGCTTCACTTTCCTCCCCTGGGTCCCCGCCCTGCCTCATGACGTAGTGATGAGTCACAGCGCTTCGCTAAAAATGTGTACAAAGTATCATTTTAATCATTGAGTTGATATAGAATGTGTACACTAGTAATAAATATTTTGCTTAATAAATGATTTACATATTTTCTGATAGATAAAATTTATTTGACCTGCTAGCGTCCTTAAGCAATGTAAAGTATGATTGAGAGTCGGTATATTGAGACACATAGAGCATATACTTGCATCATTTTTTAACTCAGCAATTTGTCACTTAGCTGGAAAATCCCACCGCGCAGAGCCACATCTGGTTCTGAGATTTAGCTGTCAGGTGGCCACATGCTAGCGGAGAAGAGAGGCCACTGTGTGTTGCGTGGCCGTCGCTGGCACGCCATGGCCGACACCACTACGCCCTTCCTATTTCTGGGTCCCCCGTGCAATCTCGGGCCCTCACGTCTGGCTGTATGGTGCCCTCCCCTCTTCTTACTGCTCCAGGCCTCCCATCTCTGTTTTCTTCTCTCCTTAGTCTACTTGTTCCCCGATATCCCCAGCACCAGACTTCGCTTTGTTTCATCCCTGACTTCCCCGTCTCTGGCATGTATCTGTCTCCCAATCTAGTTCTCCACCATCGGAAACAAGTTCTAGAAGCCTAATTAACTTGTAAAGTATGTTCAGTTTGGATGGCAAAACTCATCCTTCTTCCCCGTGACTTGGACCTCCTGACCTTTCCTCATAAAACACTCCTGTCCTATTTGCTACCCTGTGCTCAGTTGTCATTACTTTGTGTTGACAGTTTTATTGTTTCCTGGTGACCCTGTCCATCCACAATTACTGTGGTATGTAGCAACCTATTTATTTCAAAGTTAAATGTGTGGAATAAAAATAAAAGCAAATGTTTCACCTTCTAGGGAGGAAAAAAATGTCAGTTTTGAAAATATAACCTATAGTCACTCATGTATGCATAAATTCTATTGTAATTTATTTCACTAAATTAGTGAGCAGATCCTTAAACATGTCCAGATAACAGTTAGTACCTCTTGGCTTTTGAGACCTCCCAGGCCTTTAAAATTTTGTCAATAAATAAACAAATATCGAATGCAAATTTTTTGTAGAAGTCAAAATCGACCAAATGAAAGGATATATTACAATTAACAAATAAATGGTTTTAGTTCATTGACTATAAATGCAGATGATTCAGTTTTTGGAAATATCCTGGATTTTGGTATAAAATAAATGTACATTTAGGCCACTTGGGCGACCAAATCATAATTTGGAATGAAAGTAATGAAGAAAAAACAGTTTGTCATGTAGCAGTGTGGAGTAAGGGCGAGGAGGAGACCAAAGCCTTTCTCTCTGGCACTGCCCCTGATTACAGAATAAACTCAGGTACAATGTGTCCCACGCGGATGCCTCATGCTCTTAAGTGGAAGGCAGGACGAAAAAGAATGGCTTCCACCCAATAATCAGCAAAGCTGATATAAATCAGCATTGCATAGTTACAGACATCTTCAAGGAAATCACTTATCTCTGGTTGCATTCCTGTTATGAATTCAAATAGAAAGGGACTGTCATTTGCTTTTGACAGTTGAAAGGTCTGCATGAAGATGCAGAAAGAAAGAAAAAAATTTTGGTATTTTCCATAGGTGGCCAAGAGGTTTAGTATTTTTTCAGATACAAGAAGTTATTCTTCTATGTATATGTATATTTTTAGACCAAGGGATGGGTAAATCTTTATTAATTTATTATTCCTTTTAAGGCTCTGTGCTGTTCACATCTTTTGGGAAAATGGACGAGGACTACGAAACATGCCTATTTGCAGAAGTATGCCCTCAACAGTTTATCTTTGGATTAACTGATACATTTTAAGGAGCCAAATTGTCCATAACTTCATCCTGAGTTACTTCAGAGAAGTGAAGGGAGGCAAAAGTAACACTTCTCCGGTGCTTTGGGATCCTTGGTAAAAAGCTATGTGAGAAACACAAAGTATCGCTCTCTTTTGGCAATCATGATTCTAAAGCATATTGAAGCAGACACTTGAGTGCTCCAAATGACAAGATAATCCAGATAAACTTTAAGCGTCTTGCAGCTTTTGAAGTTTCTAAAGCCAAGTAGAGTCGAAGGATAAAAGACAAACCAAGTTCCTAAGTTAGTTCACATTACATACACTTAAGTGTCTCTGCTTCGCATGAATCCCGAATGTCAGCAACAATTACTACAGCCAAGTACCTAAAGTCATCTATCTGCACGTGGATGGTTCTGTCATACATATGTGCAATAGATCACAGAAATGAGGCTGTCTTCTTCTGTAACTTGCTTTTTTTTAATTAACATAGTACTGAGTAATAAAATACGCCTCTCTACAATATTAGTTGTGAAAGCAAGAGTTCCTAATGATATAAATGAATCAGAATGTATTCAACCAATCCCTTTTGACTGGATATTTACATCATGTATCAGAAGACTCCACCAACCTATCGACATAGATTAGATTTGACCTTTTATGGTTTCTAAAGCTATTAGTAAAAACAAAACCTGTTAGAAGGTCCAAGAGTGGATAGGATCAGAAGTCTCGTGAGGTATTGCACAGTGGGTCAGGGGAGCTCCGGCTTTACAGGCCTTGGGGGAGGACTGGATGTTTAAGTGATAATCCAGGTGAAGCCATTGTGTAAACTATCATATGTATAGAGTATGACACACTTAGGCTAAGGAATAACTATTTTTCACATAGATCTGTTAATGAGTCTTGCAGCTGAAGACATTAGCCTATATTTGGTCATTAGCTAAGGTTTATGCAGTTTTATTTTATTTTAAATATATCTTTCTTAGAAGTCTTATATAGACTTGTGTATGGTACAGTTTAAAAAGTAGACAACAGCTTTATAATCAATGAAAAATACATTTATATTTATGAAGTCTGACGGCCAGAAGTGTGTTAATGTAGCTAAGCAGAAATACATTTCCCAGAATACCCATTCCTGTTTGGTTTCCAGTTCAAGTTGGCCCCTGAAAAACTTGCACAAGATTTGGAAGGCCAAAGTGAAACGAAATCCACTTTGTCCTTTTGGGAAGGTTGGTTCAGCATGCCAGAGATCATGGCAGCTCACACACATTGCTGGTCTGCTGGCTCACCTTGCTGCTGTGAGGCAGCACTCGCACCCATCCTGCCCCCAGATTCTACCAGATATGCTCCTTCAGCTTCTCTGAATCTTGGGCCATGTATGCATGCAGCTCCGTGGTTAGAGTACAGTTTTTCCTCCAGCTCAACCAAGCACCCGGGTGGGAGGTGATGAAAAGGAGACGCCTGTTCCAGTTTGTTGTCACAGGTTCCGGTTTGTCCATGTTCTCATCCGCATCCAGCTTCCCACCTGTGGTCTGGCTGATTCACAGCCCCTGCATAGATTGCTTCACCAGCTCCCACAGTTACATACAGGCTATCCACTATAATGTATTTCTATGTGAGACCTTTTATAGAAGTTCTACTTCTCTCTGATCAAATGCTGTTACAAAAAACAAAATAAACAAATAAATAAAGTACACACACACACACACACACACACACACACACACACACACACACACTGAATCTGAAAGGACGCTGTAGGAAGACAATAGCAAGGCCTCAGCCACCAAGGGTTAGATTGGAGGTGGAGATCAAGGGAACCTTTAGTGTAGGGACCAGTATGTGAGATGGGCGAAAACAACATGATGGCACCATCCCAAGAAGTCTGATGGGGGATGACCTATGGACCTGGGAACATGGAGCACAACTTCAGACACAAAGGCCCTGGGTACTTTGACACAGAGAGAGCTCTACACATGTGCAATTAGTGCACCAAAGTTTCAGAACTTGAGACTCATAGAATACATTGAATTTGCATGTAAGAAAAATTTCTTGACAAGTGGGGGACTGGGACAGAAGGGTTATAGTAAACTTTAGTGGACACTGGATGTTTTTGTGCCCCAAATATGTACAACTGTATGCATCCTTTCCCCACACTCTCAGGTCAGGTAGACTGACTCCAGCCCACCCCCGATATGGAGATGGAAATTCGGTCAACTCCTGGCTTCACATTCCCACAGCTGATAACCCCAATGGAAATAGATCCTTGTATATTCTCCAAGGAAATAGAATCTTATTGGCCTGACTTTCAGCTCACCTCTGAACTATCCCCATAGCTAGCCTTCGTACTGAGCTGAACCGTGTCCCCCAACCCCCGCCACCCATCCTCCCAGCACACCACATTCATATGTTTAAGCCCTAACTCCCAGTACTTCAGAACATGACTGGATGTGGAGATAACTAAAGAGGTAATCAAGATAAAATGAGTTCATATTGATGGGCCAATATAACTGATGTCCTTATAGGAGCAGATTAAGACACAGACATGCAGAGGGAACACCATGTGGAGACACAGAGAAGATGGCAAGCCTGGGAGAGAGGCTTCAGAAGAAACCAACTCTCTTGACACTTTGATCTTGGACTTTTAAGCCTCCAGAATTGTGAGTAAATAAATTCTGTTGCTTAAGCCACCCAGTCTGTGGTAGTTTGTTAGGACAACCCTAGACAACAAATACAACAGTCTGCATACTTATTAAATAACTCAATTTTTATAAAGGGATATCAAACCAATCTCTACTGTCTGTTTTGAAATACGTCTGTATTTACAAGTGTCGTGAGCTAGCTCCACAAGGAATACCCTCTTAAACTAGGGGCCCAACTACCATTTAGCAAAAATCAAGCTGAAACAACATTTATGAAAGGAAGTTTGCTCAAAGGCCATTCATTTGATCAATTCCTCCAGATATTCAAAAGCTTGCCTCTGCATCAGTAAGCTGGGTCCTCTGCTGTAAAGTGTTGGTTCAGCATTAGATTGTGCTTAATTGATTTTTGTTGAGGTCATCAGCATAGAGCAAAGAATATTCTGGAAGAACCTAAAGAAGTGCATTTGTGTGTCTACTAATAGCTTGCTACTGAAAACATTGCATGGGATTCTTGTTAGGAGGTCCTTAGGGAGAAATTTTAACTAATTTAAGTACCAAGAATATCTGCTCTTCCATTGATCAATTAATCCAGAGATTAACTTTTTTTTATTTTTGCAAGGATGGCTGGAAAGTTGGGTAATGGTTCTTAAACTTAATGTACAGAAGAATCACCTGAGGAGCTCATTTTTGAAACTCTTCTTGAGAGTTGAGTAGGGAAATGTGAGAAAATATGCAATTTAGACTAATGCTTACTCTAAGCAAAAATGTTTTAACTGTTCGTTTGGATAGTCTCAACACTTAATAGGTAAAAGTGCTCAGGTCCCCTTCCCCTTACTTTTCTTCCTAGGATGGCACTTGGGTATATGAGGCATCTTAGGTGCCTCTGGCACGGAGCGGAAGGGACCCCACCCTTTTCTGGTTCTTGAGTATTTCCCTGGTTTCAGACCCTTGCTCTCTTCCATGCCTCCCCACTAGCCCTCTGACCGGACCTCCCAGGCCCTGGTCTATTGTGGTGTCATCTTGACCCAGACAGCAGGCCTCACTACAGTCTGGCTGGCTTTCAGCCCCAGTGCCCACACAGCATGGAGCTTGAGGGAGGATCAAAATAGTTAACCCCATCACTCTCTGTCTAGCCGCATGGCCTGCTTTCTTAAATAGGCTTGAGTGGCCGTATGTTGGTGTGGGGTCCTCTGCACAGTCATTTTCTCCTTGAATCCCAAATGAAGTAAAAGGGACAGTAGTCCCTTCTCCTTGAGGTTTCTTTCCTTATATAGCACTAATAAACCTCTCTGGGCAAAGGTTTGGGAAGGAGACAAAAGTCTGAGAAGGGGACCTCAGGAGATATAGGACTGAACACTTGAATCCCACTTCTTTCTTCTGCTGCTTCCTATTCCCCAACCCAGAAAAGCATACATCTTGCTTTTCTTCCCCCACATTTTGATCTCCTTCTACAACTGAGCAAGAGATTTCCTGCCACTGAATTCATGGGTGGAAATGGAATTTTCTCAACACTAAGAAGAACTTAGTGGGTATGGGTCCTCCAGGAGTAGTTGTTCATATACTAAAGTAGGAAATAAAAGCATTTGGGAAATCTTTTCTCTCTGAAAAATGCATGGCTCTTAAACTTATTGACTGCCTGCTAAAATTCTATTTCATATGTCGGATGCTGAATAGCACATCAGTCTTTATTTTTATTTTTCTCTCCTCAACACATCTCTTGCAACAGATGGATGGTCTAGGGCATGTACTTGGAAATGCAAAACAAATTAAGCGCACTAATAATTTTAAAATGATCTCCTATATATATTGTATATTATAAATGATTATAAAAGATGGATATCAGAAAATAGAGAGGAAAAAAAAGAAAATGGCCTTCACGGACAGGAGGAAAAGTAAATACACCCCAAGTGCCCCAAACTTGTTTCACTGGCCCCGGTTGCAAGGGGCAGTCCTGAAGTTACAGCTGCTGAGAAATAATAGCTGGTATCTAGGCGGTGTTTTTTGCACCCCTAATCTGTGGCATCTATTGGTAAACATAAATTACCTTTAAAATTAGATGTGGATTATGCTACAGACTGGTTGTCTTTGATCTGATAAGGGACTCGAAGGTTGTATTCAGGGATTTCTAAGAGTATTAGGATGATGGCAAGTAATCCAAATTTTCTTCGCTTCAATTTTTTTCCCTACACTTTTTATGAAGTTTGATAAAAACTGTTCTCTTTTCTTTCTTGTTGACCTCAAAGGAATGTGGCAGAGAAAAACTATTGAAGAATAGGGATCCCTTTAGAAGAAGGTTGAGATATTAAATTTATTACACCATTTATTGTTACACATACAGAATGGACAGCTGTCTTATTCTGTATCCTTAATAATGGAATCCAAACCGGTGGGCAGTTAAAGACTTTGAAAAGAAGTTATGTGTTCTTATTTCATTTCACATTTCCTCACTTCTTGTTTCAATGGGGACTGAGATATAAGGAGGGTTTAGCCATGTTCATCATTAGCCAGGACAGGAGGAGAGCCTGGCATGTGGTATTAGGTGACAGATAATTCTGTATGTGGCCAAACCTCAACAGGAGAAAGCAGGGCACTTGATAATTAAAGAGTGACAGGAAAGATTGCCAAGCAGGATGATTTTCATTATGGAGCTTGATTATTTTGGCTTGTTGAGTGAGCATAAATGGATACAAAATCCTTGAAGATTTTGAAAACATTAGAATTGGTTGAATGATGGCTTCCTTCATTTCCCTGATTTTCCTAAAAGATTCCTTGTTTTGACAAAAGGTTGCTACCAGCTTTAAATTCCATCTCTACAATGAATGTAAGAGGTGGATTTGTTCCTTTTGCAACCTGCACACTGGTGTAGCACTCTCCCCTGATTTCCATTTTTCCCTTCCTATTACCAACCCTTTCTTTTTTTTTTATGTAAACCCTAGCCTTTCCCCTCCCACTGTTCTGTAGCAATGGGAACGTGCCATCACTGGTGGGTTTTTTTTGTTACTGTTGAAAAATGCAGTAACAAAGGTAGGTCATGAATATATTCTGGAGGCATGGTTTGTAAAAGAGAAATTTTTTTGAAGATGCTTTTTTTGATGAATCCATTAGTGTTGTCTTGATTAAAAAAAAAATGATGCCAGGGTGGAGTCTCCTTTTCTCCCAAGCACCTCTGATCTCAGTGTACAAACAATATTTATATTCCAGTTCACAGGGAAAAAAAAATGGAAGATGAAAATATTTCATTGAAAACTGACAGCTTTAACGAACTTTAAAGGTTAACCCTGGTGCTAGTTGACATATCTATTCATGTCTCCATTAGTCTATTGAATTACTCAGCTGAACATGCATACAAAAGCACAACTTGAAAAAAAATACCCAGAAAGCCAACATTAATAATTCATAAATACTGGAGGCTGGTGACTGACAATTTTCCCCCTACTGTGTTGAAGTCTGTTAAGAACTGAATCCTGATAGCTCCTAAGTTACTTTAGAAACTCAGTGAGCAGCTTTGTCCAGGAATGTTAATGTTCCTGTAAGTGGTGAGCTGCCGGAACACTGGATTTTCATCCCCTCCAGCACTTGTTCATGTTCGTTTGGATTAGTGTAAGGTACGGCTTCTCATGAGATGTGTAACTGACAGTTTTTATATTTGAATTTCACAAGCATCTGCAGACCATAAAGGACTCCGAATTCAGCCATAATCCCCCGTTACATAGTAAATCGGCATTTTTGAACAGATTCCAGGTACCAGTTACGGCATTAATGAGGACAGACATTCACGTTGTCTGTTTGGGCAGGACTGCAAGTGATGTTGTTTCTGACAGGGCTGGCTTGCCGCAGAATGCATCCTCTCCCTTTCTCCACGTGTATGAAACTATACTTACCAAACCTTCCCATTAAAAACAGAAGCTATCAACATCTTTTGGTATTAACCATTTTCCCAGGGACGTAGGGATAAATCCTACCACTGTCGCCTGACAGTGAATTGATTTCAAGCTCTTTTATAGAACAAATAAGAATTCAAAGTGGACATTATTGGAAAGGTTTGGCAAAGAGCTCCCACTGAGGACTGAGAAGGGGACTCGGCGGGTCGGGTCCTCCTGATGGTACCGACTGCTTTTCTCACTTGGGTTTGCTTCAGAAGGGCTTCCAAAGCTGTCATTTCTCTAGCTGATATTTCTACCACCTGTCAGTGGTTTTCCCTTCAGAGTTCTTAATTGTCATGCCTGCCCTTTGGAAACAGCAGTGGAACTGGATGAGACTTGGGAAATGGGAATTTTGATATGAGGTTTTCTGTTAGTTCTCACAAACCAGCTTCTAAGTATGAAACTATGGTGGTGTCCCAATGTTAAAAACCCCTACTTGGCTTCCTATATTACAATGTTAGAAATTGCTTTATATTAGGGATACTTAGAGAAATAACTCAATCTCTGCCTTTATTAGCAATAAGCCTATTTCCATTTCCTTTAAATTGCCGTGTGGCAACAGCCAGAAACTATTATATTAATGGAAGTTCTTTCTCATTAAAATCTTAGACTCATGAACTGCCATTAAAGGATGTAAGTTTCAAGAAGGTTTGTAATGTTGCAGAGTAGAAACTCAAAAATGATTGATTGATTAACTTGAGGCATTGGCTTCTGTATTAACCAATAAAGCCCCAAACATCTATTCAGCACCTTGCCTCTATGAAGAATTTCACCGGGTGGGATGAAGGTATTAGTCATTTGTAACCTACATAGTTTGAAAACTCGTCCTGCTTATTAATAACATGTAATGTAGACAAACTGTCTAAGCCTGTGCTTCATTTTCTTGTCTGCAAATTGGGGATAATAGTGTTTACTTATTGGGTTGCAGGGCAGATTAAATAAGTATGCAGATGAAATCTCTAGCAGAATTAATAGTAAGTGTTCTTCTCTTTTCCCATACATTAGCATCAGAACAACCTTTTCAAAACATAGTGTGTATGTGTTTGTGTGTGTGTATGTATTCTTTTATTATAATCTCTGAGGTAGAAGAAAGAAGACATTGATTACATTTATTTTGCAGATGAAACAGTCCAGGTACAGTCAAGTTACCTGACTTGTCCAACTTTGCATCTAATTCAGAACTGGAAGTTTCCTACAGATTTTCTTCTTTATAGTATTTCCATGAGTATATACTGACTTTTTATGCCACCTTATAAGGAATACTTTACTCCTAATTATTTCAATCAAAATTGGTCATTATGTCAAAGGCTATAATTTAAGAGGAGGAAGGAAAATGTTTCAAAGATTACTGATTTAGTGATTGATACTTTTTAATAGAAAAAACTTTGTTTAATATAATAGCTACAAGTTATTTTGGGCTTACTATCAGAAATTGTGTTAAATACTATACAAATATCAACATGTTTATGTCTCCCAGCAATCCGATGCTATTGGTACTATTAATACTTCCATTTTACAGTTGAGGAAATGGAGGCACCAAAAGGTTATGTTCATAGCACATAAATCACTCATGTATTTGGGGGAGGCAAAGCTGCATTTCCAACCCAGGAGCTGTAACCAGGATTTACATTAGTTAATGTATAAATTTTGATGCCCAAAATTGTTTATATGAAACATAAAATTATGACATAAGAGAATAATGTCTCAAAGTGTTTGTGATTTTGACTTTCCTTGATGTTTGACTTCAAGGTTAAGAGAAAGGAAAAATGTCAAGAAATTTAATTATGCTCACTTCAGTCTACACAAATTTTTCTTTTTATCATTTGCTTTTAACCTTTTATTTAATAAATAAAAACTGTAATACAAAATGGAGAAACATGGCTAGACATATGGAATGGTACAGATGACCTATCTTTTGTTTCTGAGACTATGTTCACTTTATTATAGTAGCAATTGTTAATTATAATTTTGTTTCCAAACCCAAATTTAATTAACATGGATTTGGTAATAGCATTTCTTCACTTACCTTTACAGAATTATATCTTTTTATAAGATCCTATTAACACTTTTTTCTTGAATTCTCTGGTCATTTCCTGTGACCCACAAAAACCCATAGGACAAGGGGGCCAATCATTATTTCTCAGGTTGATAACAGTTTAGAAAAATTTAACTTTGAAATCCAGAATTCTCCTCTGCCTAATACACATTTTTAAGAACAACTTTATTTGCTTTTTTTTTCTTTGAGGGTCTGAGGCAGCTTGTAACACAGGAAACCAAAATGAAAGCGACAAAAAAGAAATAAATGTCAGGATCAAATAAAAAAGAAGAGCATAATTATACACATCATAAGGCTCAAAACTTGTTGCCATAGCTGGCTTGGAAAGTGGCTCTAAGCTATTATATAATTCCTTAAGGCTGGTGAGTAATATAACAAACACTGACCTAGATCACATTGTTCTAACTTATAAAACACTAAATTTCATGTGGCTTGACTATATGATGACATTTGATAAAAGCTAAAGGTAAACACTACTCTCTTAGAGATAACCCTAACACGGACTAAATAGGTAACTTTCTGGAAGTGCAGCTCACTTCAGAGATTCAAGATTCCAGAGAAATTAATGGATTGTATAGATATTTATAAAAATACATTTTCTCTATATTGCAGTTATTTTGCAAAAGTCTCATTAACTTTCTGTCCCAGATTTATAAAATATATATAAATAATACAAAGCAACATAAACTCTAATCTTTCTAATCTCCTTCTCTCCCCTCTCCCATAGCTGGTATCAATAGAAGTGTGTGTTAATTCATTCCATAGTAAGGAATGCTCAAAATGCTAGATACAATGCTTTAAAACCCTTAAAAAAAAAGATGTATGACTGAACTGGGGTTAAATTATCTGGAATAGCTGGTGTTCAGAGTCAGTGAGAAGCGAGAACTGAAGTCGGATCTTTGCCTTGAGCACATGTGCTGAGCTCTGTCAGTCACACTCTAGGCTTCAAAGGTCCACACCCGAGGAGAAGGAGACAAAGCCTGTGACCCAATGAGAATGGGATGGCAGACTGGTGTCTTCTACACAAAGCTCAGGTCAATGCCCTCATGAGGTACCTTGAAAAAGTGTATATCCTTCACAGGGAAATTTGCCTGTTTCATCTTTGGCAAGACAAAAAAAAATGAAGTCTTCTCAGAGAATCTGAATAAAAAGCACATTTATCAATATAGCTCGAAAAACTCATCACTTAGAGAAATTCCATGTTGTTAGTGCTGCCAGGCCTATGAAAACAAATAAAAATGAGTTCTACCTGGAGAGATGCATAAGCCACAAATTCAAGCAGAAGAGGCACAAAGCTTTGGGCAGCCTCATGGTACCTAGAAGACAAGAACTGGAGTTTATAGCTCTCCAAAGTGAGAAAAGCTCTGAGGCATGCCCTGGGTTTTAAGTTGAATCTACTGAATGTTAAACCCTAAGAATAAGGATAAACTGAAAATAGACTAGATCTTCCAAAAACAGACACCAAACTTCAAATCATCTCCATTCCTGATTGGATAAAGATGATCAGCCCCTCATCCAACCGTCTGCCCAAGAAAAAAAAATGTTATCTCTGAAGGAAGAAAATATCATTTAAGACGTCTGTGTTTTCTTTTTTGCACTATGTCTGGCATTTCAAATATATTACCTGATATGCCAAGAGGACTCATTTCCTCTTGAACACCGAGGAAAAACACAAACAATACAGTCCCACAGGTGATCCAGGTACTGACATTAATATATTTAGAAAGAGGTAGGTGGAGAATTCTACCAGAGGATTAAAACCTATAAAAAATAATGCAGAGGGAATTCTGTAACTGAAAAATTTATGAACTGAAATTAACTCAATAGGTTGATTTAACAGGAGATTAAATAAAACAGAGAGAATTAGGGTGATGATTAAAAGAATCATAAAAGGATGCATAACTAAAAGCTCTCAAAGGGGAAAAATTGAATAATAGATGCTAGTTGATAACATCCCAAAAAAGGCAAGAAGCAGAGAAAACAAAATGAAAAACAGATTGGACAAATAGGAAACAGATAAGAGAGATTTAAGCAGACATATTTCAATAATTACCTTGAATGGAAATAGAACAAATACTCCAGTTAGAAGACCATAAAGATCAAAAATAAATCAGAATATGTTTATAAGATACATTAATCTATGACACAGGAGAGGTGAAAGTGAAATATAGAGGAAGCATACTGTGCAAACACCAACCAAAGGAAGCAGGTAGTCTGTCCTACCTCTAATATTAACACATCTAGTAACAGGTGAAGTATACTTTAAAGAAGAAGTATTAGAAAAAAGGAGTGACATATGATAGTGATAACAAAGTCAATCCATCAGGAAGTTACAATAATTCTATTTTTATGTGTATCAAACAATACCACCTGAAAATGTATGAAGAGAAAATGACAGAACTAGAATGAAAAACAGACAAGTCTACTAACATTTTAAAAGATGTTAACTGACACAATATGGGTACAAAAATTCAGTTGGAGTAGAGATGATATGAACAACATGATTTTCCAGTTTGACTTAATTCACAGGTGAAACCCTGAATTTCCTAATACACATTCTTTCCAGGTGCACATGGAACATTATCTAAAATTGATTGCATAGTTGTTCATAAAACAACTTTCAACAAATATCAAAGAACTGGAATTATGAGTATGTTCCTTGGTTACAATAGAATGATTTTAAAAATTAATAATAAAAGGTATCCTGAAAATCCTCAAATATTTAGAAACTGAGTACTTCTTTTCTGAAATAACCCAAAGGTCAAAAAAGTTATTAAATGGAAATTGGAAAATGGTTTGAACTGGTTATTAATAAAAGCACACATATTGACATATGAGGGATACAGCTAAAGCCACACTTACAAGGGAAATTATAACTTTCAATGTGTGTGTGTATTAGACAAGAAGAGAGGCTAGAAAGTCAATGATCTGAGCATCTATATGAAGGTGTCAGTGTACAAACAGCAAATTAAAAACAGAGTTAGTAAAAAGGAGAAAAAAGATAAAAAAGGAAATTAATAAAATAAACTCATATGTATAATAGAAAATTAACAAAATCAAATTTAGCTCGTTCAAAAGACCAAATAGATTCATATTCCTATCCCAAGACTGAAATAAAAAAGAGAGAAACCCAAATTACTAATTAGAAGTAAAAAAGGAGGCATAACTACAGATCATTAAATCATTAAAAACTCGTAACAGGGTATTATAAACAAGTTTATCCCAATATATGTAAAAATTCAGGTTAAATAGATAAATCTGTAGGAAACCAGAACTTACCAAAACTAATTCAAAAAAAGACAGATTATTTGAAAATTTTTATATCAGTTAAGGAAATTGAATCCATAGTTAAATGCTTTTCATAAGAAAGTCCCCACGTCCAGATAGTAATACTAACAAATTCTTCCAAACATTTAAGAAAGGAATGGCATCAATTTTAGGCAAATTTTTCCAGAAACTGATAAAGAGAAAACACTTCCCTGCATTTTTCATGTCCAACCTATAATATTTATACCTAACTGGACAAAAGCAACAAAATATATAAAAATTATAAGTCTCAGTCTTGGACTTATGTGGATGCAAAAATCCTAAACAAAAATACATAAACAGTAAATCTAGTGATATATGGAAAGGCTAATACATCACAACCATGTGTAGTCCAAAAATATAAGATTAATTTAACATTTGAAAATATTTGAAATTAAATTAGTCAAAGAAGAAAAGCATACCATTACCTCAATAGAGGCAAAAAAAAAAGCATTTGATAAAATTAAAAATTTATGATAGAAATATTTAATAACAACTAGCAAACTAATGAATGAAAACATTTTCCTGATGAAAAGTGTTGCTATAGATTGAATGTGTGCCCCAAAATTCATATTTTTAAATCTTAATGCCCACTGTGATTGTGTTAGGAAATGAGGGCTTTGGAAAGTGACTAATGTCTTTAGAAAAGAAGCCCAAGAGAGCTCTTTCACCCCTCCCAATATGTGAGGACACAGTGACAAGTTGGCAGTCTGTAACTCTTACTGGGGGGTTTTATCAGAACCTGGCTGTGCTGAAACTCTGCACTTGGGCTTCCAGCCTCCAGAACTGTGAGAAATGAACTTCTGTTGTCTATACCCTATACTTTACAGTGAAATGTTGAAAGCTTTCCCTCTTATGCCAGGAACAGCACAGGGTTCTAACTCCTGAAAGTAAAAACAGAAAAGAAATAAAATATATAAGGAATGAAAATGATGAAGTAAAATGTTCATTGTTCACTGGATGACATGTATGTGAAAATAGAAAATCCAAAAAAATATACAAAAATGTAAATATGAATTTAGCAAAACAATGTATAAAAATCATTAAACAAACATCAAATGTTTTTCAATATATTATCAAAACATTAGGAACAGCTGGCCTGTGGCCCCTGCCAGTGCCCTAGGCCATCTGAAGGCTGCCCCACCCATAGCAGCCTAGGGAATTAACACAGAAGATGCTCCTTGTGTGCGGTTAACCGGCACAGACAGTGGAGACAGGCAAGGTGACCGGAAAGCGGGAAGGGACCCTCCCAGCTGACACCTGCACCACTTGCCGGCGACCACTCCCATGGCTCAAGGATGATGAAAAGGCAGAAGAACCTTGTTCAGTCCAAAATCCCTCAAACAACAGAAAAAGGGCTCCATGAGACTGAAATCACCAATCTTCCTGAAAAAGAATTCAAAATAAAAGTCATAAGCATGCTGATGGAGCTAGAGAAAAATATTTAAGAGCTAATGGATGAATTCAGGAGGGAGATAAAAGAAATGAAACAAATAATGGAGGGATTTAAAAGCAGATAAGATGAGGTGGAGGAGACTGTTAATGGAATAGAAATCAGAGAGCAGGAATACAGGGAAGCTGAGGTAGAGAGAGAAAAAAGGATCTCTAAGAATGAAAGAATATTAAGAGAACTGTGTGACCAATCCAAATAGAACAATATTCACATTACAGGGGCACCAGAAGAAGAAGAGAGAGGAAAAGAGATAGAAAGTGTCTTTGAAGAAATAATTGCTGCAAACTTCCCCAATCTGGAGAAGGAAATAGTTTCTTAGACCATGGAAGTCCACAGATCTCCCAACACAAGGGACACAAGGAGGACAACATCAAGACATATAATAGTTAAAATGGCAAAGATCAAAGACAAGTACAGAGAATTAAAAGCAGCAGAGAGAGAAAAACGGTCACCTACAAAGGAAAATTCATCAGGCTATTAGAGACCTCTCAGCAGAAACATTACAGGCAAGAAGGGAATGGCATGATATATATTTAATGCAATGAAACAGAAGGGCCTCAAACCAAGAATACTCTATCCACCAAGATTATCATTTAAATTTGAAGGACGATTAAGTAATTCCCAGATAAGCAAAAGTTGAGGGAATTTACCTCCCACAAACCATCTCTACAGTGTATTTTAAAGGGACTGCTCTAGATGGAAGTATGCTTAAGCCTAAATATCTGTCACCAGAGGAAAAAAAACCACAGCAAAGGAAGTAGACCAATTAAATACTAACAAAAAAAAAAAAGGAAAATTAAATCAATTATCCACAAAGTCAGTCAGGGGATACACAAAGAGTACAGAATAAGACACCTAACATAAAAAGAGTTGAGGAGGAAGAAAAAGAAGGAAGAGAAAAAAGAATAATAAGACTGTGTTTATAATAGCATAATATGTGAGTTAAGTTAGACTGTTGGTTAGTAAAGAAGCTGGCCTTGAACCTTTGGTAACCACAAATCCGAAGCCTGCAAAGGCAATAAGTACATATCGATAATCACCCTAAATGTAAATGGACTGAATGCACCAATCAAAAGACACAAAGTTACAGAATGGATAAAAAAGCAAGACGCATCTACATGCTGCCTACAGGAGACTCATTTCAAACCCAAAGACATACACAGACTAAAAGTGAAGGGATGGAAAAATATAATTCATGCCAACAATAGGGAGAAAAAAGCAGGTGTTGCAGTACTTGTATCAGACAAAATAGACTTCAAAACAAAGAAGATAACAAGAGACAAAGAAGGACATTACATAATGATAAAGGGGGCAGTCCAACAAGAGGATATAACCATTATAAATATCTATGTCCCCAACACAGGAGCACCTACATATGTGAAACAAATACTAACAGAATTAAAGGAGGAAACAGAAAGCAATGCACTCATGTTAGATGACTTCAACACACCACTCACTCCAAAGAACAAATCAACCAGACAGAAAATAAGTAAGGACACAGAGGCACTGAACAACACATTAGAACAGAAGGACTAAACAGACATCTATAGAACATTCCACCCAAATGCAGCAGGATACACATTCTTCTCAAGTGCACATGGAACATTTTCCAGAATAGACTACATACTAGGACACAAAAAGAGCCTCAGCAAATTAAAAATGATTGAAATTGTACGAACCAACTTCTCAGATCACAAAGGTATAAAACTAGAAATAAATTGTACAAAGAAAACAAAAAGGCTCACAAACACATGGAGGCTTAACAACATGGTCCTAAATGATCAATGAATCAATGAACAAATTAAAACAGAGATCAAGCAATATATGGAGACAAATGAAAATAAGAGCACAATGCTCCAACTTCTGTGGGACACAGCAAAGGCAGTTCTAAGAGGAAAGTATACAGCAATCCAGGCCTATTTAAAGAAGGAATAACAATCCCAAATGAATAGCCTAAATTCACAATTATTGAAATTGGAAAAAGAAGAACAAATGAGGCTCAAAGTCAGTAGAAGGAGGGATATAATAAAGACCAGAGAAGAAATAAATAAAATTGAGAAGAATAAAACAATAGAAAAAATTAATGAAACCAAGAGCTGGTTCTTTGAGAAAGTAAACAAACTAGATAAACCTCTAGCCAGACTTATCAAGAAAAAAAGAGAATCTACACACATAAACACAATCAGAAATAAGAAAGGAAAAATCACTATAGATACCACAGAAATCCAAAGAATTATGAGAGAATACTATGAAAAATTACATGATAACAAACTGGATAACCTAGAAGAAATGGACAATTTTCTAGAAAAATACAACCTTCCAAGACAGACCCAGGAAGGAACAGAAAATCTTAACAGACCAATTACCAGCAATGAAATTGAATTAGTAATGAAAAAACTACCTAAGAACAAAACCCCCAAATGAGATGGATTCACTGCTGAATTTTATCAGACATTTAGAGAAGACATTAAGGCCCATTCTCACTAAAGTTTTCCAAAAAATAGAAGAGGAGGGACTAGTACAAATTCATTATATGAAGCCAGCATCACTCTAATACTAAAACCAGGCAAAGGCACCAAAAAAAAAGAAAACTACAGACCAAATCCCTGATGAACATAGATGGAAAAGTACTCAACAAAATATTAGCAAACAAATTAAAAAATACATCAAAAAGATTATCCATCATGATCAAGTGGGATTCATTCCAGGGATGCAAGATGGTCCAACATTCGAAAATCCATCAACATCATCCACTATGTCAATAAAAAGAAGGACAAAAATCACATAATTATCTCCATAGATGCTGAAAAGGAATTTAACAAAATCCAACACCCATTCATGATAAAAATTCTCAGCAAAATGAGTATAGAGGGCAAGTACCTCAACATAATAAAGGCCATATATGACAAACCCACAGCAAACATCATACTTAACAGTGAGAAGCTGAAGGCTTTTCCTCTAAGATCAGGAACAAGACAAGGATGCCCACTCTCCCTGCTTTTATTCAACATAGTACTGGAGGTCCTAGCCATGGCAATCAGACAACACAAAGAAATAAAAGGCATCCAGATTTGCAAGGAAGAAGGCAGACTGTCCCTGTTTGCAGATGACATGATACTGTACATAAAAAACCCTAAAGAATCCACTCCAAAACTACTAGAACTGATACCTGAATTCAGCAAAGTTGCAGAATACAAAATTAATACACAGAAATATGTTGCATTCCTATACACTAATAATGAACTAGCAGAAAGAGAAATCAGAAAAAACAATTCCATTCACAATTGTATCAAAAAGAATAAAATACCTAGGAATAAACCTAACCAAGTAAGTGAAAGACCTATATCCTGAAAACTACAAGACACTCCTAAGAGAAATAAAAGAGGACACTAACAAATGGAAATTCATCCCATGGTCTTGGCTAGGAAGAATAAATATTGTCAAAATGGCTATACTACCTAAAGCAATCTACAGATTCAACGCAATCCCTATCAAAATACCAACAGCATTCTTCAATGAACTGGAACAAATGGTTCTAAAATTCATATGGAACCACAAAAGAACCTGAATAGCCAAGAAATCCTGAGAAGGAAGAATAAAGCAGGGGGAATTATGCTTCCCAACTTCAATCTCAACTACAAAGCCACATCAATCAAGACAATTTGGTACTGGCACAATAACAGACCCATAGACCAATGGAATAGAATAGAGAGTCCAGTTATTAACTCAAGCATATATGGTCAATTAATATATGGTAAAGGAGCCATGGATATACAATGGGGAAATGACAGGCTCTTCAACAACTGGTGTTGGCAAAACTGGACAGCTACATGCAAGAGGATGAAATTGGACTACTATCTAACTCCATACACAAAAGTAAACACGAAATGGATCAAAGACCTGAATGTAAGTTATGAAACCATAAAACTCTTAGATGAAAACATAGACAAAACTCTCTTGAATATAAACATGAGCAAATTTTTTATGAACACATCTCCATGGGCAAGGGTAACAAAGGCAAAAATGAACAAGTGGGTCTATGTCAAACTAAAAATATTTACAGCAAAGAACACCATCAGTAGAACAAAAAGGCATCCTACACTGTGGGAGAATATATTCATAATGACATATCTGATAAGGGGTTGACATCCAAAATATATAAATAGCTCATGCACCTCAACAAACAAAAAGCAAATAATCTGATTAAAAAGTGGGCAGAGGATCTGAACAGACACTTCTCCAAAGAAGAAATTCAGATGGCCAACAGGCACATGAAAGGATGCTCTACATTGCTAATCATCAGAGAAATGCAAATTAAAACCACACTGAGATATTACCTCACACCACTTAGGATGGACAACATTCAAAAGACTTAGAACAACAAATGCTGGTGAGGATGTGGTGAAAGGGCAACCCTCCTACACTGCTGGTGGGATTGTAAATGAGTTCAACCATTGTGTAAAGCAGTATGGAGGTTCCTCAAAAAAGTAAAAATAGAAATACTATTTGACCCAGGAATTCCACTCTAGGAATTTACCCTAAGAGTGCAGGATCCCAGACTGAAAAAGACATATGCACCCCTATGTTTATCGCAGCACTATTTACAATAGCCAAGAAATGGAAGCAACCTAAGTGTCCATCAGTAGATGAATGGATAAAGAAGATGTGGTACATATACACAATGAAATATTACTCAGTCATAAGAAGAAAACAAATCCTACCATTTGCAACAACATGGATGGAGCGAGAGGGTATTATGTTCAGTGAAATAAGCCAAGCAGAAAAAGACAAGTATCAAATGATTTCACTCCTATGTGGAGTATAAGAACAAAGAAAAAAACTGTGGGAAAAAGACAGCAGCAGACTCACAGAACCCAAGAATGGACTAACAGTTACCAAAGGGAAAGGGACCAGGGTGGGTGGGTGGGAAGGGAGGGAGAAAGTGTATAAAGGGCATTATGATTAGCACACATAATGTAGGGGTGGGCACGGGGAAGGCAGTATAGCACAGAGAAGACAAGTAGTAACTCTATAGCATCTTACTATGCTGATGGACAGTGATTGTAATGAAGTATGTGGTGGGGACTTGATAATGGGGGGAATCTAGTAACTACACTGTTGCTCATGTGATTGTATATTAATGATACCAAAATAAAAAAACAATTAGGAAATAAAATCTTTAAAACATGTTATTTACAGCAGCATCAAATAATATCAAATACATGAGAATTTCACTCTAGTGAAAGATGTGAGAATTTCTGATGCTGAAAAATATAGAAATCTCTTCTAGTCTATTGAAAGAAGGCCAAAATAATGAAGGATAAACCATTTCCACATATTGGAAGGCTCAATCTTAAAAAGAAATTAGTGTTTCCTATATGGATTTATAGATTCAATGCAATTCCAGGTTTGTTTGTTTACCTATTTTCAATCATCTCTCCCACCTATCTATAATGGAGAGTGGCATGTTGCTTCTAAAATGTATATGAATTTGCCAAGGGGCATAAATAGCCAAGATGATTTTGAAGTTGTGGAATGAAGTTGCAGGACTACACAACCAGATATGAAGATTTATCATAAAACTATTTTAATTAAGATAGTGTGATATTGATATAAAGATAGGGTGATAAATGAAGCAGAATAGAGTCCAAAAAGTGACCCATCTACATAAGGTTACTTGACTTATGATAAAGATTTCAATGCAGTACTGTGGGGAAAAAATGGTCTTTCTAATAAATGGTGTTGAGTCAGTCAGATATATGTATTTAGAAAAAGAATATTACCCCTATGCTATACTGTAGACAAAAAACAATTCTAGATCCAATGATAGATCTAAATAGGAGACATAAAACAATAAAAGTTCTAGAAAATAATATGAGAATTGTAGAGACCGGAGCTACATGGTAGTATCTAGAACTCACCAAAGACATGCGACCCTTTTCAGAGACTGTCCAAAGTTTTGGGGAGGGAGTGTGAGAAAGTGACAGTTAGACAGACACTACCTGGTTTCTCCATTAGCCCAGCTTTAAACCCCCACTGAACTTACCTTCTAAAAGTCAGTTGTCAAGGAAGCTTGGAAATTGAGCAGAGCAGAAGAAAGAGAAATGGGTCTGAGAGTAAATGAAAAACCCAAAAGCAAAGAAACAAACAAAAACTGTCTGAACGATCATCAAGTTGAAAAGATAAGCATGAGTCCATAAATGGGAGATGAAGCCCAGTGCAAGAGATGGGAAAATAGAAACGAGGCAGTCAGAGGGACAGAAATCATCTGTGAGATGGGAAAGTCATGGTATTAACAGCAAATGGAGTAATGGAGTCATATGGTCCATTTTATGGAGGTCTAGCTTTGTGTTTCCTATGTAGACTAATTCTATCTTGGGTTTCATAGGGACTTCTCTCCACTGAACCTTCTCCTGACTACCCTGCTTCTTGAGGTGGATTGGTTGATATTAAGAGGAAATAATGGTTGATTTCTTAAAATGCTAGTTGTCTTTATTATTGTTTGGAGAATCTATTCCATGTAAGATGAATCAACAAACTCATGCATAGAACAGGATAACTATTACAAATAGTTTTTTTTCAATTTAATCTCCTTACTATTCATTATTTTTCATTCAAAGGTTTAAAAATTCTACTTGATTTTGTTTTTTAAAAGGCTCCTCCTGGAAATTTTAAAGCCATTGTCATCTATCTATCTGAATATATAGATAAATTCTGAAGGATAAGAAGTTGACAATGAATTAGTGTTGACAATGAATTGAATATAATCCTTGACTCTGATTCATCCTTTAAATCGTTCATATGAGCTGAGGGGAAGGAAAAAAACCCAACCAACTCCAAACTGGTTCCAAGAATGGCTTTCCTTTTTAGCCAGTGTTACATTTTTCACAGGATGAGGGAAAAAGCTTTAGTGGTTGCATGCTGTTCTCGGGTAATACTTTTTAGTAATGCAAGAGCTTAGTTGGCTGGGTAACTTGATTATTCTGGAGGGCATGCTATTAGCAGAATGGGAAGAAATCGAAAGAAAAAAAATACTTTACATTAAGGCCACAGACATGCCATGCAATATAATTACTTCAGGTTTTATATCCAAAAAGCTATTACACTTTTTTCCCCCATTCTTTTAGCACTGTGGTATTCTGGTAAGGGGCTTTATAAGAGGCAAGAAATGGATGCTAGCCAGAAAAGCCCAAGAGATTGTTTTGTGAATGAAAAAGGCCTGATGCTGGGAATAAGTCCCCACGGATTTTTCTTTTTAGTTCTTACCAATGAATTGTGGTTATCCATGGATAATCTATTCACTTTTTTTTACCTTAGTATGGAAACGATCATTCCAGGTTTTATCACAGAAATAGTATATGCATAAAGGAGACAATCTACACAAAGTGCTTTTTTATACATGAGAGAAAAATGCAGTGCCCTTCAAAATCATTACCTGCAACCTCACCAAGTATTATTCACTTATCAGGAGAAATTGTTATGAGGAAACAGCATTTGGAATGATATTAGTCAGGACAGATTAGGTTATGCTATAGTAATGATTTAGGTCCCCAAATCTTAGTAGCTGAATAGAAAAAATATTTAATTTTCATTCATTTAATATATCCTACCTACCTGAATATAGTCATTCGATATATCCTACCATTCAATATATCTACAGTGGAAGGCTTTGTTCTAATCATTCAGCTCCAGGCTGGAGCAGTCCCACCAACTTGTACTATTGCCGTCTCAAGACCACAGTTTCCAGGGGCTCTGTAAGAGGGAGAGAGAGCCCAGGGCACCCACTTTCCTTCTTAAGTGCCTTGATAGAGTGGCACGAATCACTTTCACACACAAACCAATCATGTGCCTCCATCGACCTGGAGAGTGTAGTCCCGTGTGCCTAGGAAGGAGCAAAAAACCACCAATGGATGAACACTGCTCTCTTAACCATTGTTCCATTGGAATTCAGTGATTGAAATATGCAAAAGAGCTCATCAAAAGGGAGCCATTTGCAAAATAGGTCGACCTTATCACTTATCTCATGTACATCATCCCAGTAGCATTTCAGTATTTTATTCTGGTTTTGGTGAACGGCCAACCAAAAACCCCCGGGTTTTAAGAGGAGGCATCAGCAGAGACACAAATTCTAAGTATCAGACTCTGAGCTGCTCTCCAAGATACATCAAACTGTGATCCTCTGCTTCCATCATGAAATTTTTAAATAGTTCATTTTTCCTTCTAGGAGCCTGCTGTTGTGTTCTGGCTAGAGAGAACAGGACCAAGGCCAAGTAAGATCTTGAAATTCAAGATAGAGACACTTCTGATCTGAGTTTGCTGAAGAACTCACTGACTCCTACATTCAACTAGGCACGGGTGATGCAGAAACTTTATTTTATAGGCAAATAAAAGAGATAATTTATGTAAAAGTGCCTACCACAGTTCCTGGCATGTCTACAGCAGGTACTCAATAAATGCACCTGTACTTCCTTTGCAAAGGAAGTAAAAATCATATGGGTTTCTACTCTCTGCAAGAAAAGATTTAGTGGGATTCTCACGTAATGATATGCTTCTTACTCCTGTACTTCTATCATACTAGTTTTATAATTACAAAATTATTAGAACTTCTATTCAAGGATTATTATAAGTGAGCAGAAGAGCCAAAGTTCTCATCAGTGTTCTTGTGGTGTAGGGTTGGGACAGCAGTGGAGGACAGGCAACAGGGGCAAATGAACGGAACAAGGAAAATATCAATGATATGTGCTTAAGCAGAGAATTAAGGAGAGTGATGACCTAGAGAATGACTGGAGATTACTCTGCATAGATTATGTATCAGCCCGGCTTCCCTGCCAGGAAAACAGAGGCACCAGAAGCACTGCAGGATAACGATTTAGATGAATGTAGGAGGAGCTGGAGAAGGAGGGTCCAGGAAGCTTCAGGCTGAGAATCAGAGGCAGTGCCTGACTCATCTAGAGGAGCTGAAGCTCAGAGATACGTTCACGTAGCACAAGACTAGCTCTCGAAATAGTCTTGTCACATGGGTTTGTCAAAATGGCCCACTTAAAGACTCTCACAACCTCCCAGGAATAATTCCTTCTGCCTTCGGAATCTTGCTCAAATTCCTCTCCTTGACAGACCCTGAGACAGAAGCATTCAGAAGGGGGATTCTGGGCCACATAGCTCTCAGCCTTAGGTATGTGCAGTGATTTGGCACTGAGCTGACCTCAGACAATTTAGCACTAATGATAAGGTGGGATCTGAATGATGTGAAGGAGCCAGCTTTCTAGGGAAGAAGATTCCAGGCAGAGGGAATAGCCAACACAATGGTGCTGAAGCTGGGAGGAGCTTCTTGTGTTTCCTAGAATCATCCAGGAAGCCAGTGTGGCTGGAGCCCAGTGGACAAGAGAAGAGTGGAAGGAGGATTTGGGGAGGAAGGGAGGGATGGAAGCCCGCGGGGCCCAGGCTGCGGCGGGTCCATTAGGGGCAACTGCACGCCCGGCTGGCGCCTCAGTCTTGCCGATAAAGTGTGTGTGGGTGGGAAGCTGAGGGAGCTGCTTAGCAAAGAGACGCCATGAGACCTGGGACCGAAGCTCTCCTGCTTTAGTGTCAGGCAGTGGAGAGAGATACAGAGCAGGGAGAGGGCGCTCACCAGAAAGCTGTCAGGACGCAGCAGGGTTTTGTAGCATAGACTGTGTGGGGAATGCAGTACTGTCCTGGAGCCTGGAAAGGGAGCTTCCAGAGACAGTTACTTTGGGAGGAATGTCATGTTTTTACAGTGGAAAAGAGCCACTGTGTCAGAAGGGAGGTGCTTGGTAGTAGGCTGAGTTGTCAACTGACAGACAGATTCAGAAACAAATGTAAGAACTCTCTTCCAGAAACAGTAGAATAAAAAAACAATACAACTTTGAGAGGAGAGATGAAGGTCCAGTGAAATAGTGTCATGAAATATTAGGGTGAACCCACTGTCCTCAAAACCTGGGTAAAAGCCATGGGGAACCTCAAGCTACACGGAGAGGCCCTTGCTTGAATGTGTTTAGAAAGTTAAGGGTTTTAATTTCCCTCTGGGAATTCATGCAGTGATTTCCTGCTCTCTGGATGTATATGCTTCACTGAAACACCTGGGTGGCTTGGAATTTGTATTAGTTATACTTTCAAACTCAAGGCAATAGTTTCAGATATTTCTCCTAACAAAAATGCTGGCCAGAGTTAATCAGAGTCAGGTTGGCCTACTCCCTGTGACATTTCTATGACAGCAAGATGACTCCAGTGTCCCCTAAATCTCTCTCCTTCCCATTGTCTAAAATGCAGTGATGGGAGGCAGCTGGCCTATTATTACCATTGAACCACAGTTGCCCACAGTGATAACTGTTGTTAACGCTCCCAGCATCAGCTTCCTTACCTATTCTCTCTCACTTCTGCAGTCCCCTGGTGCTTCCTGAGGTGGCCTCCCATATAGACCATTTGTATGCAAAACCTCGTCTCATTGTCACTTTGCGGGAAAGCCCATCTGAAGATGATAACCATAGTTGAGTATGTGCTCGGTGAGTGTAAGGTGCCAGGAACTCCTGGTACTTCACAGTTCTCAGCTAAGTGCTCAGACAACCCCATGCAGTACGTATTTTATCATTACTATCCCCATTGCGCACATGAAGAGAATGAGGTACAGAATAATAAAGTAACTTGATTACGGTCGTCTGACTTGAAAATGGCAGAGAGCTTGGAGTGTACGGCCCCTCATTTTGTTGCCATCCTCTTTTACCAATTTCTGATCAATTTTGTTCCTTTTGGCATCCCATAAGGGCAATATTTAATCTCTCTGTCATCCTACTTGCTAAAAATTGCTTCCCCCCACACACTTCCTTCCTCATTATAATATATAATAATATAGTGCCATTTTTATAAAATTCCCCTAATCTGAGAATTTCTGTAGAAGCATATATTACTACTGATGGTAATAACAGGCCGCTGGCCTCACCAACATCTTAATGTGCCTCACATTTACCGAAGAATGGCTGGATTGATGTATTTCCCCCTAAACCCCTGGGACTTGTCTGCCTGTGCATGAGAGGCTGAGGCTCTGAGCCCAAGGCTTGTTCTTTGCAGAGTGATGAGTGTGAAAGGGGGCGTGTGTGCGATGCATTTAGATTACAATCCCTGTGGGTCTTTACTGAAGTTCCTATTTTTGTTTCTTGGGTACAATCTCAAAATAGTCCCTTTCTTTCACCACCCGATTTGATTTCTTCTCATGGTCTGTAGGCCAACACCGGTAAGTCTACCTGTCATGGCAAAGTGATGCCAATCTGCCCTGGCATGGAAGCCAGGGGACGAGAGGGTTGAATCTATGTTTATATGACTGCGGATGCTTGTTACTCTCTCTCTCTCTCTCTCTTCTGGTGTGTGTGTGTGTGTGTGTGTGTGTGGTCTTAAAGAAGTTTAAAATAGAAGTGTATTTTCTTACACAGATTGAGGTCATAGAGATGGTCTCCATAATTTCTCTGCTCTCTTTACATACATCATTCACATCTGCTTCTCTTTTTTGTTTCTGTTTTGACCTCTCTTTCTACCTGCTGCCATTTCTGCTCACTCCTCTGCTTGTCCATGAGAGTAACCTCAGTGCCATGTTTTTATGATCGCTCAGCTCAGCTTCCTACAACTTAGGGAACTGGTTTCTGTGTTCTGCTTCCCAGGTCCTAGGAGGTGTATGATTCGCCCACCTGGGGCCAAAAGCCCATCCCTGCCACAGCCAACTGGTGAAGATGGTGTTACTCCATGGGAGTTATCCGCCTGAGAAGATTCTCTCAGGGGCGGTGGAGTTGGCTCCATGTTGGCTAAAATGTTATTTTACAGACATACATGATGTTTGTGTATATTGAATGCCAACAAATTCCCTGAATTGTACTATGAATATTATTTTGTTTGATCCTCACAATTACCCTGAGATGTAGGTGTAATCAACCCTATTTTACAAATGGAGAGTCTGAGGGGTTTGGTGTGGAAGCCGGTGTTGGCTCATAATAGAGCTCAGGTCTCCCCATCTCCAAGCCTGGTGCCCTTTCTCTGTGGGCAAAGCTGAGTGGAAGCAGGAGCTAGGAAGCCACTTTAAACGCAGGAAGCACAGCTGGCAGATGTCACCGCTCTTCCATGAAGAGACGAGTGAAGTGCCCGGAACACATTTTTACTTTTTCACTAGATCAGGTCAGCCCAACCTAGCAGAAGGGAAGCCTGCCTGCGGATACATAACAATGTTTCAAGATGATGAGCGAGAAAGCCCTGTCCGGTCTGGGGCCGAGGACCTTGGGGACAGGGGCTCAAAGAGCAATGGAAAGAGAGTAAGTGAATCATGAAGGCTTTGGAGCAAAGATACGCACTAGAGCCAGGCATTTACAGTGAATGGCAGCAGAGGGGGCCGGAGAACCCGGGGAGCATTTGAGAAATGATCGCATGCAGCCTGAAAGGAGACTCTGAAGGGATTTGTGGACGTTCTCCCAATTTGCAGGGGGCCAACCTGTGGAGTTTGTTCATTTCCTTATAGATACTGGCTGCCTCTGTGATTAGGGACTGACCCTGAGGTCCTCAAAAAAAAAAAAGCTTAAATGTGTAATGTTTCTTTCTTTTTCCAGTTTTATTGAGATATAATTGAAATGTATGGCATTTCCTTTTCTACTTTCAGGTTTCATATGCACTGTCTCTCCCCCTCTGTCTTTCCCCGGTCCACCTTCCTTACTCACAGGTCACTTGTATATACTGCAGAGTGCTGTGTTGTTGTTCCATAGTCCAATATATTTATGATACTTTGTATTCTTTCCACTATTTTGTCCCATTCCCAGTTTGCTGGGGAAGAAGTATTAGGGGAAAAGTGCTAGTGTGGGAAAATACAGAAATTCATACAAAGTGTTAATTATCAACAATGGCTTTATACATTGACCAATAAGGAGTTTTGCAAATTCTCAGGTTTCTCATGACATCTTAACTGAAATGAATGAAGCTTTGATGGAGGACAGCTTGGCTGTTGTCACTAGAACCTGTACATTAGCAATTTCCACATGAGGGAGGTTGACTTCTTGTTTAAGTAGCTTCAGGCTCAGTAAGAAGTAAGTAAGTGGAGAGAACCTTCTCTGAAAGGCATGCCATGCAACATGCAGGAAAATAGCAATGGACTCAAATTGGGGAGGACTAATTTACTGAGCATCCCACTATGAGCCGAGTACCCTACAGATCTCTTCCCTGTACACATTTCCTACTCTTATTATTTTGTATTTTGGTCTCTCCCTCCCTTGTTAAATATACGTGTGAAAGGGAGAATATGGGTCTCAGGCCTCCAGCAACATGCCTGGGAATTCTGGAAGGTGAAAGACTTCAAGACTTCTCTCTTGAGATATGAAGTAAAGGTTGAGGGAGATAGGTAACAAAGCTTCCTTATAATATTTGCAATTATATATTTTCATTAAACAAAGCCCTTGGGTTGAACTAATAATGATAACATAGTTCATATACATATGACTAGCACTGTTCTAGGTCCTTTATTTATACAAGCTCATTTAACCCTCACAGTACTCCTGTGAAATACGTACTATTATTTTACAAAGGAGGACATTGAAACAGAAAGCTTAAGTGACCATCTCCAGGATCACAACGAGTAAGTGGTGAAACCAGGATTCATAGGTAGTTTGTTATGCCCCAGAATTCACATTCTGAACCACTACATGGTAATCAAAGGTCTGAAGCAAGTTATATTCATAAGGTGAAAAGAAAGTTATAGGCACAGAGTGGAAAGATACCAAGAGGCTGCATCAGTAGATTTCAGTTATAGTCCAAGTTTTGTGAACATGACCTTGGGCATTTCCGTCCCTGAGCCTCAGTCTCCTCATTCGTCAAATGAATACAAAAGTATTAGTAGTTTTCTATATTGCCTGGTATTTATGGCTTAATTATTTCTGGTCTCAATTTTTACTACACTTTGGAAGTGTGTTAGGGATTCTGAACTGTGTACCCTTTCCTGTGGGATAAAATTAGGAAAAAATCGAAAGTATGAAATATTTTCTAATAGAATAAAGTATGTTTTGTGGCCATCATATCAACCTGCCTTTATTGTTATTGGGGTAATAGGAGAATTTGCACATACACATTAAAACACAGGCAGTGAGAAGTTGGGATGCTTTCAGCTGCATCAGAAAATCAAAATCAGTAAAGAAATGTTTTGGCTCATGTAAACATGAGTCAAAGGAAGGAGGGGCTCTGGAACTAGGCAACGCGGTGGTCATCAAGGGCCCAGCTTCCTTCTGCTCTACTGTCTGCATCAGCGGCTTCATCATTCCTTTGTGACCTTATGATGATTGTCAGAAGAAATTAAGTCACAACACTGCTAATTCTTATCTACAGGTAGACAAAGAGACAATGCAGGAAGTTCTTCTAGAAGCAGGAGAAGGAACTTTGTCACACTGGCCTGTTGTATCACATAGCCATTCCCATATATCACCAGCAAGGGGTATGGGATTTCTCTGATTAGGTTAAACTGTTGGTTCCCAGCACTCACTGCTCATTAGTGTCACAAGAGAAACTTTTAAAGAGTACTAATACTTGGGCTGCTCCCAGGCCAAGAAAGTCAGAATCTCTGGGCGTGGGGCTTGGATTTCTGGATGTTATAAATGCTCCCCAGGTGATTCTAATGGGCAGTCAATTTGAGAAGCACTGGCCCAGACTAATTAGGATTCATCCATTGAGCTGGAGACTGGGGGCAACTTCTGCAGGTCAGAAGTCCTGACTATAGAAAGGTCACGGATTCAGTATAAATAAGGGTTTTGTTAAGAAAGGGGAAAGGAGGAATAGATGCTTGGTAGGCATTAAATATTCACTCTAAAAGAGATTTCTCATTACCATTTTTAAGCTTTAAAGACACTTGTTCATTTAATCCTCATAACAACCTGATGAGCGAGGAATGCTGCTCACCAGTGTGCAGTCGCTCTGGCAGGATCACTCACTTGCTGCCAGTGTCCATTCAATTTGGTTCATGTACCAGTCGATAAATATTTTAAAAATTACCTATGCCAATGATAGAATGGTCTCATAGTTTGTTGTCCAGATTTAGATACTTTAGAGAATGTAAAAGAGTTTTCTATTTTTCAGCGTATTACTCTAGACATCGGGAGTAAACTGGGACCATCCTAGGCAAATCAACACACATTAACATGCTTCCTAGGAGGTATTATGGGTAGTATAGACTTTGGCCTTGTTTAAAGAGAGGCCTGGCCTCTGGCCTCAATTTCTAGATTGCAATTTTTGTCACGCCTGATAGGAATATCTTTGCTTAGGCCAGAGTCTGAAGGGACTATTCCCTCAAACCTCATAGTCTGGCCAATTCTAGGTATATTATTAAGGCCAGCTTGGGAAACTAAGTAACTTGCCTGATGTCTCAAAACTAATGAACAATGGAGCTGTTATTCACTCCTCAGCAATTATTGCTTCTGTAATATTTCAGTGCCACTTTTTTTGACGCTTTCTGCCTCCAATTCCTTGTGTTAAATTCCTTCTGTTAAAATAACTCCTGTGGCTTTTGTTTTGCTGACTGGAACTAAATTGATACAATAGTATTGATATTCAGATACTTTCTTTTATTAAAATCTCCTGAAATTCACAGGAGATCCTCAACTACAAATATAATACAAAGATGTTTTTGTTAGATTCTTACAATGAGAAAGTGGTACAAGCTGCAACGAAATAGCTCCTAGAGCTCATGGTTCAATGTTTGACTTAATTGAGTGAATAGTCTTTCCTTGGGCAGGCAGAGGCTTAAAGAGACTCAGTTGCTCCAAGTTTTGACTTTGCAAGGCATCTTTCCATTCCTGGGCCTTTGTAAAACTCAGGCTGAGGTCAATAAAACTCAAAGCTCATCCAGTTTGAAAAGAAAGCAGCGCATATGCATAGCTTCCTTACTTTTCTTTCTCATTCTGGTTTCTAAAACTACCAATGTGATTCAGCAGAATGCCATGCTTACATTTTGGTCTTATGAATTTCCCTTTAGTTTTACTATTCCCTGGGAAAACACAGCCAGCCACAAAATATTCACTAGTGAATTGATTTCCCAGTTATTTTGAAGAATTATTGCTGGTCTAGTGCCTTTTAACTTTAGCACCTCTGATATGTAGACAATGCCAAGGTAAAATTAGAATAATGAGTCTAGAGATGGTATTTGGTTCATTAATAATTATTCCATAGATCTAATTGTAAATGTGAAACTATAAAGAGAAACCATCTTATTTCTGACTAAATGCCCTAGACGTGATAAAACTAGCAGGTGGGATCATATATTATTTCTAGTTTATAAAAATTTAATTATGAAGGACTGGTGGAGCTAAATGATAGCTCATGTGGCCTCACCCCATTTTAAAATATGATGTATTAATAGAAAATTTGAGGTACAGTAAAACAATCAGAAAATGACTGCCATTGAAAATATAATTTATTACTCACAATTCCCAAGAGGATGGGGTTTACTACACCATGGGAGTTGTATTAGTAAGTTGTCTAGAAAAAAGAAACAGAATCAATAGAGGATATACATCTTTGTACAATAAAGAGATTTCTTATGAATAATTGGGTCACATGATTATGGAGGCTGAGAAGTCCCAAGATTTGTATTTGGCAAAGCAGAGACTCAGGAGAGATCATGCTGTAGTTATACTCCAAAAGCCAGTGGACCTGACACTCAGGAAGAGTTGATGTTTCAGTTTGAGTCCAAATGTCCCAACTCAAGCACTCAGGCAGGAAGAATTCCCTCTTACTTAAGTGTGTATTGCAACTGAGTTCAGCCTTTTTGTTCTACTCAGGTCTTCAACTGACTAGATGAGACCCACCCACATTAGGGCAGGCCATCTGCTTTACTCAGTCTAGCAATTCAAATGCTAATCTTATCCAAAGGCACCCTCACAGACACACTCAGAATACTGTTTGACCAAATATCTGGGCACCCTGTGTCCCAGTCAGGTTGACACATAAAATTAACCATGACAGGGGGCCACGTGGGGAAGTTACGGAAGTTACAAGACAGAAGAAGAGGAAGAAACTGTGGGCAAAAGCCTTTATTGTGGTTTCCTTAGGAAAAAGTAGTGAGGTGGGGGAAGCAGGTTTAGGATTGGCTAGTGTGAATAATTTCAGTGGGCCCTGAGGCATAGGGGCTTTTCCTAATTGTCTGGGTCTTGGCCCTAATTTGATCTGGGTAGATGTACAGAGTATGAAAGTCAGCCAAGGAGGGTGGTTGGGGGTATAGACTTTGGATTGGTTGGTTTACATTTGAAAAGCTAGCTTCCATGAAGAGGACTCTTCCGGATGTGGGTGAGGGTGGTGAAGGAGGTGAGAGGCTAAGACAAGGCAATTTAGATATATTGTTGGGTTGTCCAGAAGAAGGCATGTGTAGTATATGCACATAGGACAGATGTTAAAGCATCAAATTTACAGAAGCTAGAAAGGTAGTTAATAAACCCCCATGGTGCACAGCCTATCTTATTCCTTCTGTAGGAGTTACCACCTGGTCACATGCATTCCTTTTCTTTCTCTAACTAAAGCTGAGTCACAGGCATCCTCACCCTCAACTTATAGATTGTGGGTCCAGAGACAGGTAGAATTGAAGAGTAGATAATACTTGGGTTTTGGAAACAGGAGTATTTGTATTTGAACACTGACCTTGTCACTTATTAACAGAGTGTATTTGGAAAGTCATTTAATTTCCTGATTGATTTTTAAAAAAAATCTTGGAAAGGTAGAAAATAATCTATTGCAAGTTATTGTAAAGATTTGGGATAATGAATATAATGTGTCTAACAAATAGTAAGCACTTATTTTAATTAATATAATAATATTATTATTAAGATACATGTATTTTATGATCTTAAAAGGAGACCAGCACTTATTTTAATTAATATATTATTATTATTATTAGGATACAAATATTTAAGGGTCTTAAAATGAACCCAGGTTTCCTGGGAACTTGGTACTCAGAAAAATTCAAAATATCTGGTACTATTATTAGATTTAGTCAAGTGAAATTATGAATCAAGTAGGTTTATTTTAATTCATCTATTGGCAACTAGAATGTATTTCTGACTAATTTTTTCATTAATGATACATAAAGGTATATTATTCCCCAATCTCTTACATATTTCTTACCTTTCCTTATGTTTCTTTTAGATTTGATCAAAAGCATGAGTTGAAGTCACCATCTCTCAAAATTTAGTAGTCTTTGATGTCTTTTTTTAGTATTACAGAGAAAGCAAATGTCTGCCTGATTTTTGCTCTGTTGTATGTGTATGTGTATTTATATGTGCTGGCTACTCCTATGTATCTGTGTGCACACATGCTTGAATGTTTGAGTGCCATTTTATTTTATTTATTCACTTTAATTATTTTAATTTAATTTATGTTAAATTGAATTGAATTTTTGTTTAATGCCTAGCATCTCACATTCTGGCAATGACTCTAGAATTTTCTTTTTCTTTTTCTTCCAGTTTACTGGGATATAACTGACATAAAACACTATATAAATTAAAGGTGTATAGCCTAATGACTTGACCTATATCTGTGAAATTTTTACCACAGTAGTAAGTTAACAGAGGGATATTTCAAATGGAAAAAAAACACTGCTGGCATATGTCTAGATGTTGATTTCTTTTCATTAAAATTTATTTTTTCAGCATCATTTCAATCTTCAAAATTGATATTTTTACAGGTAAAAAGTTTTTTTCTATTATTTCTTTAATGATTGCTTCAGTACTATCTCCCTATTATATTTTATTTTTTTTGGAATTCCCTTTGCAGCTTTATTGAATTTGTAACTTTATTTGTCTTCCATGTCTCTTAGCTTTCTCTAACCATTTAATCTTTTTATCTGCTTTCCCTGAGTTTGGGGAGAATTTCTAGTTTTTCTATTACCTTATAAATTTGAATTTCTTAAATAATTAACTTGTTAGTCAACCTCCATTAATTTTACTGTTTGTTATTTGTGCTTTTTACCTCCATGTCTAATTTAGTTTCATAGAAGTATGTCCTCTTGACTTCTCTTGTAAACACATAATATAGAAGTACTAAAGCACTGTTGTTCCTTGTAGTAAATTTATTATTTTATAGGAAGACATTGGCTCTGCATTCTCATGGTGATCCCTTTCTTTTGAACTACTGTGTCTTATTTATATGCTTTGTACTTTTTTTCTTTAAGACCGCTTCCCTTTTGCAAAGGAATAGTTAGGCTTGTCAGGGATTTGGAATTGAGAAGGGTTCTATCAGACATGGGCATGAAGCATTGTTTGAAATGTTTATGGCCAGATGAAGGTAAAGTCAGTAGTTGGTTTCACTGTGCTGTCTCAAAGATCCTTCAGCCTGCGGGGAATGGGGATAGGGTAGAAGCCAGAGCCAGAGTAGGAGAAGAAATCTGGAGTCAGTTATACTTGGGAACTTTGCCCAGAATTTCTGTTCTGTGTTTGGCAAACAGTCAGGATTTTTCTAGGGCGGGGCTCCTGCTATTGCCTGGCAAAGCTGCACTTTTTAAGATCTAATAGTACTATTACCCCTGCTCCTCACCAAGAGTGGCCTACAGCACCAATTTTAACCAAGGGAAGTGCCACACTAGGGGCCTGGCATGGCATGGCCTCCAGGACAAGAGTGCTTTGGGCAAGGCTGGTGGGATGTGATTTCTCCTTCCTTCCTGCTCTGCTCCCCTTTGCTGACTCTCCTACCACTTCCATCGTTCAGAGGTTTTGGGATGGAGAAGAGAAAGTTCTTGTAACAACCAATGTCTTTGCTCAAGGGATAGCTGTGAAGCAGGTCACAATTGCTGTGAACTTTGATCTCCCTGTAAACCAGGCAGAGGGGGCAGACTACAAGAATCTATCTTCACTGTCCGCATAGGGCGGACAGGATGCTTTGGGGAAAAAAGGCCTTGCCTTCAACATGATTGAAATGGTTAAGCTGCCCCTGCTTCTGAAGACCTAGGACCACTTCAACAGTGATATTAAGCAACGCGACCCCAAAGACGTGGATGAAATTGAAAAGAGGGAGTATTGAAGAAAGACCTTCATTATTTGTGAAATATCCTAGTTTACGTGAGAATGTCCCAGTGGGTTTTGAAGGTAATTTTTAATGTTGAGGCTTTTTCAAAGGGAAACTGTTGCATATGGCAAAATAAATGTCACTACAGTCTTAGTTTGAAGACCTCAGATCTTTTTGAAACCAAACTATTGTTTCTCTTTTTCCATTCCCATCCCTCCCAGTCTTTACTTCTCCAAGTTAGGCTTCATGTCAGCATCTCCTTAAAAAAACTCCAGAAAGGACAAACTGCTGAGAGTTCAGGATGTGGCCAGCTTGCTTGGTTGTTGGCTGTTTTATTTTAGGACATTTTCCTGGATCTCCTCTTAGGCATTTGATATTAGAATCTCTAGGGAGGAGGTAGGGACCTATATTTTTAAAAAGCTTCTCAAGCGATTGGAATGTAGCTGGCCCTGGAACTCTGACGGTTATTTGCAAATCACACGTTGGAGAACAAGGCCTGAGAAAAATGCGCCAATGTGTCTTTCTAACATTTTTTAAGCAACTATTTTATGCAAATTGCTCTGCTGACTGTGCCGCTGCGTAGGACAGAGAGAAGTACAAGGGGAGGAACGTACAACATAATTAGGCAGAAATAGTTCACATTTATCCAGCGCTTACCACACCCCAGGCATTTCACTTAGCACTTTACGCAATTAGCTAGAATGTTCCTCATAATAACCCTAGGATTTGGAAACTATTATTTTCCTTCTTCTATCAATAGGGAAACAGAGGCTTAAAACCAGTTAAAGAGCTTGTCAGCGTCACACAGATAGCGAGTGGCAGGACTAGAGTCCGAACATGCAGTTTGTCTCCAGGCTGCATTTTAACTAAACTCAATTGCCTCCCCACAGAAGGAGATAACAGACAGCATCGTTTATGGTTCGACCACGTGGGAGTTCAGCCTCTAAATGCTGTCTGTGTTCAAAGGGGTGATGTGGCACAGAGAGAGCGGCGGGAACCGAGAGCTGGGGTCTGTGGGCAGGAGGGAGGCGGTGGATCTCGGTGGAGTCCCACTCTTGGCAAAGCCGCCTTGAGGCTGCAGGCGTGTGTCCTGCTGCACATGCACTCTCGACAGCCGCTTCCCCCCTTCTCCCCAGCTTCCCATTTGCAGCCATCATTGATGGAGGCTCTACCCACCTGTGTTTGCAAGAAGCCTGAATGCTCCCTTGTCTGTTTTTAAGCCGTTTGCCTATGACAGAGTATGAATAACAAGATCGGAAACATCTCTATTATAACTTTAGAGGCCCTGTGTGCCATTTTGGTGTATTTTGTTACTTTTCCTTTTCTCTCACAGATAGTAAAGAATGGTACTGGCTCTGATCTTTTCAAGGAAGCATAAAGGGGATATTTACTAGCTTTTGGAATAATTTATCCAAGTGGATTTTCAAATATTTTGGACAAACCTAATATAATCATCTTCTAAAAAATGTAGCATAAATGGAACAGTCACATTCAAGGGAAATTCAGAAGGAAGAGATGTTTTCAATGTTGGTTTCTTTTCGGTGATGTCACTGGAATTTGATAATACATTATGTCATTCTTATTACTAGGAATTTACTAAGTGATTAACTGCACGAGTTGTTTTGGTTGGCTTTACACAGATAAAAGCAGAGAACAGTCTCTGCTCCTAATGGATGCGCTATTTAAGATGAATTTAAGACAAATACCACTGACATAAATATTAAATAAAAAAAGAAAGGGTGAAGCCCCTCTGATAGAGGCAGCATATTATAGCATTTAATATATAGTATGGTATAGTACACTTTTAAGAACACAGAGTGTGAAGACAGACTGCCTGACTTCAAATTCCCCTCTCCATGCAGCTGTATGACCATAGATAAGTCACTTACAGTTTCAGTTTTCTCATCTGTAACATAGGGATGCTTATCTATCTCACAAGGTCATTCTGCTTATTAAGTGTTCATCTAGCACATATACTAGTAAACTATATTATTTCTGTATATTATATATTTATTTGTATAATATGTAGTATATTTATTTATATACTGATGTTTATGTAAATAAATATATATGTAATATCTGTATGGAAAAATTAGCTGCAAAATCACAATGAATATATTGTCTGGATGCCAATTATAAAAACCTTGTGCCTTGATTGATGATATCACCACACAACAGTGTTGGCTAAACTTGGTTTCCCTTTTGTTAAAGCAAAATAGGAAAATGGAGATGTTTCTTATATGTTGGTGGGTTTTATTTAACCAAGGGTTTTTGTGGTGCTTACCATGGACCAGGTTATAGTCAGAGGAAGTTAAAAAAAATTGATGATGCATTTTAGCTATTTAATTAAATGGGGTCCTTATCTTTCCCATATTTGAGATGAGGAGGATTGCTCTGGGATCTTGGTAAGGATTCTGATTCTATAGGTCTAGGTGGGAGCAGAGTTGCTGCTAACTCCCATAGAGTGCTTCAGTTTCCCAGACCACAAGGGGTTGGAGTTCTTTGTGTCAACTTCTAAATTTTAGAACTGAAAATAATAAGGCCTCGGGAGTTCCTAGAAACTTGGCAGTGGCCCCATGCCTACAGGGAGATATGTCAAAAAAACAGATCAAGGAAAGATAGATAACTTTTACATCACTCAAAAGGGGCCTGCTCATTAATCCTTACAACATCTTCCTGAGATTGTGTTCTTCTACTTATAGTAAAGTAAAATGAAGCACAGGGCAGAAAATCGACTTTATTTAAGCCTGTTCAGTGTAACACCTGGAGTGTAACTAAGTTTAGTCTCAAGTCCCTCTAACCCTCTGGCGTTAAAGTCACCCCTGAGAAGAGTTATGTACATCAGGTCTACAGGGAAATCCATCGTCTCAGGATTAACATTATGTGTTATGGACACAGATTCAAGCATCGCAGTTTAAAATCTGTTAAAATTGCCTTTTATTTTGAGAATTTCTTTTCCCTTCACTGTAACACCTCTGCTTATGAACCAGTGAGTTTCAACTTTGGAGCACATACGATCTTTCCTATTAAGCCTATTTGCAATGTTTCATTCATGTCTCATGAAACTTTGAGGAAAACCACTGACAGAACCTACTTGATGGTTTTGTGTTCTTATGTTAGACACTAGCCCGGGAATAGGTTCATTTAATCTGTTTACATATTTTTATACCTCATCTGGTTCCCTAGAGGATTTAAGGCCATTCACAATTATTTTAGCAAGGATGTTAGCTGCTCTAGAATTTGACTGTCTTGTCAGAGCAATAGAAGCTATAATCACAATTGCTGAGCCTTGCTATGGGCCAGGCACTCCATGTATCTCATCGAATTTGTACAATAATTGGATTCACTCAATATTGAGATATAAATATGGGAATGAGAAAACCAGGGCCCAGGGAGTTTACATTCCCAGGGTCCAAAAGTACAGTAAGGGGCAGTACTTAGATTCAAACTCAGATTGGCCAGATTTCAAGATATTATACCCCCTGCTTCCTAACTCTCGACTAACTGCAGCTTGGTCTTCTGGAAACCTCTTAGATGTTTTGCAGGGGAGGGGAGTTGTCTGCTTAGAGTTTTTGGAGGGGAGGGGAATCGTCACTGCTTTTGGTTGGTCTTAAGGTCAGCCCTGAGAAAAATGATGAAGTAGGCACCGTTCTCCATCCCTGTCTCTTGGCCTTCCTGTCCCTCCAGGCACAGAGCCTTGGGCTGTCCTCCAAAGAGCCAAGGCAGCTGCCCTGGCCTCTTCCTTCCTCTTTTCGTTATATTTTCAGTATCTCATTTTATCTTAGCTAGCTCTCCCATTAAAACAATACCTGCTTTGGCCTCTTCCTTCCTCTTTTCGTTATATTTTCAGTATCTCATTTTATCTTAGCTAGCTCTCCCATTAAAACAATACCTGCTTACATCTAGTCCTAGGAGAATTTTAAGTCAAGGCCTTCGAAGACACTGGAGTGCAACCCCAAAGATTCTCTAATTGTGGGATTTCAGTCAGTCATTGGAGAAGATGAACTGGAAGTCCTTCCCGCCCTTACAGATCACACCTTGTAGCTCTCCACCCACTTTCCGTACATCTGGGTCACTCAAGCTCAGCACTATGGATGTGCTTGGCTAGATAATTCTTTGTTGTGGGATGTCTGTCTCTAGACATTGCCAAATGTTCAGTTGGGGTGGGGGCAAAAATCAGCCCCAGTTGAGAACTGTACGGTCAGGTTAAGTTCTGTTTAAAGTGCTTGTATAAGCAACTTTTTGCCTCTTAGAAATGGGAACCCATTCCTCGCACTTAGACTCTTGTGTATAGTCTAAGCCTACGACTGCCTGAAAAGGAGATGTTGAAAAGTACATAACTTTTTTCTGAGTTAAGAGGTTTGACTTTGTCTTCCTACTTCCCTATAAAATATTATTTCTACTCTTAAAAATATGAACAGTGTAGTAGATAATAGCAGAGTCCTTAATTTCAGAAACAGTTCAGAGACTGAATTTCAACTCTCTGTTTACTGGCTGTACAAGCTTGGGCAAAATTAACTCTAATGGAGCTCAGTTTCCGTATTTGTAAAATGGGAATGTTTTTTATGGGACAACACCATCTCTACTTCTCAGGCTTCTATAAAAGGGATATGATTTCCACTCTACTGCCCAGAGAAGGAAAATTGTCAGATTATGGAATAAATACTTTCACTTAATCCCTGCTTCTCCCTCCTGCCACCCCAGAGATGAAAGAGAGGCTTAGCTGCTTGGTGAATTTGGTGATGGAACTGAGCGTGTCCAGCTTAAGCCCTTTCTGTCTGTCTTCACATCTGTCTACCTGCCAGTATGTCTGCCCTCAGCTGTCTCTGCCATGGAGGCCTTGGTTTTCCTCCTGGTGGCCAGGTATGACACAGGATAAATTATTAGGAAAACTGTAGAAGACTCACAAGGGAGCCATGCTCTTCAATCCAGTTGGAAAGCTGACATTTTAGTCTGAATCTGACCTCTTAACCAGTTTCAAATTCAGGTTGTGCGGAGAACCTTCCTTAAGGCTCCACAAATCTCAGCAGAGTTACTTAGAACTACTGCAACAGGAGGTAGTAATGAATAAACCCATGGATAAAGGCAAATCACCTAACCCGGTGCCTGGTTACATGGCAGGCATCCAATATTAGTTAATTCCTGTTTTTTAATTTTTATGATGTATTGCTTTCCTTTAAACAAATTAAATTATCCTTAAAGCCAAATGCCCTGTTGGTTTTGTTGGTTCATAGGCCAACCAAAGGTGGAACAACGCGGAAGGGGGGAAAGAACTCAGAGATCTTCACAGCAGCATGCAAGTGAGAAATGCCATTATTTCACTTAGGAAATAATGAATTCTGCCTGAATACATTCCATAGTTTACCCTTACAGTGGAATTTGCCTGGCTTTTATCTTAAAACACAAATTCCTATTTCTCAGTCTTGGTGATTTCTGAGAGGATTTTTCTCAGAATTTTTTTTCTTGTGTTTCTTTCCCTCCTATTTTTCTCTTTTTCTTTGTTAATTCCCTTGCACTCTTTCTCATTCCCCTCCTGACCCTTGCCTTCATTTCCTTCCCTTCCTCTTTATTTTTGCAAGTTGAAAGGAATGTAGCATAGATGTATTACCGTTGATTCGCAAAAACTTTGGGCAGGTAGTGGATTATTTCTTAATCCTGATGGACAGTCTTCCACGTTAGGGAAAGGGGACCTGGTGCATGATTTGCAGGAGACCTCCCTGAGCGTGGAGCTCACTGTTTGCTTATCATGGACTGTTCTGATCAGCAATACACGGAGAGATCCTTTCACTAGATTGTAGGAGTCTAGGGCTCCATGCCAGAGATGCAGGCAGCAAAATGCACAGGGCAAAAATCACATGATATCTATTCTCCTCTCCCCTCCCCATTCCACTCTTTCTGGAGAATAAAGCCAGTGTGGCATGAAGTCAAGAGACCTACTCCAAACCCCTAAAGTGCCTGTCACCGATCAGCAAACACCTTCTCCCCCCAGCTTGGAGCATGGGTACCCTTGTGACTAATTTGCCACATCTTTTTGTAATAACAAAGGATTTTTTAAGGTGTTTATCCCATCTACCACTTTTTAAGGCAGAGAGTTCATTTAAATAATTACCTAGTCATTTAGTTAATGCATTCTTTTTTAAACTTGACTAACTACAGCGTATGTGGTTTTGATGGAAAAAGAGCCCCCTTTATGTAATAGCACTGTTTTTTCCCCCGCAAAATAAATGCAACACAATTATTTTACTGCAGAGAAATTAGCTCATTTGCAAATGCCACCTCGGAACACAAGAAGAATGGCATTTATTGAAGCACTAATAAAGGCACCATGTTAGAATAATTTTATGCTGACGGGCCCACAATCACTCAATATTTTAAGAGCTGTCATCACACCAGCATGAGCTGCATGCAAAAGTACAAATTTATGCTGTGACATCATGGCATTAAGAGTGTAAGTGGAATAAAATTACCCAGCTTCTCTCTGGCATTTGCTGGTATTTCCGAGCCCTTCACTGCCCACCCAGAATGGATTCTTGGTTTCACACCAGCAGCCACACGTTCCCTGAATGCATCCTCAGGCTGGTGAGTCCTTCAAGTTTTCTGGAGGACCCTTTTCAGTGGGTACTCAATGACCTGTGCTGTTGCTGAACAGAGGGCTGCACAGGCTGGAAAGCTGAAAGAATCACAAATCAGCCAGAGCCACTCTTTAGATATGGATAATTAAGCAAACAGTCACCATATACAATGGCTGAAGACCTCATAGCGTCAGTCGGAGCAAGTTAATAAATTCCAGTCATGGCCTGTGGTTAAATGCTAAGCTTGAACAAGTGAGAATGTCTGCATGCAAATCGGGACTTGCAGATTCAACCTGAGGACTTTTTACCATGTTCTTATTCTTATTGGACCTGGGGTGACAGGTGAGAAACCACACCCAATGGTGGTGGTGAGGCACAAACTCACCTGTCCTATTTAGATATGACACTCCGCTTGAAATCTCACCACTTGAATTTCCTCACCGCCTCTTGAGCATAATCAGACAGATTCTACACATGGCAGAGGGAAATGATAATGTGCCTCTGTAAATCTGGGCTGACTCCCAAGTTGGTAAGGTTGTTAGGCACACAGGTGTGCCTGGCCGTCCAGGGGCCCGAGAGGGAGGGGCTGTGGGTAGACTGCACTCTGTGGAGTGCATTGCACTGTCCCCCCCCACCTTCTGTCCCCTGCCTGGGTGCTGCTGAAAGTGTGGAGCTGCTAGGACTGCCAAATGAATGTCTTTAGGGAGCTTGATGAGATAGTTAATTTGGATGTAAGAGAGGAAATGTTGTAATTAACGGCCCTATAATTGGTAAACACAACACATTGTGTGAGTGGTGACAGCAGAGAGCGGCTGTGAGATTGGAGGCTGCAGATGCGGGCATTGACGCTCTATCTGTGTGACAGGCTTTGCAGTAGGCAGAACAGCGCACCCTGCCACCCCCACAGCCTGATCCCTGGAACCTGTGACTGTGTTACCTCATGAGGCAAAAGAGACTTTGCTGGTGTGATTTATTTCAAAGCCTTGAGATGGGGAAAATATCCTGGATTATCCCCATGGGCTGATGTAATCACAAGCGTCCTTATACACGAAAGACGGAGGCAGGAGGGCCAGCGTCAGAGAAGATAAGGTGAAAAAGACATTGAAGTGATGAGACCGTGGGCTTTGGAGATGGGGGAGAGAGAGGGCCATGAGCTAAAGAATGTGTGCAGCCTCTCGGAGCTGGAAAAAGCATAGATGCTAATACTCCCTAGAGACTCCGTAAGGAATTGAGGCTGCTGACACCTTGATTTTACCCTGTCAGTCCCATTATGGACTTCAGACCTCTAAAACTGTAAGATAATAAATCTTTGTTGTTTTAAGCCACCAAATTTATGGAAATTTGTTACAGCTGTAATAGGAAACAGTTTTTTCATTTATACATATCTTAAGTGCACTGAAGTTCATTAGTTTTGGGTGTTTGATGAGTTTCTGGTTGCTGTATGAACTAAAGCATGATGGCTAAAAGACCGTATTTCCATACACATTAGTGAGAAAAAAAATAGTCCTTTTCATTTGGAAAGAATTTTTGTTAAAACAATAAGTAAACAGAGAGGGAGAGTAAAGAACAGTGAGAAAGCACCAGGCTTTGGTATCAAGGAGACCAGGGTTTTGGACCCTCCTGTGTGTTCTTGGGTAAGTTCTGTAAACCCCTGAGCTTTTGATGCCTTGCTTGTCAAATGGAGATAATAATAATTTCTTCATAGAGCTGTTGTAAAGAGTAAATCAGATTATATATTTAAAACTCTGAACAGTGTGTCATACATAATAAGCATTCAATAAAAATGTTTGTTTCTTCCCTTGCTTTATCTACAATTAAGAGCATAGCTGTGGAAATTTTAAAACATGGCTACACATTCTATGACATTTGTATCATTAAGACGTGGTATCTATGTCTACTATCTTTGAATCTAGGTGGGCATGCGATGCTTCAGCCAGAGGAGTACAGTGGCAATGGTGCTCCATGACTTCCAAGACTAGGCCCCGAAAGGCTTTATTTGCTGAAACATTCACTTTGGGGGCCCCGAGGCACCAGATAAAAGGCAGGTGCTCCAATGCTTCCATGCTGCAAAGAAGCCCTAGCTTGGGGGACAGGCCCCAGGCAGATGCTCCAATTGACAGGGCCATCTAAGCCCAGACTTTGAGTCACTCCAGTTCAGGCACCAGACCTGTATGTAAGGAAACCTCCAGGAGATTCCAGCCCCAACTGTTTCAATCATCCAAAGCTGCTTGTCCTGCCAGATGAGGCCTCATCAGACATCAAGGCCCCTGTGCCAGGTCCCAGTCCTGACCCATAGAACCCACAAGACTGATTGCTTTATGTCACCAAGTTGGGGATGATTCATTATGCTATGATAGAATACCAGGGTAATAAGTATTAACAATTGTTAGTGACAAATACAAGGCAGGACAGTGTGGTGCTAAACCAGTAGCCCACTGCAGATCAGTGTGTCAGAAATCTTTTTAAAAAATAAAAGCAACCGTAGATGCTTCAACTTATTTTCCTTCCAACTGTAGTGTAATTAAAACAGTCTCTTCCTTCTCATTTTGCTTCTAAATTAAGAAAGGAGCCATGTTTTTAAAAACAACAGAGAAGATGCCTTCTAAATCTGTGTATATCCCTGTCTCATTGACAGGTAATTGTCTGAAAATACATATCTGAGTGGGAAAAGTAGCTCAAATGTAAGGAGACAATGTCTTGTTTGTCTGGATGATTAATTAACAAATCTTGGATTTCCTGCTTCTCTTTGGAATAGCTTCTTTGTGTATTACTGTTATCTCTCCCCTCCTTCAGATATGAAATACAGTATTAATCATATGCTAGACATACAAACAAAAGGATTGTGGCTAGATCACACTGATAAGATCACGGTATTTGTGTCATACAGAACCTAATCTCATCCTCCATTTTTGGGTGACTTGGCATTGTCACACGAATCAGCTACTTGCAGGATTTCCAGCGGGCACAGAAATGGGAAGCTCGCCCAGACTTCAAAGTTTGGCAAACATAATGAGAGAGACCTTACAATGGCTGCTAGTGTATGTATTTTCATGGCCTTCCCCCACATTCCACTTTAATTTAAACACATATGTTCATTATTTTTTAAGTAAATACATATGCTTGCATATTTATTTGGAAATAAACAACATCATTTTCGCCACAATGATTTCTTAAAAGCTAAGGACAAAATAACACAAGGAAATCAATATTGCAGAATATGCGCACAGAATAAATGACTAACTGCAAGTTTTGACAGATTTGTGGTATTTCCTTATGTAATGTGTATCCAAAATAATGCAGTAGAGGAGAGGAAAACGAATTAAATTTTTCACTGTATTTGTTGGGTGTCCTCGGAGCATCATATTACCTTTCTTTGCCTCTGGTTCATTTGTGAAATTAAAAATTGTAAAATGCCACTGATTTTCAGCACCATCATGGTCTGAATGTGATAAAAAATGAAATCAAAGGAGACGTGTGTCTCTTAGGAATATTTGAGTATTTTCAGGAACGAGCATGACGAGGCTTATGCTGTTCCTAATGTGTTTAGGCTGCCCACAGAAAGTGTTATCTTCTTTTTAAATTAAGGTTTCGCAACAGAAAAAGGGTTTATATTTAGCAAGAACATCTCATTATTTTCTTCGTGGTGCTTGAAGTTGCCCACCGCCTCTTCTGAGGCTCACCCTCACGCAGCCCTGTGGCTTTAGCTGCTGTTCCTCTGGCCTCCAGCACTGCTCTCTGATGAGCGGACACCATCTGAGTCATATTTCTTTTACTGTCAAACGTGTTTTTTTCCATTGGATGATCGTCAAGTCTTTTAAGTCATTACTTCTTGGCAACAAAACCCTTTCTATGTTCATATAAGTAATTTGTAAGACCCAAATTTCTGGACCAAATTATACATTTGGGAAGTGTGATCTGGGCAATCCCCGATCTGAAGTTTATCTAATTTGGTAGACTCTTGAAGAAAAATGATACAAAATCCCAGACAAAACAAGTAAGCAAATGAATATTTATTTAGTGAGAAAAGGAATCAAGACAAATTGTTGGAGCTGATGAGATTCAGGATCTTTTCTTTCAATGTCTTTTTAACCAATTGGCCAGAAATGATTTCACAGAAATGCTTCCTCTTACAGTAACCTGTTTTCCCTTGCCACCTAGCGCATTCTACAATATCTAGTGTCATGAGTGTAAGAAATGCTCTGAAGCTTAAACTCACTGATCTTCATGTGAATTTGCCTCTGATCCAGTGAATGAATGAATTTCACCAATAGGAAACAGTAATAGCAGACGCTGTGGACCACTAACCTGGCACGGAATACTGTCACAAACAACTTACACGTGCTGACTTATCGTCTCAGCAATACACTTGATTGCCCGAATTCAGTACCCAGACAGGTCGAAAATGGAAGTTTCCTTATGTGTAATTGTATAATGTCATTTAAATAATTTGTAAACTATAAATATAATACATATACAAGACTATTTGTAGTCCATACTCATAGACATGGGAAAATCCTACAAATCCTTGCAAGCAAATTTGTGGCAATGCTATAGGCTTCATTAAAATACTCAGAAAAATATTAATATCCCAAAGAATGACATTCTTGCCAAGTAATAAATTCTGACTCAAAAGTAAATATGCTACTGAAAATTATATTTAAAAAAATTTATTTAAGAATTCAGTCAATTCTACCCTATTGAACTGAAGAAGGGGTTTCTGGTTTGGGGTACTTGCTCTCTTGTTGAATTACTATAATATGGTGAAATGAATAATATTAGAAAAGGAAAACACTTTCAAGGATATGTGGTCAGTATTTTTTTGGAAAGGTCAATCATAAATATTAAGGATTTAACTTAATCAAATTTCATAATTTGTAAATATTTCTCCTCCTCCTACAGTATGATAGATTTATAAAGGCATTTATTACTATGTCACTTGAACATGGCATAATAGCATTCAAATTGGTAGACATCTATTAGTTTAAGATACATGTTAAAACTTCCTAAATAATGTTTTTCAGTATTTTTTGAAGAGTAAATTAAATGAGAGATCAATGTAGATTTAACATGGCCAGATCTCAGCCCACAGTGAATGTTCACAATTAAACTGAAAATCATAATGAAAACATAGCTGGAACTAAGGAGGTTTTTTTTTTTTTTTTTTTTTTGAGGGCAACTAGAGCTTGTTTATTGCCCTTGGGGCCTCCCGTTCCCGGAGGCTGCCCCTCCGTCCCCGCGGGGTCTTGGTGGGAGAGCTGGGCAGCAGCAGAAGTGGCAGCTGGCTTAGTTGGTCGACGGCTTGGCCCACTCGACGTTGAGTATGAGGTGATCGTAGCCGAAGCCAGACACCCCAGCAATGGCCTGGGCAGCATCCTCACGGCGGTGGAAGCTGATGAAGGCAAAGCCCTTGGACTGGCCGGTGGTCTTGTCCTTCGCCAGGTAGTTGCGGGAGATGGAGCCAAAGGGCCGGAAGAGCTCCTGCAGGTCAGTCTCATGAGTGTCCTCTGGCAGGTTGGTGACGCGGATGGTGGCGTTGTCATCAACTCGGCGGTTGGGCTGCATGGATTCCCCACGGCGGCTGGCCCCGTCGCGCAGGCTCGGTGGCACATACTTACCCGTCTTGCTCTGGGCGGCCTGCACAGGCTCCAGCTCTCCAGGCAGCTTCTCCTTCTCGCCAGTGGACAGGCCCAGCTGCTCTGCCAGCTCCTTCTGCATGGCCCCCAAGTGTGGAATGTCAGTTCTGAAATAAACCAGGTAGTGAAAGGCTCACAAACAATACTCTGTTGTGACAGATGTTTGCTTAGTATTTTATAAGCCTGACTCATTGGTAGCGTTATATACTTTAACCACTCCCTTACATTTTGAATTGGTTTTAATTTTTTAAAAGTAATTTGTGGTATATGCCATATCAGCCAGGGTCCCAGTAGGAAACAGAATCCACTCATATGATTTAAACAAGGAAAGGTGAACACTGGGACTTAACGGAGGTATCGGCAGGGGTTGGAATGGGGACTTAACGGAGGTATCGGCAGGGGTTGGAATGCCCATTGAGTGCTGGATGTTGGGGCACTCAGAAGGGAGCAGCCTCTGGAAGCTGAAGCTTTACCCTCTAAAGGTGGGAAGGGCAAAATGGGGGAGGAGCATCACTAGAATCCATTACGCCTGTCATCATGAACATGGGCCACACAGGAGCTGCCATTGATAAGGACATTGTTCAGAGAGAGTAGCCCAGAAGCAGGAAAAATAGGGCAGAAATACCCAGCGTCTCACTCCTCTCTTTCTCCAGTTCCTAGTCAGTGCCTTCTATTGGCCTAAAACAACTGGAGAGGACTTCTGGGAAGATGGCAGCATGAGCAGGGCAGTGGAAATCTCCTCCCAAAACCATATATACTTGTGAAAATACAACAAATACAACTATTCCTAAAAGAGAGACCAGAAAATATAGTACAACAGCCAGGCTACAGCTACATCTCCAAGAACTCAGCACCTCACGAAGCGGGTTAGATACAAAGCCGCAACCCGGCAGGACCCGAGCACTCCCCAACCAGGCAGGAGGAACAGATTCAGAGTGTGGAGGGAGTGGAAGTACAACCCATGAAATAACCAGCCCTGGTGATCTGCGCCGGGAGCACTGACACACATTGCATGGTGTATCGGAGATTAGAGAAACAGAGGGCAGGATCTGAGATAGAGACTGCAACCGGGTCCTCTCAGCCGGCTCCCCGGGACAAAAGAAAAGTGTGCACTTTTTTTTCAAAGTCTTAAAAGACAAGGGTCCAACAGTGGAACAAAACTGTCACAGCGCACTCAGCCCAGCAGGCTGGGAGTCTTGGAGAATTTCGGACCCCCTGGCCGGCGGCCAGGCAAAGCACCCGCGCCAAGGCTTCCCACAGAGATCAGCAGGCTGCCATTCATTCCCCCCTGCCAGGCCAGAGCCACAAAGGGTCTGGCACAGCCGCCACTGCTGTGGAACAGTGGAGGAACGGTGCCACCCACAGCATCCTCACAGAATCACATACCGGCTGGCGCGCAGCTAAGTGGGAAGGAACCCAGAACCAGGTACGGAAAGCACCAAGGGGACCAGAATGCCCCCAAGGAGACTGCAAACCCCACAGCACTATAGGCTAACCTGAGGGCGACCCAGCACACACGCATTTTAGGGGATTATCCCAGAGACTGCCTCCTGGTGTGCTGGAAAACAGCTCAGGCCCATGAGAAGGGCAAGGAGAACAACAAGCAGGAAGGGACTTTGTTCTCCCAGCTGACCCATGTAGTGACTACCAGTGACCACCTCTATTGCCATGAAAAGACAGAGGAATATGGCCCAGGCAAAGCATAGCCAGACCCCTGAGAGGGGGCCTCATGGGATGGACATGCACAATCTTCCTGGAAAAGAACTCAGAATAAAAGTCATAAGCACGCTGATGGATCTACAGAGAAATATGCAAGAGCTAAGGGAGGAAGTGAGTAAAGACAATGCATAAATGAGACAAGCGACTGATGGGCTTAGCAGCACACTGGACAAGATGTAAGGGAGTGTTAATGGAATAGAAATCAGAGAACAGGAATACAGAGAAGCTGAGGCAGAGAGAGATAAAAGGATCTCTGGGAATGAAAGAATATTAAGAGAACTGTGTGACCAATCCAAAAGGAACAATACTTGCATTATAGGTGTACCAGAGGAAGAAGAGAGAGAAAAAGGGATAGAAAGTGTCTTTGAAGAAATAATTCCTGAAAACTTCCCCAAGCTGGGGAAGGAAATTGTTTATCAGACCATGGAAACCCACAGATTGCCCAACACAAGGGACCAAGGAATACAAGACCAAGACACATAATAATTAAAATGGCAAAGATCAAAGATAAGGACAGAGTATTAAAAGGAGCTAGAGAGAAAGGAAATATCACCTACCAAGGAAAATTCATCAGACTATCATCAGACTTCTCAACAGAAACGTTAGAGGCCAGAAAAGAATGGCATGATATATTTAACGTAATGAAACAGAAGGGCCTCAAAACAAGAATATTGTATCCAGCATGATTATCATTTAAATTTGAGGGAGGGATTAAACAATTTCCAGACAAGCGAAAGCTGAGGGAATTTGCCTCCCATAAACCACCTCTACAGGATATCTTAAAGGGACTGCTCTAGATAGAAGCACTCCTAGGGCTAAAAAGAGGTCACCAGAGAAAATAAAATCATAGCAAAGAAAGCAGATCATCCACATACTAACTAAAGGAAGAGAATAAAACACCTAGTTTATAAAGAATGGAGGAGGAAGAATAAGAAGGGAGAGAAATAAAGAAACATCAGACAGTGTTTACAATAACTTAACAAGAAAGTTAAGTTAGACTGTTAGTAAAGAAGCTCTCCTTGAACCTGTGGTAACCACAAATCCAAAGCCAGCAATGGCAATAAGTACATACCTATCGACAATCACCCTAAATGTAAATGGACTGAATGCACCAATCAAAAGACACAGAGTAATAGAATGGATAAAAAAGCAAGACCCATCTATATGCTGCTTACAGGAGACTCACCTCAAACCCAGAGATATACACAGACTAAAGATGAAGGGATGGAAAAAGATATTTCATGCAAACAACAAGGAGAAAAAAGCAGGTGTTGCAGTACTTGTATCAGACAAAATAGACTTCAAAACGAAGAAAGCAGCAAGAGATAAAGAAGGACATTACATAACGATAAAGGGGTAAGTCCAACAAGAGGATATAACCATTATAAAAATATATGTACCCAACACAGGAGTGCCAGCATATGTGAAACAAATACTAACAGAATTAAAGGAGGAAATAGAAAGCAGTGCATTCATTTTAGGAGACTTCAACACACCACTCACTCCAAAGGACAGATCAACCAGACAGAAAATAAGTAAAGACACAGAGGCACTGAACAACACACTAGAACAGATGGATCTAACAGACATCTACAGAACTCTACACCCAAAAGCAACAGGATACACATTCTTCTCAAGTCCACATGGAACATTTTCCAGAATAGACCACATACTAGGCCACGAAAAGAACCTCAGTAAATTCAAAAAGATTGAAATTGTACGAACCAACTTCTCAGATCACAAAGGTATAAAACTAGGAATAAATTATATAAAGAAAACAAAAAGGGTCACAAATACATGGAGACTTAACAGCATACTCCTAAATAATCAATGGATTAATGACCAAATTAAAACAGAGATCAAACAAAATATGGAGACAAATGACAACAACAGCACAGAGCCCCAACTTCTGTGGGACGCAGCAAAGGCAGTTTTAAAAGGAAAGTATATTGCAATCCAGGCCTATTTAAAGAAGGAAGAACATTCCCAAATGAATAGTCTAAAGACACAATTACTGAAATTGGAAAAAGAAGAACAAATGAGGCCCAAAGTCACCAGAAGGAGGGACATAATAAAGATCAGAGAAGAAATAAATAAAATTGAGAAGAATAAAACAATAGAAAAAATCAATGAAACCAAGAGCTGGTTCTTTGAAAAAATAAACAAAATAGATAAACCCCTAGCCAGACTTATTAAGAGAAAAAGAGAATCTACACACATAAACAGAATCAGAAATGAGAAAGGAAAAATCACTACAGACCCCACAGAAATACAAAGAATTATGAGAATACTATGAAAATCTATATGCTAGCTAGATGGAAAACGTAGAAGAAATGGACTTCTTAGATAAATACAACCTTCCAAGACAGACTAAGCAAGAAACAGAAAACCTAAACAGACCAATCACCAGCAATGAAATTGAAACGGTAATCAAAAAACTACCCAAGAGCAAAGCCCCTGGGCCAGAAGGATTCACCTCTGAATTTACCAGACATATAGAGAAGAAATAAGACCCATTCTCCTTAAAGTTTTCCAAAAATAGAAGAGGAGGGAATACTTCCAAACTCATTCTATGAAGCCAGCATCACTCTAATACCAAAACCGGGCAAAGACCTCACCAAAAAAGAAAATTACAGACCAATATCCCTGATGAACGTAGATGCAAAAATACTCAACAAAATATTAGCAAACCGAATTCAAAAATACATCAAGAGGATCATACACCATGATCAAGTGGGATTCATCCCAGGGATGCAAGGATGGTACAACATTCGAAAATCCATCAACATCATCCACAACATCAACAAAAAGAAGAACAAAAACCACATGATCATCTCCATAGATGCTGAAAAAGCATTTGACAAAATTCAACATCCATTCATGATAAAAAGTCTCAACAAAATGGGTATAGAGGGCAAGTACCTCAACATCATAAAGGCCATATATGACAAACCCACAGCTAACATCATACTTAACAGTGAGAAGCTGAAAGCTTTTCATCTAAGATTGGGAACAAGACACGGATGCCCATTCTCTCCACTGTTATTCAACATAGTACTGGAGGTCCTAGCCATGGCAATCAGACAAAACGAAGATATACACGGCATCCAGATTGGTAAAGAAGAAGTCAAATTGTCACTATTTATAAGAGTATATAAAAAACCCTAAAGACTCCACTCCAAAACTACTAGAACTAATATCTGAATTCAGCAAAGTTGCAGGATACAAAATTAACACACAGAAATCTGTTGCTCTCCTATACACTAACGATGAGCTAACAGAAAGACATCAGGAAAACAATTCCATTCCCAATTGCATCAAAAAGAATAAAATACCTAGGAATAAACCTAACGAAGGAAGTGAAAGACCTATACCTTGAAAACTACAAGACACTCCTAAGAGAAATTAAAGAGGACACTAACAAATGGAAATGCATCCCATGCTCTTGTCTGGGAAGAGTAAGTATTGTCAAAATGGCTATACTACCTAAAGCAATCTACAGATTCAATGCAATATCTATCAAAGTACCAACAGCTTTCTTCAATGAACTGGAACAAATAATTCTAAAATTCATATGGAACCACAAAAGACCCCGAATAGCCAAAGCAATCCTGAGAAGGAGGAATAAAACAGGGGGAATTACGCTCCCTGACTTCAAGTTCTACTACAAAGCCACAGTAATCAAGACAATTTGGTATTGGCACAGAAACAGACCCACAGACCAGTGGAACAGAATAGAAAATCCAAACATTAACCCAAACATATACAGTCAATTAATATTTGATAAAAGTGCCTTGGATATACAATGGGAGATGACAGCCTCTTCAGCAGCTGGTGTTGGAAAAACTGGACAGCTACATGTAAGAGAATGAAACTGGACTACTGTCTAACCCCATACACAAAAGTAAACTCAAAATGGATCAAAGACCTGAATGTAAGTTATGAAACCATAAATGTCTTAGATAAAACATAGGCAAAAATCTCTTGGACATAAACATGAGCGACTTCTTCATGAACATATCTCCCCAGGCAAGGGAAACAAAAGCAAAAATGAAGAAGTGGGACTATATCAAGCTGAAAAGCTTCTATTTGGCAAAGGACACCATCAGCAGAACAAAAAGACATCCAACAGTATGGGAGAATATATTCATAAATGACATATCTGATAAGGGGTTGACATCCAAAATATATAAATAACTCAAGCACCTCAACAAACAAAAAGCAAATAATCCAATTAAGAAATGGGCAGTGGACATGAATAGACACTTCTCCAAAGAAGAAATTCAGATGGCCAACAGGCATATGAAAAGATGGTCCACATCACTAATCATCAGAGAAATGCAGATTAAAACCACAATGAGATATCACCTCACACCAGTAAGGATGGCCAACATCCAAAACGCAAACAACAACAAATGTTGGCAAGGATGTGGAGAGGGGGGAACCCTCCTACACTGCTGGTGTGAATGCAAATTAGTTCAACCATTGTGGAAAGCAGTATGGAGGTTCCTCAAAAAGCTCAAAATAGAAATACCATTTGACCCAGGAATCCCACTACTAGGAATTTACCCTAAGAATGCAGCAGCCCAGTTTCAAAAAGACAGATGCACCTCTATGTTTATTGCAGCACTATTTACAATAGCCAAGAAATGGAAGCAACCTAAGTGTCCATCAGTAGATGAATGGATAAAGAAGATGTGGTACATATACACAATGGAAAATTATTCAGTTATAAGAAGAAAACAAATCCTACCATTTGCAACAACATGGATGGAGCTAGAGGGTATTATGCTCAGTGAAATAAGCCAAGCCGAAAAAGACAAGTATCAAATGATCTCACTCATATGTGGAGCATAAGAGCAAAGAAAAAAACTGGGGGAAAAATACAGCAGCAGACTCACAGAACCCAAGAACGGACTAACAGTTACCAAAGGGAAAGGAACTGGGGAGGATGGGTGGGAAGGGAGGGACAAGGGGGAAAAGGGGCATTACGATTAGCAGACGTAATGTTGGGGTTCACGGGGAGGGCTGTACAATTCAGAGAAGACAAGTAGTTATTCTATAGCATCTCACTACGCTGATGGACAGTAAGTGTAATGGGGTAAGTGGTGGGGACCTGATGAAGTGGGGAGTTTAGTAACCATAATGTTGCACATGTAATTGTAGATTAATGATACCAAAATAAAAAAAAATAAAACAAGAAACAACTAAGGAGGAGCTTGTAAAAGAGACCCACAGTGAGGCAGAGCCCTGGAGCACAGGGTATGGGAGAGAAGAACAGGGAAGCTATGGGCAGGGAAAATGGAAAACAGAAACTGTGACTTCCATTCATTCTCAGTTTGACATGGTGAAGTATCAGGACAAATGTTACTCTTTCCATTTTATCATGGAAAAAGTAGCTCATATAAAGTATGAAATGTAACCAGGAGTAACCTTTGGAACCTCACCATGATTTTAAGTGTTTCACTGCCTGAGTCTGGTAGAATGTTCACACGTTGTAGCTTCTTAGTAGTAACCTGTTGAGTGAGTTGTGTATTGAGTACTGTATACTTGTAGGCATTATGATTAGAATTTTATACTCTTAGATGGTTAAACGAGACCCGTTCATATAGCCAAGTTGGTCAATATCTCCCTTAAAAAAATTCAACAATAAATGGGAAAAATTTCAAACTGAACAAGTTTAAAACAAATATTTTTCACATAAGCCTTCAAATTAATAGAGATTTGACGTAAACCTTCAAATTAACAGAAATTTCATATAAGCCTTCAAATTAACAGGTAATACTCAACTGGTTATTTCTGTATCAACTAAGCAAGGACCCCCAAGGTAGGCTTCACTATATGTTAAATCATATTGATATATTGGAACAAAATCAATGTATATAAATAAAATCAAAGGGCTAATAAGAACCAGATACCAAAGGAATACTATTTTATATTGTTTTGTAATGTAAATTATTTCTACCAATTATTATGTTTGTAAAGTGGATATTCAGCTATGATTTGCTTAAGAATAGGCATGTCCATGGCTTCGGGATGGATCCAAGCTTTGAGGAGCCCAAAGTTTATCATGGGAGATCCTCCTTAAAACACATTACAGAACCACAACTCAGAATTGCTAGATCTTCTTCCAGAGCATTGGTAGGAGTCCATGCAAGTGAGAGAGTTGCTCAAAGATGGTTTGTTCTCTTTACAGCAAATGTGTCTGTTCTCTTGATGTGTATTTACTGTCTGCAAACTATGCGGTAGGTAGGCTCTTGTGAACTGACCTGATCCAGGTTGGTCATGCAGATTTTCATGGTTCTTTTGATTAGGTAAGAGTGGATTAGGTTCCATGGAGGTTAAATAAGCCACCCAAGAAGTCCCTGGTACCCAGACGGAGCGAAGCTCCCACAAGGCCACCGTCTGGGAAAATGAAAGCAAGTGTCAGACCATATTCTTTCACATACACGAACAATTACTGAACAAACATTCAACTAGCAGAAGAAGCAGGGCAGGACTAATAGGAGGTGGACGAGACCCTTACTGAGGGCGTGAAATTTAAGAAGGTGCCAACAAACTCCCTAGTCAAGAGAAATAGTATATTAATGCATATTTTTTCCAAATTGAAATTAATACAGTATATCCCTGATTTAAAAAATTAAGATTTTAAATAAAGATGGGGTCAGTATTACAGGTTTTCCCTCTTGCTTCTGGCTCCAATATGGTTCTGCCCAGCACTGCAGGAAGGTTTATATAATCACTTCTGTGAGCTCAAAAAAAAAATCTCAGCTCTCAGTTCTTTGACATGGTCCCAACAATCCTTGCACAAAGGCCCTCCCTCGGCTGACCCAGTGTTCCAGAGGCAGCACTCTCTGCCTTCTTGCTGGTGTCAGACAAACAGAAATTCTCCTGGGTACCAGGCCGATCAGGGCCCAAGCTTGGGTGTTATTCTCAAAGGTAAAGGCAGGCAAGATCACTCACTGGATGCTTGGATTCTGCTTATGCTGGGGCTTGGGAAATGTTTAGAATATATTTTTAGCTAATCCATGTATCTTGAATACCTGGAGAACTTATTTCTCATACTCCCTATGTTAACTTCACATTTCAACCTATGCTGACATTCACGGCATTTCCTCTGAAAAAATGGCAAAGCCTTGGATGAGGGTGGTGATTAGTTACAACTGGTGTGGTGGTGACCCCCCCTGGATAGTGGCTCTTTCTTATCATGTGCTATCTGACTTCTCCATCTATGGGTTCTGGATTAGACACCGCTTTTGCACTTCCTGTTAGCTTCTAGCTTTTGGCTAAGCTTAGTGGCACTTACACCGTGTCTCACTCTATATGCTCAGGTATCTTCAAGTAACTTAGAGACAACAAGGCCCTAGAACAGAGTGGGGCACATGGCAAAGCCCCCACCTTCACAAAGAGACCTTTAAGTGGGAAAGAGACCGTAGATAAGTCAACATTGATACATATTATGATATCGTAATGTCAGGCATTGATAAATGCCGTAAAGGAAAACGAAGCGATATGAAGGGCTACAGCCTGATGAAAGGCATTGTCTTATTTAGGGTGGTCAAGGCAGTCTTCTACGGCAAATGACATTTGAGCGGGGGCCTGAATGAAGTACGGCAAGGGCTGTATCAATGTCAGGTGGAGACCGTTGCCTGCCAAGGAAAGAGCAAGCATACAGATAACACGTCAGGAAAATACCACATGCCGGTTGCGAAAGATTAAAATAAGAAAACAAACAGCACACAAAATAAAAGCCTTCTACAATCTCATTCCTCAGGGATAGCCACTTGTAACATTTATTAAGTTTCCTTCCAGAAGTTTCCCTGTATGTATAAAACGCTGTATCTTTCTTTACGTTCTTTTTCCCTCCCTTCTTTCTTACCGTCTTTCTCTTGTTTCCTCTATCCATTTCTTTCTCTTTTAAAATGACCATATCATTTACACTTCTGGGCGCTGTTTAAAAAAATCTCTTATTACCATACCTTCAGTATTTTAGCACACTTGCAGAATAACCTTCTTCATTGTTCTACGGTTTGGGGTGTGTGCTTTTGTCCGGATAGACCAAAGTTAATTCAACCAATCTTTGATCAATGAACTAGGTGGGTGTTTCCAATTTTTTGCTATTACAATAATGCTGTAATATCTATCCCTGTAACTGTTTTATATATGTGTGTGTGTAAGTTTACCAGTGCAAATCTTTCTTGCTAATCCTTCAATCGGAATTACAGGGCAAATGGTATGCACTTTTCTGATTGTAATATACGTTGCTGAAGTACCCTCCAAAAAGGTCATGCTGATTTACATTCCAGTCGTGCTTTATGAGAGTTCCTGTTTTCTGATTCTCCTACCAGCATTCAAGTATTACCATCTACCTGTTTTGCCAGTTGATAAATAAAAATGATATCTTCTCATTATTATAATTTGCATTTATTTTCTTTTCAGTAAAGTTGGATACTTGTTTCAGCAGTTATTGGCCATGAACCAAGTCATGAATGCTAAGTGTTCATTGAGGATGGAAATCCTCACCTATTACTTGTCTAATGTCGAGGGCTGCCCGTAGCACATACTACATTTTAAGCATATTAGAAGGAAAGGTGTCCTTTCCTTATGACACTTTATCACCATCTACTAAAAAATGACCATGATAAATAAACAAATCTGTGATGACTATTGTGTGAATGGCTAAGATGCCCTGCTAATATTCAGGCTTAGCTCGTGAGTCTCAGCCAAGGTCACTGTTGTCACCTTGACCTCTCTTTCATTCACGTGTATTAGTTCTCTGACTGAATCTAGGACATGGCCCCATTTTCTGTTTCTGAATTCCTTGGGCTGTCTTTGTTCTCCCTTTCTGGATCATTTATTCTGTCTGAAAACTTGACTCTTTCAGTGATCTGGTGGGTACCCTTTTGTCACCTTCTTGAAGGGAAGAAATAATTCATATTTTCCTATAAAAGCTCATCATTCAGGGTCACAGCACCACCAGCTTTCCTAAATGTCTGGGAGACTTGCTGTGATGATGTAGCACATTTCTCTTTAGAAACACACACCATTTGCTTCCATTTTAGAACATGTGTGCCTCTTTAGGCTTGTGGCATACCACGTATAATAGTTAACGGTGATTGAGTGCTTACTAAAGACGGCAATTTGCTCTGCTCTTTACATGTGTGAGTTTATCATTTTAACCACTAAATGAATTGGATACTAATTACTAATAGTCTCACTATTATCCATCCCATTACTCTTACCACTACTGCTTGTATTTTCAGAGGCAGATGGATAAGGAAGAGGAGGTGGAGATAAAGGAAACAAAACCCAGTAAATGTAAACTCAGGATTTAGGGCAAACATCCCATTCCCATCTTTTCAACCAGGGAGGGTGCTGAGTTTACCTACTCAGAAATATAATAGAGGAGTTTAATGCCATTGGGTAAACTCTACAACAGCTCAACCCACAAGAGGCTTGAGATAATTCAAGCCCTTTAGCTTTAGAATAAACTGATGAGGCTCACAGAAGGCCGTATCCTCGGGAAGTAGGTCCCTGCTGACTTACCTCTAAAAGTGTACAAAGTTCATGGTTCCCCATGATCCACTGAGCAAATGTCACATGCCTCTGATAACAACTCACAGTCCAACGAAAAATCAAGCAGGGACTCTATTTGAAAATACCCAGATGAAAGTGTGTAAGTGTGTGTACGTGTGGTGGGGCCTGGAGAAAAGTTATGAGGAGCACAGTACATCCAGTAAGGTGTTCTGGTGTCTGGGGACTAAACAACCTTGGAAATCATAACTGAAGACGCCTGTTTTCAAGAACTGGAAATGGAAACACTGGGGCGGTCAGTGACTGACCAAACATGCAGCTTAGAGGAGGCCTGCCATGGTGCCCAGACCTGTGCCCTTTCCCCAAACACACAGTTCCATTAAATTTAGAAACAAGGGTCTTCAGTTTAAATACCAGGCCTGTTGATTGATTGTGTGACATGGGGTAGATCACTTTATCCAATTCCATAGGGATTAGATTTCTAAAGTTTCTTTGCTCCTTAACATTCAGTGACCCAGCTGTAAGTTTCTTTTCTAAACCTGGCCCTTTCCTTTCAGTCCCCATATCCATTGAGTGTCCTTGCAGGCCTTAACAATGGCCTGCCTTTGTGAGATGTCTTAGTCTGTGTAGGCAACAGTCCTGGGGCCCACCCAAGAAGATTTATAGTGTGGAGCTTTCTCTTAGCTGTGCTTTGACAAGGAAAATGGCAAGCAGCCAGCATCCGAACCCAAACAATTGTCAGATGGCCAGGGAAAGAAAAATAAATGTTGGGCCGAGTTGAGAACTCAATAGCTATTTCAGGGCAGTAGAAGGCTTCCTTTATGGCCATTTCAACTGGAGCATCAGAGCGTGCCTGAACCAGAGGATCTGCCCCTTCCTGACCCCAAATGCCTGGGTTACAGTGACCTGGGAGCATTCCTTCAACCATCTGCCCCTATGCCTGTATAGCTGAGGCCCTTGGGACCACCACCAGGGAGGGTAGGATTCCAGCTGCTGCTGAGGAATCTCTGCAGAGCTCAGAAATGCTTCCTGAAACCCTTGCTCTCCACACTGCCAGTGGACTCAGCTGTGCTTGTATTTTTCTCGGTGTACAGAAATGTTTCTCAAGCTCACAGGGTCTTTTTGATGGCATATGTTTGTTTCCTTGACCAATTACTCTGTGCATCTATCCACCACACTGTGGGGCTGACATCTTTTTATTTTTCCTCGATTGAAAATCCAAGATGAATGACTTATTTTCACTCTATTCCTCAATGTAAGAGACAGGACGGCTTTCCACCCCCACGCTTTCTCTTTATTTATGCTCATATTTGCATCTGTTTTTATATGTTTTATAGGATCTTGTGATACAAATATTGTATATTTGGGGCTGTCCAAACTCCATCTGTATGGATCTATCTTGGCAAAGACAGTCTAGCCAATTTAGATTCCCCAGGTCCTGAATTTACTTTCAGATTTCTTTCTCCCTTCCTTTGTTTTTCCATCTCTTTTTCCTTCTTTCCCATTTCTTCCTCCCACTTATTTTCCTTCTTTCCTTCATTGAAATTTTTTTCTCTGTATCATACTCTGTGATAGTAGAGCATAGCAAATACATCGGTAGAAGTAAAGTTCACAAATGTATATTTCTTGTTTGCTATCATCTTGTATTTAATAAACTTCCTTAGGAAGAAAGCACTGGAAATTATTTTTACCTATGGCAGATGAAAATAAACTATATTTTATCCCTAGGAAAACTCTAAAATAACCTGAGAATAAAACAGGAAATTCTATTTTGAGGTGTTATCTCCAACACAAATGCCTTCAAAGCTCATCAGATAATTATTTATCTATTTGATGTGAGGCAATTGGGAATAGTGGAGTCTGTGGTTAAACTAGAACATCATGCCTAAAACCATTCATATTTTGTTTTTGGTGTTTTTTTTAACTATCACATCAGCCATTTAAAGTAAGTTTCCAGGCCCAAGGCAGTAAGTTTGCAACCATTTCATTAGGTAATCATATTTCTATTATATTCTATTTCTCTGGTGAAACTGTTGTTTGTCCTGGAATGACTTACTTAAGATTATAGCCCTTCACTGCACTGCTGGTCATGTCACTCCTCTTTTCCTCCTCATTGCTTTTAGAATATATGGAAAATTCTCATGGCATTTAATATTCTCCCTGATCTGGTCTAACCTGTTTTTATGTCCACATCTTTTTCTCTATCCCCCCTTAAATGTCTTCCAACCTCACCTGCTCATATTTTCTTAAAAATACCTTATATTATTTCATTCTTTCCTACCTAGGTGCTTTCATTGGTATGAAATCTTTGTAGACTCTTCACTCATTGATCAAAGCCTTGATTAAAACTGCCTTTACTGAGTTCTAGAATCTACATTTAAAGCTCTTTGCTCTGTGTTATCATACATTTTTACGCAAATCTCTTGTAAGCTAGAATGACATATGTCTTGGTTTTCCCTAGACAGTCTCCATTTATACCTGTTATCCCAGCTAAATTGTTATTTTATATTGATCATGCTAATTATAATGCTTACATTTCTGCCTTATGCTGGAGCTAAATGTATTTACAGCCTCACTGGACCAAGGATCATCCTTGTATCACCCAATGGCTAGGCTAATTCTGTAACATTCATGACTGCTAGTTTAGGAAATAGGTGCATTTTTATCTCACTTCTATATGAGTAGAAAGGGTTAGAGATCTAGTATGTTTTATAAGTAACCCAGAGATTGAGTGACTCCTATCTTTAGGTGTTCTTTCTTCTTTCTTGGAGACATTTGACTTTGGGTTTTCCTTGTATTTAGTAGTGGTGATGAAGAACAGATCATGGAACTATGTGTCTTAGAGCAAGGGAGAACCATTTGTGATTATCTGATCGAGTCTCCTGCCTTCATTCATATAAATAATTTGATGTGGACATTGGCTGCATTGTGGTCTCTGCATCATTTCTTCCTTTACTTTAGGTAGTGGCACACCGATTTTCCTTCAGGGAAAGTAATCTCCCCTAATTTTTAGTAGTAGGGCCACTAGAACTAGGTTGGGGTCAGTGAGGTACATAGGGTGCAAAATTTAAGGAGGCACTCACTCTCACGGTCAAAAACAGGATCAGTAATGACAGAGAGCACCTTCTTAAACATATGCCCTAGAATGCTTGCTTGCCTCGGGAACCCAGATGTGGCCCTTGTAAGAAACAGTGGGGTTGACCCAATTCCTGTCTCCAGGGATGGCCATTTGACCCAAACCTGATCAAAGAGATTTCTTCCCACTGACCACAGTGATTGATTGAAGGGCAGTTATGTGACACAATCAGAACCAATGAGACTCTATTCTGGGACTTTTACTGGAATTCCTGAGAAAGGAATCTCTCTTTTTATTGTAGTATAAATAGTGAAAATGGAAGCCTTGAAGTGTGAGGACCACCCTGTGGAGGAGCCTGCAGGAGAATGGAGCCACAGCAGAAAGAGGCAGACCAGGGTCAGAGAAAGGCTGCCTCCTAATGCATTGTGTAAGCATCTGGATCCAGCTATCCTTATTTCTCCTAGCCTTTTTAGGTATAGAGTCAGTTAATAACTCTATACACATGCACACACACACACACACACCATTTTCTTTTCATATACATGCTAGTACATGACTTAAATTTCTGTTTATTTGCAACTGTCCATAAACATGAAGTGGTGAAGGCCCATGGGAGTGTACACTTGCTCATGGTCACCCAATTTTAGTCAAGTGCCGAGAGTAAAGCTAGAACTATATTTACCTGCACAGTATTTCTTATTCCTTTCTACTGTAGCTAATGTTCACCAGTGCCACATAATACTTAAGGCATTGAGCCACTCCTTCAACGTACATTTGACAGAAATCACAAGTTAAAGATATTTAGGAGCCTAGAGCCTATGCTTGATGTTCTAAAGAGAATTCTTATTTTCAGATTAGTGTACTGCTCAGCTTACTATGTTAAGTAAATGAAAGTGCTGAAGCAAACAGACACAAGATAAAAATGGGTCCAGGGCTCGGGACTTTCTGTTCGGTGATCTTTTAGACACATTTCACAGCCTCTCAAAACTAGCAACTCCTCATTTTAATCTTCTAGGTAGATTTTGTCATGCTGTTGGGCTGCAAGGATCGGTTGCATGTCTACATCAGAGTACGCCACCATGCTTTCTCAGCTTAAGATGGAGCAATGATGATTGATTTTCACCCCTCCCATTGGGGCGCACAACTTGGTTTGCTAATGGTGACAAATGACATTAAGAGACAAATCAGATTAAATTAATGACCCTACACTTGCAAAATACCTCAGGGAGGGTAAGTTCACTCTGATATTGGAGAGAGAGTGGTACTCTTGCCATCTGCAATTAGTGAAGTTAATGGAAAAATCCAAAGGCCACCCCAACTCCACACACTCCAGCATGCACTTGGATCACTGGAGAGCTTGCTAAAACACTGATGGGGAGGCCCTGTCTCCAAAGTTCTGAGTTCAGATGGTCTGGTGGGCGTGGTGGGAGGGAGCAAGAAATTGCATTTCTAACAGTTTCCAAGGCAATGCTAATGCTGAAGGTCTGATGACCACACTTTGAGATCTGCTGCTGTTCATTAAGGATAGAAGTCTATCAAAACAGGGAATCAGTGGGAGGTACAGAAAGAGCTACTTTGAGATAAACTTTCTGAGTCTGTGATAAAAAGAAGAAAGTAAGTCATTTCCAGTGCACCCTCAATGTTTCCCATGTGTCACATGGCACCCTCAAATTGTCCCATTTCCCTTTTTAGCTCTTCAAACCCAGGTGTGCTAGTAGAGTCCCTTTAAATATTTGAAAGAATGCATATGGCAGAGAGATGTTTTATTCACAAGTAAGAAAACACACATTTAATCTTGATTAATTCTGTTGTAGCTCTTAGTTTTCAGGGCCCAGAAAATTTGCCATTTCACCAATAGGGAATCAGTCTTTCATGGATGGTGTGTATTCATAGGAAACTTAAATAAATCCGAATGCCTATTTATTTATTTATTTTTCCCTGTCAAATTATTTAAATAAAATTTAAAAGAAAAAATAATAATAAAATTTAAAAGAAACAAAACAATAGATTACAGAAAACAGAAATATCAAATTGAAACAAATCTAAAGAGAAACACACTCGGGAGGGAAAGGAAAGATCTGGTAGGGGATGAGGTACACAGAGTAGCTGGGGAGCTGCTAGGAAGGGGAGTTTCAGAGCCAGCTTTCCGGACAGGGTCAGAGGATCCAGACAGGGCCGTGGGTGCCCTGCAGCTGCCAGAACAAGAGCAGGGGTCAGCTCTGCCTGCAGAGGAGCGGGGTCCTGTGTCGGCTCCTGGTCTCCTGAAGGGGCCTCTCCAGATGCAGGCCCTGGCTCCAGAGCAGCCTCTGGAGGGGGCCCTGTGGCTGGAGGTGGCCCTTCCTCAGGCTCTGGAGCTGCCCTGGCTCCTGCACCAACACCCGGCGCCTCTGAAGGTTCAGCATCGGGATCCTGAGACGGGACCGGAGCTGTAAGAAGACGAGTGGTCACCCCACGCCGGCCTTGGCACGTGCCTTTCCAGACACAGAGCCTCCCAGGGAAGCCCAGGCCAGGAGCCCACACAGGAAATCTCCCCAGCTGTATCCACCAGTGCATGGTCTGAGGCCTGTCTTTGCTCCTGGCCCAAGAGCACCCTCTAGGCCTCCTCCCCATGGACCCAGCACCCCCTCCCCATCCCAGGCCCTCACACACACCCACCCCAACCCAGGCACTCTCATGCACCCACCCCCGGCCTTCTCACCCTCAGGTTCGGCCTCCAGGGTCTGCAGGTCCTTCTGGCCAGTCGGGGGGAAGATGGACCTGGTGCTCCAGGTCAGAGCTGGCAACGTGCAGCTGCATGTAGACTTGGGCCGGACTCTGGGAGGGTGGCCTTCCCTGGCCATCTTCAGGACCAGGTTCCAGAGAGCCCCCTGTGATGTGTCACACTGGCCTCTCACTGGGGGAGCAGGGGGACAGGTCCTCCAAGTCCTCAGTCTTCCTCTGACAGCTCTTTCGGTCCCTCCGGGCACTGGGCCAGAGGCGTCTGTGTTGAGCCCGGGCCCAGTGCCCGCAGTGCTGGATGAGACCCTCATGGGGGGCTTTCCTCGGGCCACGGCTTCGGGATAAGGGGAGGCAGCATGAGAACATGGCTGCATTTCTTGTCTCCAGCCATGTGAACTGGGGACTGGGCTGTCTCTAGAATGTGGTGCGCGGTTGCCTGGGTTCCAAGTTCCGTTGGCCTCTATCAACAGAGAAGTGAGGTCACTGCCTGGAGTCCCCTTTCCTGAGCTTCCTTCTCAGATAAGTTCTTCCCAAGGATCCTCGTGGGTTGCTGGCCACTTTCCCTCCACCCCAGGCCCTGTCCAGGCAGTCACACCAACACAGCCCCCGAGAAAGCCTGGGTACCACCAGGGCCCCGGTTTGAGGACACAGAGCTGCATTCTAACCTAGAAAGAAATATAAAGTATTGGCATGGAAATGGAGAAAAGGGAACCTTTGTGAACTGTTGGGAATGTAAAATGCTGCAGCCAATCACAGCTTTGTCATTCAGAAACCTTGGTTAATTTGATTTAGAATCATAAATAAATATACTGTTATTTCTCACTAATTGCTTAATTTTTAAAAACCTGTTAATGTTCAACCTATATGCTCTTAGGTAAAAAACATCAATTTATTTTCTATTTGAGCTTTTCCATTGGCCCATGCTTCCTTTAAATGCAATTCTGAGTGATTTTTTTAAACAATAAACATTAATTTTGAAACCATCTCAGATTTACAGAAAAGGTAGAAGAACATGCCAATACTGCTTCATTGCCTCTGAAGGCTTCAGTGTGAATTTCCTACAACAAAGACATCTCCCTACATAACTGTAGTACAACCAGCACAATCTACCTGGGTATAGTGCCAACTTCTAACCAAACTTCTTTTTCCAATCATGACATAATGCCACTGCATCTCTGTCTTCTTTCTCACTGGCTAGTTTCTCACATTCCAGCTCCCAAATGCCTGTTTATTAATGTACAATGAGAAATACTTCGGGTAAGAGAACTAGAACTCTCATGTCAGTAGGTAGCGCTTTTTCTTAGCAGTCAGCAAGCTGGTGTGATAAACAAAATACTTTCAAGTTCTACCTGAGGTTGTTTAGGAAGTGCAGCCCCAGAGCAAGAGGAGTTGGTTTAGTTTGAGGATGTTGGCCATTGGCTGGCGGGATTCACTCACTTGCATTTGAAGTGAGCCTTCCTTAAGGGACACACGTGCACCCAGCCTTTCACCAGGGTCCACTGTGCCTTCTAAGCCCTGCTGGACATGCACCGCTAAAATGTTCTTGCCTCATTTGTTTTTCTACATATCGTTTTCCAACTTGCCTGGTGGTTTCCATAATAACTGAAGATACTTAGACAAGGTGAAAGCAAGGCGTGCTCTGGACCTTGAGTCACTCTGTGGTGTGACTTTGGACACAGAGCCCTACTGATCTATTTCAGTATATCCCAGAAATGTCTACCACACTTAAAAGTAAAGGGAAATGAATTTTCCTCTGTGGATATGGGAAGGCCTAAAGGAATATGGGGGAAGTTCAACTTTTTAAAAATGTATTCATTTTTATTCTTAATTCTAAAACCTTAGACCTTACTGTATAAAACAATGCCATCCAACCATCAATTCTTGTCACCTTGCCCATTGACGTTGATATAAAATGGAGTCATTTCTCTGGACCACACAGAAGTCTAAGGTCTCCTCAAGAATTGTATGATTCTTGGCAGCTTCATTCTTTATTCAAGCAGTGGTTCTGACTTCCTGTATATTCTGAGGGGTTCTCCTTTTTGGAGGAGTTCTCTCTGCTCCACCCTGAACAGTATGTATGGCGAGCAAAGGCACTTTTCTTAATTTCCATCAATTTTTCTTACCCCAAACATTTCTTGTGATAGGTTTTCTGAAATTTTAGGATGAAACTTTACGTAAAAGTATTGGGGGTGGATGTAAGAGCTGGAGACATGGAGAGAAACAACAGAGCATTATATAGCAAAGTGTTCAGAATGGAGTATAAGACAACTGGGTTCTAAAAATGCTTTAAGAGCCTATTGTGTTAAACTGAATTCCTCACTGTCCGCTTTTTCCCCATAGACTCCGAACTCCTGCTGTATCACACTATTCCTTCTTGGACTTTCCCTGTTGACCCATCTTTAAGTCAGTAGGAACATTCTGAGTCTTGGAGGAATTGACTCTCCTTTTCCTCCCATCCATCTCCATATTATTTCTTCAAAACCCTACTGTCAAAATCAGTGTGGCCTAGTATGGTATTTTCTTAAACAAAGGCTGCTCTGTATAGCCTACTACACTAACAATAATGTTTTCAAATAATGAATAAAACTCATACGTTAGGAATGATATATCATATTTTGCTGCATAGTCCCTGCCGAGTTGCTGTGATGTCCAGTTTGAGAAAAATGGTTTTGGTTCTCAATTTTACAGTTTAAATCTCAGAGAGCAACCACCTTTCCATGACCATGAACATGTGGTATCTCCCTTAGTCAGGACACTGCCTCAAAGTATGTACTGCTGTGTTTTATCTAAGTGACTAGACTAGGAAGAGGAGAGCCTAACAGAAATATGAATGAAAGCATTTGCAATATGTCTGATTGTACAGGTAGTTTTTGTATTTCTGAAGAGAATTTAATATTTTGTTCACATTGAAACCACAAGATTCGAATTAAATTTTCCCCAGAATAGTTGGTGTGTGTGTGCTCTGTTGATATGTTACATTGTTGATTTTTTTTGTCTGAAAAACAACTGAGCCATGTACATTTATCTTCTTTTTTTATTGTATATAGAATTATACTTTTGCTTGTGTATTTTATGTACAATTATATATATTTTATTGTATTTATTAATCCTAAGGCTTGTGGAATATATTTTACTGGGCTCCTGAATAAATATATTTTCCTATATTAAGGATAATTTACTTTAGTCATCCCTTTCTTTTTGTCTGCTTCGCATATTACTGAATTGTCTAACCTAGTTTATCATGTTGAAAAATATTTTTCTATTTTTAATTTCCTAAGGTTTTAAAATGTTAAAAAAAAATGAGGAATGGATAGTGAATGCCACTGAAACATCTGAGAGATTAAATGAAATGATTCATCTTTTTTTTCTTATGAGGCTTACTTTTTGAGTAATTATTAAGAGATTTCCCAATACCTTGCCTGAATTCTTGAGATAAACCCTACTTAGTCATGGTGACTAATTCTTTTGAACTAATGAATTTAGTTTGAAGTATTTATATTAATAAGTAAGATTTGTGGGGCTTTTTTTTTTATTGTATGCGTTCTTTGCATCTAGCTTTGGCCTTAAGATTTGTGAGCTTATAAAAAATTTGAGTAGTTTCTATAGCACAAGAATGATCTATTTTTTAAAAATCTATATAATTTGTAGACAACTACTTTGAAAAGTAGTTTTCAGATTAACTTTTAAATAATTTCCCTGATAGTCTTTTTTTGTATTTAAAAATTTTTAAATAAACCATTTTAGGAAATATTTTATTTTCCCATAAGCCCAAGTATTCTATAAAGATGTTCTTACTTTAGAATCAGAGTATATTCTCTTTTCTTAATCCCTTTAGACAAAAACATGCTTCATTATTTGCTATATTCATTATTTATTATATTTAATTAGTATTTTAAAACCATTTTTATAGGGGTTTTTTCCCATAGAAACAACTTACTGGATTTATTTAGCTGTTTTACAGTATTTCTCTAATTTTTCCTTTAAAATTTATTCTTTTTATAATGATATTTTCAATAAGATTTTTAAAATTATGTAATATCATCTTAAGTTCTATGCTATTTCAAGTGTATTGTTACCTACAATAAAAGTATTAAGGATTATGAATTTACTTCTAAATACAACTTCAGTAGAATTTTTGATAGAATTAAGAATATAAATTTATGTGCAGTTCTCCCATTTCCACCCTTCTAAGATTCTGAAATTACAGTCTTGCTTTCCTTTACGACCTGTGCAGCTTCAAAAAAGGAATTTTGCAATTCAAATTCCTTCTGAGAATCTCAGAGAGCCTTGTATCATTTTCTGATTTTATATTAAATCATTTTCAGAAGTTTGTTTTAGTATGAAATTATATTTTCCTGAATTTTTGGTACATTTGGTTTTAAATAGGCATAATTTTGTTTGTGTCTCCTTATAGGCCGACAAGGGAGAAGTGCTTTATCTATTCGACAACTGTATGAGGTTATTTTGGTTTCCTTCTCCCTTCTCTTGGGCACTGCGTGAGACCCTTTCTCCTGCACAGAACTGAAATGTCTGTAGGGTTCCAGCTTACTTTGCAAAGGTGGTACAAGACGAACAAGCTCCATCTTGTATTGCTCTGTTGAATGAAGAGTAATGCCCTCCCGTTCTGCATCACTGCTCAGTTTCTTGAGATTCAAAATAATATGCTGTATAACAAATAGACTCCCTTAATGTCAGCTGCATCAGGTTTCTACCTCTGTCTGCCCTCCATCCACAACAGTTTACCTTGTGTGACTAGAGTTGCCACAGAGCAATAGGCCATTGTTCTCCCCATGTTTCTCTGAGACCAGTGGCCTCTGGGTGAATGTGAAAAGAAGAGGCAAGGAGGTAAATCAGTTTTCATACCACAGAGATGACTGTCTCAATTCTTTTGACAGCTAATAAAGATTGCCAGTCAACTGTAGGGGAGTGAAAACTGGCTCCCTACATTTTGGGGGCGGTCCACAGTACATTTAACTAATCTACAGACCTGCAAATTTCTTCTCCCATCAGTTGTTTGATGTCCCTTTTTCTAGAACACAATCTGATTCAGGATCACATGTACCATCTAGTCATTGCATATTTTTATTCTCCTTTAATATGAGACAATTCCTTAGTTTCATAATCATTCATGACCTTGACACTTTCGAAGAGCACAGGCCAATGCTCAGTTTGGATTTCTGATGATTCCTTATGATTAAATTCAAATGATTAACTTTGGGCAAGAATAACACCAAAATATTACATCCTCCCTAGTACGTCACAGTTGGGAGGCGCATACTGGTGGTATGTCTCATCATTGGTGATGGTAACTCTGACCACTTGCATAGCATGGTGTCTTCCAGTTTTCTATACTTTGAGACTGTAAATACCCTCTTCCTCATCTTTTACCCACTAACATTAGCATTCATTGATGATGGCACTGACACCAGCTTTAGCTTATTGATTATTCTTGCCCATACAGTTATTACTGTGGTGTTTGCCAAATTGGTGATTTTCTATTTCCATCATTCCATCTACATTTGTTAACTGGATTCTACCACAGTGAGAACTTTGCCTTCTTCTCAATTTTTTTGTTTATACAACTCTGTAATTATACAGTCCGGATAAGTTCATGGATGTTCATTGCAACCATCATTTATTTTGTGACCCAGATCAAAGTGACCTGGATTTAACCATTGGGAGACACTTGCTGTTGTGTCCTGTATTGGATAATATTTTAAACTAGAAATTTCTTTTATTTTTTCCTCAAAATTTTATTGTTATAATTTCCAAACATACCAAAAGTTAATTAGCCGATTATAAGTTAGGATAAACAGCTTGGTCAGAAAATTTCCTATGGGCAGAAAATTTCAATGGTGTTAAGGAAGAAAAAGTATCCAAATATTGAGAACCTGGGACTTCTAAGTAAAGAAGAGGTAGCTCCCAATAAATAAAAGAAAGGAGGCTCTGGAACAATAAATTAAACAAAACTAACCAGTGTTCTTATAATACCTAAATGGTGTAGGGCCCCATTTTGGGATGCAAACTTAACTTACTTCACTCTTTTGTTTAGGACAGAGGCAGAGGAATGGTGTGAGTGAATGTAGGGAACCAGTAACGTGTCCCTTCCTTCCTTCTAGAAAGGCTTTATCTGACTTCCCCTGCAGTGGAAGGTTAGCCAGACACAGCCAGCACTCAAATAAAGTGGGTTGTCTGTGTTTCCATCATCCCAGCCCACATTGGAAACGTATCTATTTACTGAGATGCCATTGAGCTCAATCTACATTTCTCATTATCATTTAGTAAAAGAGAGATTGCAGTTGACTGTAACAGAAAAAGGGCAATTGCTTATTTTTCAATCAATTCTTATTGATTTGGGAGACACAGGGCCCTTAACTGTATGTGCGCTTCATCTTCCCACTGGAAATCTCTACTTCATCTGATAAATAGATTCTAGTTTAAATTACAGTGCAATGTATTTATGTGCCCTGTAGGAAGAGGCTTAAGTCTTTCAAATACTTAAGAGGAGAATCTGCAGGGTGAGGGAAACTTCTTTCACAGATTTTAGCTGTCTTAAGTGGCGGTTAAGTTTCTTAACTCTGAAACCAGACTGCTTGGGTTTGAATCCCAGCTCAGGCACTTACTACCTTTCTAGCGGTGGGGGAGCTTCTTTACCTCTTGATTTCTGTTTCTTCATCAGTACAATGCATAACAGTAATACTATCTACGTGTTGGGGTTTGTAAAGATTAAATGAGGATGGTTCACAGAAAGTACTTAGCTTTGAGCCCATCCTCTTTTTTTTTTTCCCCTCCCTTAGGACCAAAGAGCAGGTGGCCCCCACTTCATGGCTGAGCAGCGAATGTCATCTAATTTTCTCTGAATTCTCCTATTTTCAAATTTGTTGAAATTTCTATTTATGTGCCTGCCTTTCAACATTTCTAAACATAGTATTGACAAAGAATTCTACAGTTTGTATTCACTTCTCACGTATTTTTCTTTTTTCATTTTAATACATTTGCGAGTGATTGTAGGTTGATCCTCCATTGTGCTATATACATTTTTCATGAATATATGTTTGTATATATGCAGAAGTATAATGTTTGCTTGTGATTGATTTACGAAAGTGGGAACACTGAGCTCAAAGGCATTAATTATCTTTAGGATTATGATGCAGCTTTCAGTAGTTTAGTAGATGTTTATACTAGTAATTTTTTTAAATTTCCTATTTTAAAAATCTGATTTTATTTTGGTGTATCGTGTAAAAACAGCATTTATGATGTAAATTTTTTGCCAAATATGTATTTCTAAACTATTTCATCTGTAAATATCTCATTATATATCTCTAAAAGTTAAAAGATTTTCTTAGCATAACCAGAACAGTTTCATCACATCTAAATTTTTAAAAAATATTTAATTTGAGATAATTATAAATGTATCTTTAATTTAAAAAAATGTTACAAAGTAATTCTGTATATCCTTTGCCCAGTTTTCCCCAGGATAACATCTTGCATAATAGGGTTACAATATGACAACCAGGAAATTTACAGTAATTCCTTAATATCCTTAATATCCTTAAAGGTAGTGTTCATAAAGGTAGTTCAAATTTCTGAATTATCTTATAATGCTTACACAGTTGGTTTGTTGTAATCAGGACGATCTTCACATTCTTAAGAGCAAAGCAAACAAACCTCTCCCTTACTAATATTTGGTGCCTCACACAGCCAAACACAGAGGTGTATATTGCAAACCCTCTCTGCACTACATGTGAGAGTGGAAAAGGATGGAGGGATGAAGAGAACTCCATCTAATCACAATTATTATCCCCAGCTTGAAGGTAGCAAAACTGAAGTGCATGAAAGATGAGTACTTCTGCAAGAATCCATGGAAGCTAGTGCTACAGCTGGAATTCTAATCTGAGGCTTTTTCATGTTTTTTTATGACAGCAAGAGAGATACATGGATACTCTGGGGAAAAATTCTCATGAAAGTTCTGGATCGTTTACAACCTGCAGGACTGGTGGGACTCAAATGTTGCTGACACAGCTTAGTAAGGTCTTGTACACTGACCTTGAGAGGTAGTTGGGCTATAGATGAAAGGACATGGGACTTGGCTTTAAGGACACAGGTTCCACACTGATCCCATCACTTCCCAGTACTGAACTTTCGGCAGGTCATTTAATCTTTTTGAAATTCAGTATTTCATTTACACAGGAATTTGAGTGCTTATTTTATAGTTTTATTGGCTGATGACACAAGATAATATTTGCGAAGCTACCTAAAACATCACAGTGCTCAATAAATGCTAGTTCAACCAGGGTGCTTGGAGAATGGCAAAAAAACAAATGCTATAGAAAATGTTATTCAGGGGAGTTCCGGGAAGTTGGCGGTGTGAGCAGGGCGGCAGAAATCTCCTCCCAAAACCATATATATTTATGAAAATACAACAAATACAACTATTCTTAAAAGATAGACCAGAAGATACAGGGCAACACTCAGCCTGCATCTACACCCGAGAAGACTCGGCACCCCGCGAGACGGGTAAGGTACGGAGCAGTGTCCTGGCGGGACCTGAGCACTCCCCAACCCCAGCACACCAGCAGGAGGAGAGGATTCAGAGCTGGGAGGGAGTGGAAGTATAGGCCTGCGAAATAACCAGCACTGGTGATCTGCACTGGGAGCACTGACACACATCACGTGGTGTATCAGAGATTGGAGAGACAGAGGGTGCAGGATCTGAGCGTGGGAACGGACAGAATCCTCGCACCCGGATCCCCAGGACAAAAGAAAAGCACGCACTATTTTTTTTTAGTGGTCTTAAAGAGATAGGGGCCCAACGGAGGAACAGGATCGTTCCAGCACACTCGGCCCAGCAGGCTGGGAGTCTTGGGGAATTTCATACCCCTTAGCTGGTGACTGGGAAAAAGCAGCCCTACTGAAACTTCCCACAGATATCAGCAGCCCCCCACTCGTTCCCGCCCTGGCCAGAGCTAGAAAGGGCCCTGCTGAGCAGCACGGCCGTGGCTGCGGAATAGTAGAGCAACAGCGCCACCTACAGCATCCTCACAAAATCTACTCCCAGCGGACGTCTTTTTGTTTGTTTTCTCTTTCCTTTTCTTTCTTTCATTCTTTTATTTCTCTTCTCTTTCTCTTCTTTCTTTATTTTTTAAGTCTAAAAGAGCCCAGCTGACATATATGGCAACTACCACCAACCACTACTATCACCATGAAAAGAGAGAGGAATATGGTACAAACAAAGCTTATCCAGACCCAGACACGAGAGAGTGAGTCTGAAGGGGTGGAAATGCACAATCTTCCTGAAAAAGAATTCAGAATAAAAGTCATAAACATACTGATGGATCTACAGACAAATATGCAAGAGCTAAGGGAGGAAGTGAGGGAAGTGAGGAAAGCATGCAGAAATGAGACAAGCCATCAACGGGCTTAGCAGCAGACTGGATGAGATGCAAGAGACTGTTAATGGAATAGAAATCAGAGAACAGGAATACAGAGAAGCTGAGGCAGAGAGAGATAAAAGGATCTCTGGGAATGAAAGAATATTAAGAGAATTGTGTGACCGATCCACACAGAACAATATTTGCATTATAGGAGTACCAGAGGAAAAAGAGAGAGAAAAAGGGATAGAAAGTGTCTTTGAAGAAATAATTGCTGAAAACTTCCCCATGCTTGGGAAGGAAATAGTCTCACAGTCCACAGACGCCCACAGATCCCCCAACACAAGGGACTCCAGGAAGACAACACCAAGACACATAATAATTAAAATGGCAAAGATCAAAGATAAGGACAGAGTATTAAAGGCATCTAGAGAGAGAAAAAAGATCACCTACAAAAGAAAACCCATCAGACTATCATCAGACTTCTCAACAGAAACCTTACAGGCCAGAAGAGAATGGCATGATATATTTAACATAATGAAACAGAAGGGCCTGAAAACAAGAATATTGTATCCAGCATTATTATCATTTAAATTTCAGGGAGGGATTAAACAATTTCCAGACAAGCAAAAGCTGAGAGAGTTTGCTTCCCATAAACCACCTCTTCAGGATATCTTAAACGGACTGCTCTAGAGGGAAGCACTCCTAAGGCTAAAAAGATGTCACCAGAGAAAATAAAATCATAGCAAAGAAAGCAGATCATCCAAATAATAAAACACCTAGTACATAAAGAATGGAGGAGGAAGAATAAGAAGGGAGAGAAATAAAGAAACAACAGATGCTGTTTATAATAAATTAACAAGAAAGTTAAGTTAGATTGTCAGATAGTAAAGAAGCAACCCTTGAACCTTTGGTAACCACGAACCTAAAGCCAGCAATGGCAATAAGTACATATCTATCGATAATCACCCTAAATGTAAATGGACTGAATGCACCAATCAAAAGACACAGAGTCATAGAATGGATAAAAAAGCAAGACCCATCTATATGCTGCTTACAAGAGACTTAACTCAAACCCAAAGATATACACAGACTAAAAGTGAACGGATAGAAAAAGATATTTCATGCAAACAAGAAGGAGAAAAAAGCAGGTGTTGCAGTACTTGTATCAGACAAAATAGACTTCAAAACGAAGAAAGCAGCAAGAGATAAAGAAGGACATTACATAATGCTACAGGGGTCAGTCCAACAAGAAGATATAACCATTAAAAATATATATGCACCCAACACAGGAGCACCAGCATATGTGAAACAAACACTAAGAGAATTAAAGGAGGAAACAGGCAGCAATGCATTCATTTTAGGAGACTTCAACACACCACTCACTCCAAAGGACAGATCAACCAGACAGAGAATAAGTAAAGACACAGAGACACTGAACAACACACTAGAACAGATGGACCTACCAGACATCTACAGAACTCTGCACCCAAAAGCAACAGGATACACATTCTTCTCAAGTGCACATGGAACATTTTCCAGAATAGACCACATACTAGGCCACAAAAAGAACCTCAGTAAATTCAAAAAAATTGAAATTCTACCAACCAACTTCTCATATCATAAAGGTATAAAACTAGAAATAAATTTTAGAAAGAAAACAAAAAGGCTCACAAATACATGGAGACTTAACATTCTCCTAATTAATCAACAAGTTAACGACCAAGTCAAAACAGAAATCAAAGAATATATGGAGACTAATGATGACAACAACACAAAGCCACAACTTCTGTGGGATGCAGCAAAGGCAGTTCTAAGAGGAAACTATATTGCAATCCAGGCCTATTTAAAGAAGGAAGAACAGTCCAAATGAATAGTCTAAAGACACAATTACTGAAATTGGAAAAAGAAGAACAAGTGAGGCCCAAAGTCACCAGAAGGAGGGACATAATAAAGATTAGAGAAGAAATAAATAAAATTGAGAAGAATAAAACAATAGAAAAAATCAATAAAACCAAGAGCTGGTTCTTTGAAAGAATAAACAAAATAGAGAAACCCCTAGCCAGACTCATTAAGAGAAAAAGAGAATCTACACAGATAAACAGAATCAGAAATGAGAAAGGAAAAATAACGACGGACCCCACAGAAATACAAAGAATTAGAAGAGAATATTTTGAGAATCTATATGCTAACAAGCTGAAAAACGTAGAAGACATGGACAACTTCTTAGAAAAATACAACCTTCCAAGACTGACTAAGCAAGAAACAGAAAACCTAAACAGACCAATCACCAGCAATGAAATTGAATCGGTAATCAAAAAACTACCCAAGAACATAACCCCCGGGCCTGGTGGATTCACCTCTGAATTCTACCAGACATAAGGGAAGAAATAACACCCATTCTCCTTAAAGTTTTCCAAAAAATAGAAGAGGAGGGAATACTTCCAAACTCATTCTATGAAGCCAGTATCACTCTAATACCAAAACCGGGCAAAGACCTTACCAAAAAAGAAAATTACAGACCAATATCCCTGATGAACGTAGATGCAAAAATACTCAACAAAATATTAGCAAACCGAATTCAAAAATACATCAAGAGGATCATACACCATGATCAAGTGGGATTCATCCCAGGGATGCAAGCATGGTACAACATTCGAAAATCCATCAACATAATCCACCACATCAAAAAAAAGAAGAACAAAAACCACATGATCATCTCCATAGATGCTGAAAAAGCATTTGACAAAATGCAGCATCCATTCATGATTAAAACTCTCAACAAAATGGGTGTAGATGGCAAGTACCTCAATATCATAAAGGCCATATATGACAAACCCACAGCTAACATCATACTTAACAGTGAGAAGCTGAAAGCTTTTCATCTAAGATCGGGAACAAGACAGGGATGCCCAATCTCTCCACTGTTATTCAGTATAGTACTGGAGGTCCTAGCCACAGCAATCAGACAAAACAAAGACATACAAGGCATCCAGATTGGTAAAGAAGAAGTCAAATTGTCACTATTTGTAAATTACAGGATACTGTACATAAAAAACCCTAAAGACTCCACTCCAAAACTACTAGAACTAATATCTGAATTCAGCAAAGTTGCAGGATACAAAATTAACACACAGAAATCTGTTGCTTTCCTATACACTAACGATGAACTAACAGAAAGAGAAATCAGAAAAACAATTCCATTCACAACTGCATCAAAAAGAATAAAATACCTAGGAATAAACCTAATGAAGGAAGTGAAAGACCTGTACTCTGAAAACTACAAGAAACTCCTAAGAGAAATTAAATAGGATGCTAACAAATGGAAATGCATCCCATGCTCTTGGCTAGGAAGAATAAATATTGTTAAAATGGCTATACTGCCTAAAGCAATCTACAGATTCAATGCAATATCTATCAAAGTACCAACAGCTTTCTTCAATGAACTGGAACAAATAATTCTAAAATTCATATGGAACCACAAATGACCCTGAATAGCCAAAGCAATCTTGAGAAGAAGAATAAAGCAGGGGGCATCTCGTGTCCCAACTTCAAGCTCTACTACAAAGACACAGTAATCAAGACAATTTGGTATTGGCACAAAAACAGACCCACAGACCAGTGGAACAGAATAGAAAATCCAAACATTAACCCAAACTTATACAGTCAATTAGTATTTGATAAAGGAGCCTTGGATATACAATGGGGAGATGACAGCCTCTTCAGCAGCTGGTGTTGGAAAAATTGGACAGCTGTATGTAAAAGAATGAAATGGACTACTGTCTAACCCCATACACAAAAGTAAACTCAATATGGATCATAGACCTAAATGTAAGTCATGAAACCATAAAACTCTTAGAAAAAAACACAGGCAAAATCTCTTGGACATGAGAATGAGTGACTTCTTCATGAACATATCTCCCTGGGCAAGGGAAACAAAAGCAAAAATGAACAAGTGGGACTATATCAAGCTGAAAAGCTTCTGTACAGCAAAGGACACCATCAGTAGAACAAAAAGACATCCTACAGTATGGGAGAATATATTCATAAATGACATATCCGATAAGGGGTTGACATCCAAAATATATAAAGAACTCACGCAGCTCAACAAACAAAAATCAAATAGTCCAATTAAGAAATGGGCAGAGTACATGAATAGACACTTCTCCAAAGAAGAAATTCAGATGGCCAACAGGCACATGAAAGGATGCTCCACATCGCTAATCATCAGAGAAATGCAAATTAAAACCACAATGAGATATCATCTCACACCAGTGAGGATGGCCAACATCCAAAACACAACCAACAGCAAGTGTTGGAGAGGTTGTGGAGAAAAGGGAACCCTCCTACACTGCTGGTGGGAATGCAAATTAGTTCAACCACTGTGGAAAGCAGTATGGAGGTTCCTCAAAAAACTCACAATAGAAATACCATTTGACCCAGTAATCCCACTCCTCGGAATTTACCCTAAGAATGCAGCAGCCCGATTTAAAAAAGACAGATGCACCCGTATGTTTATCGCAGCACTATTTACAACAGCCAAGAAATGGAAGCAACCTAAGTGTCCATCAGTAGATGAATGGATAAAGAAGAGGTGGTACATATACACAATGGAATATTATTCAGCCATAAGAAGAAAACAAATCCTACCATTTGCAACAACATGGATTGAGCTAGAGGGTATTATGCTCAGTGAAATAAGCCAAGCCGAAAAAGACAAGTATCAAATGATTTCACTCATATGTGGAGTATAAGAACCAAGAAAAAAACTGAAGGAATAAAACAGCAGCAGACTCACAGAACCCAAGAACGGACTAATAGTTAGCAAAGGGAAAGGGACTGGGGAAAATGGGCCGGAAGGGAGGGATAAGAGGGAAAAAGGGGCATTACGATTAGCAAATGTAATGTTGGGGGGGCACGGCGAGGGCTGTACAACTCAGAGAAGACAAGTAGTGACTCTATAGCATCTCACTATGCTGATGGACAGTGACTGTAATGGGGTTGGTGGGGGGGACCTGATGAAGGGGTAGTTTAAGAACCATAATATTGCCCATGTAATTGTAGATTAATGATACCAAAATAAATTTAAAAAATGTTATTCAATGTTAACAATGAGGCTGAACATTTAAGAAATATTTTTTTTTAGTTCCCCGGGTCATTTAATGTTTCTCAAGGCAGGAGGAAGAGTTGACACGAGGCTCCTCATTTGTAGAGGTGGTCATAATGCAGAGCTGGCATTCATCTCCTGCTCCCTTTTGGCCCCACTTCCGCTACAGATTGATGCTAATACAAGCTAGGAAAACCAAGGCTGATGACTGGCTCCTAACAAGCCACTTGTGATTTTAGCTAGACCCAGCTGAACATCAATGTCCCCTTTGTGGACCATTTTGTTCTGTTTTTCTTAGGAGTAAAATGCCAGCCTGGTCAAGATCTAGAAGCTTGCTGATCCATTGTAATCGGATATGCATTTAAATGAGAGCTATGCAAGTTGAAGGGTAGTCCTGCTAGTAACAGATTCAGCAAGCCAGTGGGAAAATTTCCCCTCTTCTGGAATCACTGAGTCTGAGGCCTGGGGGTGGGGGGTGAGGCGGTGGGTGCAGCTGTCTAAGAACTGCACACTTTGAATGGATATTTTTTTTTCTGCTCCAGCACTGGCAGTAAAACATTGCAAATAAATCCCATTATTTGTTCCCTTCCTTTCTAATAAGTGTGTCATTTCCACACTTATGATTTTAGAAAGATGTTGTTATTTCCAAACTTTATATATGAAGCAAAAATTTCTTTCACAACACCTGCCATGATGCTGTATTTTTATTCCCTCATAAAGGAAGAGTTCCTTTATTGCCAAACTCAGAAAAGTGTCCATTGTTTCGTTGTGTCATTCAATTCCTAAACGTATCTTCTTTTTAGCCTCTAATATAGGCATTTCCAAAATGAGTAAGAGAGCACAATACTGGGTTAGGCCTTGGGAGCTGTTTGGAGGGTTTGAGAAAGGCTTCAGGATGCTTTTATTTATGATGTTAAGACCTTTTGGGAATATTAGGAGGAGTCTCTAAAGGTTTTTCTAATTTAACTATTTCCACAAGTGCTAAGATTTCCTGTGGAAAGAACACAAAAACTCTTTAAACAAAGGCATAGGAAATTTAATGCAAATTAGTATAATTTTGAGAGTCCACCTATATTTCTAAATATAATGCCGCATAAAATTACTGGCATATTTTATATTTTCCATTCACTTAAACTAATCTCACTTTCTGCAAGGCCCTGTAGGGATGAATAGATTGCCTGCAGCAAGTAGACTTCATAAGCTTTCAAATATTTAAAGAAAAGATAAGACTGTAAAGGCATGGAAGACAGAGGATAGAGAATTCTCAAGAAAACATTACTCAAGCTTCCGTATCAATAGCATTGGAAGAATAGGACTCCTAAGTAATTATCGCCTCCTGTGGTTCAGCAAGATTATGCAACTGGGAAGAAGTGGCCGCTGCAGCCCTCTTGGCCAAGCACGGGGAGGGAGAGAATTGGAGGCTATTTTCTAGAGCTACTGGTAATTGCCTCATTTACTATAAAATGCTTGAGAGTATAACACTTCCTTGCTTCATGCATATATTTGTACCTGATGTATGAATTGTTGGATGTAACAGCTGCATGGTATTACTCTACTTATGCAATTGGCTGGCCCTGAAAGACTCCCAAGAGCTGCTTCTTTCTCCTTTTGTTTCCCCCAGTAGTTCGGGGGAGACCAAAGAGAGGCAAGGGGGAGAAGGGAGAATGGCAGAGCAACTCTTTCTTCCATGCCACTGTCAGCTTAGTATCTCCAGCTTAGGGATTCTGCAGGAATGTGCACACAGGAAGTGGGCTAACTCAGACCCCTCAGAGACTGAGAGTCCCGGGGAGAATTCGAGGGCACCTCTCTCAAGGCTCAGCTCATAGGTGCTCTACCACTGGATCAGTGAACAATCAACATTTAGGAGCCTGGTAAGATCTTGACCATAATACTAAACCTCGGATAAAACAGGCATTTGCTAACAACCTGAGGAATGCAGAGGAAGTTATGAAAAGGGAGATATTTACTAGGGAAAAGGATTTGCTGTTTTTGGTGTGGAGAAATAGATATGTAGATGAAGGAGAAAGGAGACTTGCCAGCCGCTTCACAGAAGCCAGGGCAAAGGAGTGACTCAAAGAAACATACAGGGGGAGAGTCCCAGGCTGCATGATGAAGCATTCCCTCTGCCAAGCCTTCGAAGGTACTTAGTGTTTTCCTTACGGGGACCCTGGGATATATAAGGGGTTCAACCATCTAGACTCTACATTTCTGGCCTTAGAGCAGTGCATACAAGTCCAAGTAAGTCTGAAACTGGGAATGATTATGAGTCCATTTATAAGCCATACATTCCACTCCCTGTGTGCCCTTAGCCAATAGAAAGTTTTAATATATTTAGGGTAATTTAGTGATGATAGTCTCCAAAAACTAAGTGATGGAGCAAGGGTGTAGGCTTTCTGAATCCTGGGCACCTCTGTATGTGTGTGTGTGCGTGAAGAGCAGGAATGTCCTAAAGTTTCTGGTGCAAGGTCTTAGTCCTCTCCAGGATTACTCTGAATGCGGGACATAGGCCATCAGAACGTGCCTGGGGGGGCCTGAGGCAGCTCATTCAAGTGCGACTGGGCACTCAGCTCTAGATGTAAAATTCCAGCTCCCCTCCTTCCTTGGGAACCAGGAGCTTGGGTCTGGAGGAGAAATGTAGAAAACTAGAGAGAACAAGGAATTTGAAGCTAGAGGATTGCAAACAGACAGGGTTGATAATCTCTCTCCATTTGAAGAGCTCTAAGTCCCAGTTCTCCAATTATTTTTTTGAGATATAATTGAAACATAACATTATATTAGTTTCTGGTGTATAAGTTTAATGATTTGATATTTTTATATATTATAAAATGATCACCACAACATGTCCAGTACACATCTCTCACCATACCTAGTTACATTTTTTTTTCTCTAACTTCTAATATGAATGAATAATATGGGCATGATAGACTGTAAACCAAATGGAGTCACCCTTGTGGATGGTCTCTTCTGGGACCTGGTACTGTCGCTGTATATCCTGTATTGGCCCACTGTCAGATGTACTTAAACTCCTCTGTACAGGGTCTCAGTTTGCTGCCTACATCATATGATCTCAATCATCTACTGAAGTATCTGAAGGGTAAAAAGATTTCATAGGATAGTCCTATGGCTCCTAACTGCTGGTTCTCAAATTTCATAAAGAAGGTATTTAGCCATAGGTTCTCCATTAACAAGCGACATGCCAAACTTGAATGTCAAGTGGAAATACTCTAAATACGGGAGATAACCTATCTCCCATATTTAGCATGATAATAAGAAGCTGACTAGAAAATGTAGTCTTACATTTTGTATCAGAATTTTGGGTATGCTTTGGGATCTGGGCAGGTATATAGGGAATGAGTCATTGTAATATCTAGTGCATCTCAGAACTGTTGACCATCATTGATTAAACAGAAGTCCTTACATCACAGAGGAGGTGATGTCTTGCCAATGTCATGTTGAACATTTAGCTAAACCTATACGTGGATATGCATGGCTGCCAGACATGGGGCTTCATGGTGCTAACAATCTTGGACCATCTTAGACCTAGGAAAACTTGGTCATTGGTGAGGTACTGCCCACCCCTTCCCACCAAGGACAGGTTACCCAAGGTGGCTGGAACCACCCAACGGAATCTCAGGACTGGGGATGAATTCCTCATTCAGTAGTTCTGCTATTGGTTCTGCTAATAACAGAGCGCACTGGATTCTGACGTAAGGTCTCACCCCCATTTTCTAATTGTGTTAGGAGGCACAGACTACACTTTGAAACCAAAAGAGGAAGCGACATGAGAATGGTCCCAGACCTCCACAGCAATCACTATGCCTTGTCAGGGCTTCCAAAGGGTCCAGGGAATAGCCAGGTACACTTTTCTCAGGCAGCTTTCAAAAGAGAGATCAAGGTGCCTCAGAAGATTGGGGAGGGCTGAATGGATGTCTGAAGAGATATGTTTCTGGGAGCAAGTAGAGGGCAAGTAAAAAACCCAAGGGTTTTTTAATGAGGTATAGGCTAGTTTGAATGAGTGCGTGAATGGAGAGCAACCCTATAAACATCACTAGAGGGTGAAAATAGAGGGGATCTTTCATGCAAAGCTTTCAGTCAAGGCCATTTTAATCTTCATAAGCCCTAAAAAATTGTCTATTAGGAGTTTTCACACCAAAAAACATCAAACATTAATATATACCCACATCTAATACAAAATATTAAATTTTATTGTAAAGTGATAAGATTTTTATAATTGACTTTCAAAATTATGTTATATTAAATAACTCATTTGCTTTGAGATTGACAGTGATTTCCTTGAAATTATTGTACATTCAAAATCCTCACTAAGTGAAAAAACACATGCTATTGACTGTTTTCAAGTTATAGTGAAATTTTGCAAATATTAAATTTAATGATTGGTAAATCTGAGGAGTATATTTTTATAGGCATTAAAGGAAACATTGTTATTAATTTTGAATTTTAGTCTCCCTTTCGTATCTTAGAGGCAATAATTTCTTCCCCCCAGATATCCTGCATTTTCATGGGTCCCTGAGTGGCTCACAGGGTCTTGTCACCGTCCCTACAGTGACAGTTGGATAAAACAGCTGTTCCCAGCTGAGCCCATCACAAGGAAGACAGTTGCAAAGTCAATTTAGACAGTTGGGTGCAATTTGGAAGGAAAGTCCTTGGAGATACGGACAGGTGACCTATATTCTTATCTTCAGTTTTACAATGGTATGTTGTTTCCATGATTTACTTAATTGCATTCCTAACAGAAGGGAAGGGAATGAGCAGAGTATCTCCTGATGACTGCACATATAGATTCTGCGCTGAGAAGCCCTTGGAGATTCTGACACTGACTGATCAAGGCTAAGAAGGGTGTTGATTTTTACTCTACCTCGTTCCACAAAAATCTGAGGTTGGATATCACACACACATAACACTGTGGAGAAAATATCTCTTATACATTACTAGAGGAAGAAAAGGTCTTTGGAAAATTCTTTGAAAAGCCACTTAAGTTGGGGACTCCAGAGCCTACCTGCCTCTGGAGGGTGAGGGTGCCAGTCAGTGTACTCAGTAGAAGGTGAAAAGTTGGGAATTCCTAGAGAATATCCTAGGAAAAGGGAACATGTTTCAGGAGAGTGGGACCTGGAAGGGTGGCCTAGCATGGTGGAAAGTTTGGGAAACAGATGGTTTCAGTGGAACTGCCACATGGCTTGTGGTGGGCTCTTTCTGGAGTACTTGAAGAGAAGGACAAAGGGAAACTGACATCTCAGTTCTAGAGGCCAGAGGTTAGAAGCACAATGATTTCAAGGGAATCATTGTCAGTCTTAAATTGGCACATAACAGGTTAACATAATAAATCAAAACAGGCATTCCAGAAAAGGGACACATAGAATGTAGAGGAATCTACCTGAATTTGAATGGTCTTAGCGTATTTTTAGAAGCTCCAGAAGTGCTTATGATAAGGTCTTTAAAAAGATGAATAATGTGAGTTGCCTGGCATAGCGTTAGGCAGGAACCAGGGAGGTAGTTCCCCTTCCTCCTCACCTTTGGGACATCTGTCACCCTCATGCTAAAGGACTGATGTACCATTCTCCAAGGTTCTGCTCTAAGCTTTCTTCTTTCCCTTTGAATTTCATTGTCTTTCACCATATGCTCCTCTGCTCAATTTTTCTGTTAGTGGTTATTTAATTTATCAGCAATCTAACTAAGCCATTTCCAATTTTTCATTCTTATTCTTCATATCTCTGATCAGTTGGTAATATTATCAACACTAACTGAGAAACATGTCTCACATTGTATTAACACCCTGTTGCTGCTGTAACAAATTACTACAAACTTTATGGCTTTAAAGCAACACAAATTTATTAGCCTCCAAAGTTTCTTGAGGTCAGAAGTCCAAAATTCTCACAGGGCTGAAATCATGGTGTTGTCAAGACTACATTCCTTCTGGAGGCTCTGGGGGATAATCTGCTTCTTTGCCTTTTCTAGCTTTTAGAAGATAACTGCCCTGTTTGATTCACAGCCCCTTACTCCAGCTTCAGAGATAATAAGGTAGCACCTTTTCTCCTCTCTGATTTCTGTGTCCATTCTTACATTTTCTCTCTCTGGCTCTGATTCTTCTGCCTTTCTCATATAAGGGCTCTTGTAATAGATTGGGTCTGCTCTGATGAATCAGGTTAATCTCCCATTTCAAAGTCCTTAATCACATCTGCCAAGTCCCATTTGCCATGCAAGGTAGCATATACACAGGTTCTAGGGATTTGGATGTGCTTGTCTCTGGGGGGCTATTATTTATCCTACTACATGCATTCTTAACCAGTTCCCTCTCCCTTTTTACCACCAGATTTGCCTTACCTCATGTCTGGAATACTTTTAATTGCCTTATAACCAGACTCTTTATCTCCAGTACTTCACTTCTCCCATCCAATATACACACCGCCTCCCATTATCACCCTACAACTGGGATCTAGTTACATGTTTCCCTTCCCCAAAGCCATTCAGTGGCTCCTTACTGCATACAGAAGAAATCTCCAAATTCTCAGACATTAAAGCTGGCTTTGTCTGCTTTTTCCCATTTTCCACCCCTCCACAGAGTTCAACCATGCATTCTGTATCCCAGTTCTCACTACTCCTACCACATGCCCTGAACTTTCTCAAATATGTCCTTCTGCTTTTACTGTCCTTTCCATGTACAGTTTTCTTCCATTTTCCTGTCTTGTTGGCTGAAGTTCACATTATCAGTCTGGGTTCAAAGCAAATCTCCACCCTCCATGACCCTTAGATCCTTTCAGTCTGCACATAATTTTAGCAGCTCTTTTCTTTCCAATGACCTCTGTATGTATTTTTATAATGGCATGGCTGTCTGTCTTTCCAGACTGTAAAGCTCCAATGGGCAGAGACTGTGACTTGTTGATTTTTTGAGATCTCATAGCACTTAACACAATGTGTTACTTATTGGGGAAGATGAACAAGTATCTGTTTTATTGACAAGTGGGAAGCTTTTGCTTTAAGGGATAGCCAAGGGATTTATAGATATGCTCTTAAAAATCATTTTTAAAGGAGTACTATGACCCAAACATAGAAGTTTTGCATATTTTGATTTTCTAGTTTTCTAGCCGGAGGATGGTTTCTACATTTCCTGGGCTGTGCCCCATCTCAGGGAGGTTTAATGTTATGGGAAAGGTCCCTCAGGTCTTTCCCAACCATTAGCTCTAGGAGTGTTTCTGCATCTGCTCTGTCATTTGTGAGCCTCAGATATGGTGCCAGAGGGCCCTTGTCCTCTAACAGATACTTCTGTTCAGCTCCATCTGCAGTGAACGATTCCTCTCAGTTCCTTATCCAGTGTTTAATTCCCCATTTCTGAGCTGTATTGAAGGTGAGGAAGGCCTATCTGATCTCCCAAGGGGCTTGGTGCCAGCAGTGTAATTAGCTAGGCTTCGTGCCAGTTCAGAGCTTTGATCTAGAAACCCACAACCTTCAGTTTCAATATGGTGGTAGAAGAACGTGCTGGGCTAAAGAAGAATCCTCTAGCCTCTTCTTTCAAAACTTTACCAACATTACCCCAGACAGGCTGAGAATCGGACTGTACAAAACATTGTTGGAAAAAAGAGATTTATTCATTCATTTTACTAATCAAACTCTGACCATGTGTCAGCGGCCTCCCAGAAAATTTAAACTAAGTAAGCCTGTATGCCAAGGAGATAAGGCAGATACAGTTATTGAATCGTGAATGGCATTCCTCTGGGCACAAGAAAGCCCAATGTGAACAGATATGCTTCTGTTAGAATGTTCAGGACTATAAAGAAAGTGGCATCAGGAAAAGCCAACTGCATTTTTCCGTCTTAAAAAAAAAATCAGGGAGAAGAAGAAATGTGGTATGACCTATAAAAGGCACATTTGACCAGAAGACACATTCTGGTTTTGTGACCACTAGCTTAAATACAAAAGATTTCTGTTGCAGTGAGATTTGAAAGGCTGAAAAGAAAGAAAGCAGCCTCAGAAAGCTGCCTGTCTTTGTGAAGTACTTTGCTGGCACCAGCACAGAATGTGGCAGCTGCATTTGGTATCCAACTGGGAGCTATAGATTTTTCCTAATACTGTTAGAGAGAGAGATTGGCAACTACCCTCCAAGGGGTATGTGTGGAAGGTTGGCCTGGCTGCTGAGGAAGCATGTGGAACCTCAAAGGATGTCACCACACTTTTCCCTTTCCTTCATTGTGGTTTGACACAGCTTTTAAACTTGAGAGTGAATCATAATGGAATTGCAAAGTGGTCTCATTATGTTAGATGGGTTGAAACAGCTTATGATGTCTGACAATGGGGATGTGGGAGGTGTTAGCAGTGGCTGGCAGCAGGCTTGGCCCTGGCTCAGTTAATGAGACCAGCGGTCTTTGTGGGTGACTGGCAGGGATTCTGGGACAGACACTCTGTCTTAAAAATATCTACCCTGCTGGCCTGTCATGATGTTTTTTATCTCAGCCTTTAAATACCCACTGGCTAAGGCCTAGAGGTCTTTAGCAACCAATAAGATGCCAGGGCTGCTGGAATGAGTCATGCATTCAAACGTATTAGCACTCCAGATAATTCCCTTCAAACTGGTCTCTCCCTTGTTCCTGGGCTCTTCCTGCCATGACGACTGTGACAATTTCCCCACCCATCAATGGTTTCTCTCACTTCTCCACACACACCCGAGGTGAGCATTGTCATTTCTCCCTCCGGTTTGATTTCTCTCCAGCCCAGCGTGCTGTCTGCATCCTCTCTTGCCTGTACCTATGCAGTAGGCTTGGGTCTTCTACCTGGGCTACAGGACAAGCATTCTTCACCCTCCTCCACTTGGCTTTCTAAGATGCCGGTCTGATCTGGTCACCGCTCCCTTAAAACCTCTCCATAACTCCTTAGTGACTGCAGGATTGTCCAGATCTTGTATGTGACAGCAAAGGCCCTTCAGAGATCCATCTCCCACTACCTTTCTCTCTTTCTCCCTGACTTCCTACCATGTGGGAAACACTCACCATTCTCACCATTCCTCGTACAATTTTACTTTATTGCACATGTTCTTGCCCCTCTATCAAGACTGAACTTTCTCTTCATCCCAGCTTGTAAAATTTCTTCTTATGTTCCCAAGCCCGGAACATATGCTAATGCTGTTTCCGCAGCTCCCCTGGGCAAGACTTCACCACTCCCTCTTTTGCTCAAAATAATATGTACACACCTCCATCAGAGCACTCCAGATGGTTAGTAACTTTCCCAGACAGCAATAAGAAAAGCTTTCATCTCTAGGTCTTCAGTGTTCGACACAAAACCTAGAATGATAAATCTAAATTAAAAAGCTGGAGGACAATAAATGAGCCATTCTTGTGCATTTGTAGGTACGACCAGTGTCCCGATAAACAGCTATGTTGATGTAGTTCTATGGCAAACTGTAAAGTAAAAAAGACAAATCTTCATTTGAACAACTTTTCCTCCTCTTTTGATACCATTCCCTTCGTTTTCTCTCAGGAAAGTCTTCTACAATGTGCTATGTCAATTTTTAATGACAAAAAAATATAAATTAACGGAGAGCCCTGCTTTATCCCACACACTTTGGGGAGTGCATGTGTCAGGAAATAAGACAGGCAAGGTCCCTGATTTCATGGTACTTTATAATCTAGGTTGGGCAAGATAGACATTAAACATATAAGTATGCAAATAAGACCTTTCAGAGAGTGATAATTGCTACAGAGACAATTAAAACAGGGGGCTACTGACTAGATGGCTCCTTCCAATCAGGGTTGTCACATGTCCCTGGAAAGGTGTCATTTAAGCAAAAAATGAGTAATAAGAAGGAAAGAAGGTTATAAGCCTGGGAAGACATGGCGTGGGTGAGGGTGGGGTGGGGTAGGAAGCACTGTAAGCGAAGACAGCAGCAGCTAGGGCAAGACCCAAATTTGGGAACCAGATGACTACACTTAGGAAGAAAAGAGGGCCTGACAGCTGAACAAAGACATGTAAGGGAAAAAGGAGTTGATGAGTCCCTGAGAGGTGCGCCAGGGCAAACGGTGCAGAGCAGGCTGGAAGGTCCTCTGACCACGATGGGAAGCCTTTGGAAGGCTTTCAGCAGGACGGCCTCACGAGTTTAAGGCTGGAGATCCTGGCCCTGTGGAACTGGGATCTGACACAGCTCTCAAGGGTTTCCTGACGTCATCCTTCTGGAGCGCGAACATGTGCCTCCCTGCTGCCCAGCTCACCTCTGTCTCTGTCTTCATTTCGCTTTCTGTTCCCATTTCTCTATTCCTTATGGCTCCTGAGGACTCTGGGACATAGTTGAAAGCAAGCCAACCACATGTTGCCTTTATTTCCCTGTTACACTGAAAATTTTTATGTGACTTGTCTATTCTCTGCTCTAGTCCACATTCTTATTTATCATCCAGTGAACTTTATGCTCCAGGAATATGCAGTGGATTTTCCCTGTGGTTTTGCAAATTCCTGATAGACCATCACATATTCTAGTTTGAGAGCACTGAGATATGAGATAGACTGACTGGAGCGAGATGGTTATGGAATGGGCCTGGCATGGAATGGGACCTTCAGGGAGGACCAGGCAGCCGTCGGAGTCCAGGAAGAAAGAAGTTTTACCAGGGGACAGAGTAAAGGAAGCAACACAGGACAGAATGTTGTTGAAAGGGGGAAGTGAGGGGGCCCCACTGGCAAACCTTACTTGCTCCCTTCACTTACTCTATTATATACCCGGAGGGCATCTGTGGGCTCCATTAGAAAGTGAAGTCCATAAGCAGGGACCTTGCCTAATCTGTTCACTGCTGTATAGTCGGTATCCAGAACACTAGTGTGCACACAGTAGGTGCTCAGTGACTATTTATGGAGTGAGTGAATAAATGAATGAATGATTGAGTGAACATGGGGAGTAGCAAGGCCTGCAGCCATTGTACTGCTCTGAGACTCTGCCAGAAGACCAGGAAAAATATACCATGAATAAAGAGGTCACCAAGAAATGACCCTGGAATATTGTTATTTGTACTGAGGGAGGAAAAGTGTGAGAAGGGGAGGTGGGAAGGAGAAACAAAAAGGAAAAGTCATGAAATTAAAGGTGCTTAGGCAAAAAAAAAAAAGAAAGACAATTAGAAAAAGAGAAACAACGGGTGTAGTTTTAAAATAAGTATAAAATTGAACAGAGGTTGAACACACTTATCAGACTATAAAAGTCTTTCATAATTACTAAGGTGACAAAGAAACCCCTTGAAAGGAAGTTTATGAAGCACTTCTCCAATCAGATTCAGAACCTTTTGGGATCATTTGACTGATAACTGTGTGGGTGTTACTCCCTGTAGATTATCATTTTCTTTCTGAATTCTTCCCCTTCAGCAGAAATGAGAGCCTGCGTCACTCACAGGGTGTTCTTGTGTGATGTGTGGGTTTCCCCACCTGAGAGCTCATAGAACCACAGGGCTAGTAGTTCCCAGGGCACAGGAGGCTCACCCAGCCCCAGGTGGGAAGGCTCGGTCACCATCCAGAAGGTGCCCCTGGGAAGGAGGGCCCGGGGCACTGATTTCAACTGGCTGTACTGATGGGCCATGACCTTGTCCAAATGGTAGGACCTTGCTCCTTCCCATCCTGCACCAGCTCAAATGTTACCTCCCCTTTGCTCCCGCTGGGCTCACTACATCTCTACAGTATATTAATTCTATTTAATTATAATGTGAATAGCTCAATTATCAAGCATCCTTATGTACCACACAATTTATTCATATTCATATTCATTCATGCATTCCATCATTCATTCATAGTTATTGAATATCTTGTAAATGGAAGACACTGTGCTAGGTAACTCCTTGGGATATTAAGTTAGGAAAATATGGCCACTGTCATCAGGAAGCCTAGTGCCTAGTTACAGGAAAAGGTACAGAATGTCATTTGTTGAATGGTTACCAGGTTTAAGTGACAGTGCTGGGTACTTTACCTACAAGGTCTCTAATTTTATAACAATCTTGTAAGGTAAGAAAGGAAAGCAGACACTCAGTGAGTAAATCAGGTTGCTGACTTAAGGCCACATAGTTAAGAAATAATAGAGCTGAGATTACAACTTAAGTCTGTTTCATTTCCATTTAATTTTTTTTTCCTAAATGACATTCCAGTTGTTATATTGCTTGTCAATCTCCCCACTAATGGCAACTGTACCTCTCTGCACCACCCATAGTTATTATAGTACAAGACCTATGGGTTAGGGAGCACATCTCTGTATGACTAGGTTCTACCAAAGTGTTTAAGATATTGTAGGTGCTCAGTAGGGATTTGTTGAAAGGATGCTTGTGTGTGTGAATGAAATAGAAGGCTCCCTACACTAAGTTTCAGATCCCATCCATCAAAGTTGTCTGGTCTCAGCTCAAGTCTCTTTCCAGCTCCGGACATCTATTACCTGTATCAGCCAGGGTTTGGCCAAGTATTTGAGACAGAAAGTGTTTAGAAGCTTGCACATCCACAACAAGGTCAGGAGGGAGCTACTGGTGCTCGTGTAATCTGAAAGTGCAGGAAGCAGAGGAAGGCCAGGGCAGCCTCAAAGTGATCTGCAGTAGAACACAGGGACCTGCAAGTTACCAGAGTTCGGGGGCTGCAGGAGAGAACGGGCTTCTTCTCTTTGCTTTCCAAATCCTGAGTGAGACCCTTTCCTTGGGAGCATCTGACCCAGAAGACTGGTGGTAGGAATTCTGGGAAATGGGGTGCCCCAGGGGAGAGAGCAGAAGGAGGTGAGGATGATTTTGCATTGATGATCTGGCCCTTGTTGAACTCAGATTCATTTTCTCTTGGCTTCTTAGGTAAAGTTTCTCTCTGTGGGCTTCAGCCCCCTTTTCTCACTGTCCTAAAGCAACTTGTATTGCGTTGCCATGCTAACCCTGGCAACACCACAACTTCAGCCAGCAGCAAAAGGAGATCCATTTCTAACCAGAACAAGGGAATCCTTTTTTTTTTTTTCAACAGAGACTAAATTGTGAGGTTGGAATCTTGGGAGGGCTTTCACATAGAGCCCTGACCAGTCCTGAGTTGACTTGAAGAATGGTGAAGGGTTGGCTTTGCTCTCTCAGCAGCTGTGAGTTTGGTCAGCCCTTTGCAAAGTAAGAGGAAATTTAATGAACACAAATAAGACATGAGCCTTTGTGGCTATAAAAGTTACACTTTGAAAAAGCTCAGCTGGTCAAGAGCCACTTGAAAATGATGTTACTGCTGGGGAGCTCTGTCAAAAGTCCACTCCTCTGGGGGAGTTTCCTCCTCTCTGAGGGAAAACAAAGAGGTTTTACAAGCTGGAGAAGGGTCATTTTGCTATTTGAAAGAGTACATTCAAAAATTGAGGCCCAGTTTGATTGGGAGACATCCATGGTCAGGACTTGTTTATTTGTCCAGCTTTACACCATCTAAGTGATGCAGAATCCTTTCCGCCCCTAATAATAACACCACCGTGGCCCTGAGTTAATGGAAAGCTGGAATGGCCAAATGAGAGCCGGGGCTCAGATTAACCACTGTGGGTCAGACAAGTCCACAGCTGTGGTTGGAGCGGGAGGCAAAGGGGTGGAGGGGATGGAGAGCAGAGGGAACCCATCTTAAAATATTTTTGCCTAGTCAACAGATTTAATGCATGATATTTTACCACCAAATTCATCAACTGGAGGATTTTCAAAAGGATCCAGGGAAACAACCACCTAATGCATACTCTATGGCTTCTAATTGTACATGCAGTGCATTTTAGAAATCTTTTGTGCCAGGGAGTCTTCATCTGGAGAGCATTCCGTTTGCTTATACAGTAGGCAATGGTGCTTAAATGGCATAATTATTATGTGTTTCTAGTTTGCCTCAAATTTTGATTCAATCAGAATCCCTAAATCTGACAGCCTATAATCAAACAAAAGAGAGTGCTCTGGAAGCCAGGGATTAACAGAGGGGAATTAAACTGTCGTTTGGAAACAGTTTAGACCACTATGAAAGCCCATTTAGGAATCTCTCCATAAATATCCCTTTTGTTTTGTCTAATTGCTGGTTTGAATGTATCAGACTCATCAATGGGATTAGGGTTAATAGATGTTTGGTCACGCAGAACATGCAGAGGAGGAATCTGATACACACACACAAAAATTGCACTTAATGAGCTTAGCAAATGTTTGCCGTATTTTTAATGAACCCTGGGGCTGTCATTTAGAAATGCTTAGCAACTGCTTTTCCATCCTTGAAAATAGAGCAACTGCAGGACTTTAACACTATGTACACCCGTAAATAAGAGGAGCTATTTAAAGACACCAGGCAGGAGGCAATGATGACATTTTTCTGTCCCAGAGCCAGTGATACTTAACACGCTGGGTGTGGTTTCAATGTGTGACAACATAGTTGGGAGCTTCAGGTTTCCGAAGGGCACTGCGGGGAAATGAGGTATTTACAAAGGGTCAAGTAATCGTTTTCTTTTTTTAAGTTAAACCTGTGCAGGATTGAATCTCCCAGCCTCCTACTCCAGCCCCTGTGTCTGTTTTCACACCTTCCTCCTGGCCTTGCCAAGTGTCCATGGAGAGGCTTTTGAAAGAGGATGCTCTGTGTTGTGGCTGCTTCCCCAGGCCTAGCCCACCACCCAGACCACAGAGCAGGCTGCTCCCCCAGTTCTGCGGAGCAGAGCCAGTCGGCAAGCTCTCAGGGTTGATTACTCAGATGACTGAATGGTCCATCTCGGGAGCCCTTGGGATTTGGCTTCGAATCTGATGCAGTTGGCAGTAATGGGGACTTATTGAAGTAGGCCAGGTAGCTCGTGCTCTCAGAGCACAGGTCGGGCCTAAAAGAATCAGGTTTTCCCTGGGGAAGGTTTGATTTGATAGACAGAGCACAAAATGCAAGTCCAGTGGATTGTGGTTAGAGGAAATGAAGGATGTCTTAGGCCCTTCGTTTTCACAAAGCCAACTGACTTCAAGGGCATCCTGCCCCCTGTCATCTCCTCTGGCCCTACCTCTCAAGGAGGCAGAAACAGACATAACCTAATTTTTTTAAAAAAGTGTTAACTAAACGCAACCACTTTTCAGCTCTGCTTGAAAATGAGGAACTCCTCTGAGAGAGCAGCTGTACTTTTGTGCTGAATGATGGGATCACAATTCTTATTAGGAGAGAACTCAGACAAGGCCCTTCTATCTACTATTGTAGGGGAATGCTGCAAAGTGTACAAAATTATAAAGCTGGCTTTGGAGGGAGTAGGATAAAGGAACTGTGTGTCAGGAGGGAAAAGCACCTGGATGTTCTGTTCTTGGCATTCTTGTAGAGGTGGCAGTGAGGGAGGTGGTGGTCGTGCATGTCTGTCCGTGTGTTTATGTATTTTGCTAGTCGTTTGTCATCAAGGGCTCCTTGCCCTCAAGCGACTATTAGAATGCCTGGTTTGATGAATGAAGCTAGCGATATTACCAAAGGTTTTACGGCTTTGTGGTTTAAAAACATTGTCAGTAATAAGCTATTTTTCTTTTAGCAGTGTCTAAATTCTTGGCACCCAAACCAGTGGATCAGATGAGTTCCAAACAATCATTTGTTAAACGGTCCCCTTAGGTCATGGGTCCAAAACCCAAACATCTACAGAATCTAGACTGGTAATATAATGGAATGAATCTAGGTAGATGAAGCATTAAGGAGTGGAAGGAGCTGCAGAAAATTGAAAGCCACACATGTTCCATGTGCAGAGGACAGTGGCCAAGTGTCCTGATCTATAAACTCTCTATTCAGCCTTGCTTCATGCCTCTGAATTTCACTGCCTTCTGGGTTTCTGGACTTTTAGCTTAATTTGGACCTTGATAACAGTAATTCACTGGCTCTATCTTACTTTTGGTTTTAAGACACCAGCTTGCATTTTCTCTCAATGCCTGTGAGCACCATCCTAGCCCCAGGCTTCTCAGGGGAATGAAAGAATGAGTGAGGGAATGAATGAATGGTCTTTCATTACAAAGACCTAATGAATGGTGTTTGCAGACCTTGCATTATCTGAAGAGTGGTGCATGTATGCAAACAGTTGTACAGTTGTGACATGACAGAAGGTGCTTTCGCTATATAGCACATAGAGGCCATGGGGAGAAAGAGAGAGAGAGCCCCTTCTTTCCTGCTGAGCAGTATTAGGGAAAGCCTCACCAACCACTGAGTGTGTGTTAAGTTGTGCTATGGTGTTGCCAGGCGGCAATGTTGAGACAAAGACTCTATGTGGCGAGGACAGCTTGTGCAAAGATACAAGGGGGCTGGAGAATGGCCTGCCCAGAAAGTAACAGACATGGCTGCAGACTGGGGGAGTTGGAGGCAAGAGGCCAGAGAGGTGGACCTGAGTCAGAGCCTAAAGCTTGGACTCTATCTTACAGAGACCGGAGAATCACTGAAGGACTGACGCTCATGCTGTATTCAGGAATTATCTAGCTGTTCAGAAGAAATCCAGCTTGTATTGATGCTTCAGATTCCGAATTTTGTATTAAAGGTAGAAGTGCTTTTCTCAGAAACTCTATGTGTGTACATCTCCCCATATTAAACTTTAAAAGGTACATTAAGGTGAAAACACCAAACTTCTGATGTCTCCAAGGGAACAATCTGGGGTTCCTTAATTTAATAGTTGGGAACCTATAGCTACTCCTCCAGTTCACTTGTAGAAGATGTTTCAGCTGTTTTTCATGTCCCTTAATCCCCTTTACAAAGAAATGCTCGAGTGTGCCGTGATCCTAATGACAAAACTTCTCTATTACTAGTCAAGCACCTGAGTTTAGACCAGGCAAGTCCCGCTGACCATCTTTCTGCATGTTTCATTTTCAAGGGACAGTGTTTGGCTATTTAATGGACACCACTTCATCTAGGATGATGTTTTTACTTTTGTTACTTCCAGAATATTTTTTCAGGACTGTTCAATTGTCCTGTCAATTCAATATCAATCCCACAAGCCTTTTGAACACCTACCAAGAAAGACAGTGTGCTATGGAAGGTGGAGTTACAGAGGCTGTTTATCATTACCTTCTTTTCTTAAAGAGTTAATAATCTCTCAGGAACATTATTGCGGCAAGCTTGGAATTTTACAGTAATAAGAAACGTGTTATCTTTGGACTCCTTAGAAAAAGGGTCACACCAAAGGCCTGGAGGGCAGCAGGCCTGGGCCATAGAATTCTGACTCACTGGAAAAGAGACTGTCAATGCTCATGAGGGTAAGTGAGAGCAAAGGGTTACAGCTGACTGGTTTGGTTTGCCTCTAACTGATCTATGGCTGCTGATCTGTTTGGGTCTTTTCATGGATAGGGGGCAATATTTGGCTTATTCATTCTGACAGGAGGCTAGATGCTGTTTCCATTTGCCTTGGAGCATTTGAGGAGATAAATGTCTGCCACATCCTGATAAATGGCCTCTATGGTTCATTGCCACAGAAACTGAGTTATGGCTCCTATATTTCATTTCAGAGAAAACTGCAGCCATCTGAAGTATGCACTGCAGCTCCATTTGACCAGGACAGCAGAGTGTTTTTCTGTTTAAGGGACAAAGTTTGCACAGTAGCCCCTTAGGGGGCCTGGAGAGTAGGGGATAAATAGAAAGCACTCCTTAAGTTAGGTCAGTAAATCAAGTGCAGTCAGTTCAAAATATGAAGAAGATTCCAGGGAATGAAACACTATATCCTGGCTGAGTTTGAAATCATCTTTACATCCACACTCATGTCGTCAGTCAGTTAAAATCATTCTAGAGCACATTTTCTTTAGGAATAAGAGGTATGTGTGTGTGTAATATGCATTGAAATTCTACCGAGACTATCACAGGATAGTTATTTTTGAACAAATATGAAAAAGATACATTTTTTTGCACATAAAGCAATTATATGTTATCAGTGGACTGAATGAAGATTATTCTAGACACCAACTGATTTTCAGAGGCTAAATGGTAAGGGGATTATAATTGTAAATAAGTTTGTCATAATCTAGCCTTATACAGAGGCATATATATATATATATATATAGCCTGTCTTCATCACTTAGTGATACAGACACCTACATATGTTGGTGGCTTGTGCTGATGGAGTGGGGCATCTATTGCATGGAAAGCGGGGAATTGTTTCAGTGTAATGTAGCACAGTAGAATGTGTGAGACCCGGACAGTACCTCTGGGGGAATATATGGCGGTCACCAAGACTTTTGGGGAAACAGACACAATAAGGAGGATTTGGGCATTCTTGTTAGCACAGAAGAGAGGTGAGCCCAAACTCACTTGGGATTTAATCAAGTTGAGTAGCAAGTCCATTTGTGCCAAACTGATCTTTTCTGCTTGCCTGGACATTGGGGCCATACTTTGCGGAAAAATGGCTGTGAGACAAAACAATGCCATCTGAGTAAGTGCTGACTGTGGGTGGTGCCCGGGGGGGGTGCAGCTAGCTCCATGGGAGGGGTCCTCTGGAGAGGATTCAGGAAAGTCTCGTGCCACAGGATGAGGGGTTGGAGGAGAGACTTGGAGTTCAGGTATAAGAGTTAAGTCTCAGCATTCGAGAAACCTCACAGGTGCGCTGTTCACTTATTGTTTCTCTGGTTGACTTTGGTCACTCGCAAAGCCACATTGCCCTGTCTAATTTAAACATACTTGATTGCTCCTGGAAGAAAACTGGGAGGAAGTAGAGGCTCATGCTCTGGGGCCCTGTGTGAGCTGGTGTGAGTTGGAGCAGTTGAAGCAGTCCGCTGTCCCAGCCAGGGAGAGGGGCTGTGTGTGTATGTGCCTGAAGTTTTGTATAAATCTGAACGTTTCCCATAAACTGGAAACTGGTAAAAACACAACCTCAGAATATTTTTTCTTTCCTAAGGTGATGGTACAATATAACCTGGCACAAATTTTTAAAAACACATACACAGATGCACAAAAAATAAGCCCTAAATCATGAACATGGTTCATGCCATAATTAGCTAAATGGAGAATGCCTGATCATGAACCATATGTAACCTCCCCTAAGAAACCCTCTCTGATACCTTCAACCACATCTTCACGTGTTGAGTTATCTGCCCCTTTTTTCTGTTCTCAAAATATTCTGTGCTCCCTCTGTCATTGCACTGCTCACATAATTACTTATCTTTCCAACCAGAATATGAACTACTTGAAAACATTTGCTTTCTACAGCATGAACATACCTAGCACATAATAGGTGCTCAAGTAATGGTGACTGGATAGGTGTCTACAGAAAAATCCTTCTGGAGCTCAGAATGAAAAATACATTGTTTCCAGCACCCGACCTTCAAATTGCTATTTCCTAAGTAGCTGTAAAAAGGTTATTCCAAAGCAGAGGCAAAATGGAAAAAAAATCCAATTTATCAAGATGAGATAGAGTTCTTGTAAGTGAGTGATAGAAAATAATGAAGATATAGGAGGAGTTGCTGACTGTGGAATTCTGCTAATTCCAAGTGCCCTGGACTTAGAATCTGGGCATTTGGCCCATTCAGTACTCAGGAAGGGCTTGGAATCACTACCATGCAAGCAAGAAGGAACGGACAATCCCCACGGTGTTAGAGCAAATCAGGAGCCCCAGAGGAAACAGGCATCCCCAAGTTCAAATCATGGCATCACTACTTGCTAACTGTGATTTGGGATAATGACAGTAAGTCTAATGTTGCAATGCACTGGGAATTTCAAAAGGATGGTGCATATGTGGAGTATCAGATCCCTCCTATGTCTCAGAAGGTCGTTTGGATTGTCAGGGGCTCTGGAGGCAGAACAAATTCTCCTCTCTGGTCCACCAAGATCCTGTTCTACAAAGCAGACTCTGCATGGACTTGCAGGGAGACTGCATTCCTCCTGCACCAACCATGTCACTGCAGTTCATGAATTTCCATCTTTCCTGCAATGTATAACACATGTGCTACTTCAATGTCCCCCACCTCTCAATGCCTACAAACTGGCTCTAACATAATGCACTGAAGGAAGCTCCCTGTTTAGACACCCAAAATACATTTTCTCTTCCTCTGATTGACACCCCTGTTTCAGCCTTGCTGGTTAGCCTCTCCAGAACCATCCCTACTCCAAGGAAGGGGAAGATGAATCTCACTGGAGAGGTACAGTTGCATCTTTGAGCTGCATTCACATTGCCTGGATTGTGGCTACAATTCCTCTGGATTGAAAGATATTTGAATATTGTAACTTGAAGCCAGAATGCATTAACGGTAATGCTGCTTTATGTCTTTCCTATGAATTAGTGCAGATTTTAAAAAGAAACCAAAAGAATGGCGATAGCAGTAAAGTAGAATTTGCTATGACTTCTCCAATTGCTAGTGCCAGGAGACAAATTACAATAACCTTCCCTAGTCTTCTGAGTTCGGTTTTTTGAAGTGCTTTTCTTATCTGTTTGTGAGATTAAAAGGGTAGATACTTACCTGCAATAATTTAGCTTTGTCTATATTCGACATTTTGTACATGAAAATGATCACATTGAATCGAATACAATCATATCTCACCATACCCCTTCAGAAACATAAACTTAATTTTCTTTCTGATTTTACATAAAAGTGAGTTTAGGAATACCCCTGCTCTATTTCCTGTTTTTGCCTATCCTGAGGCCAGAGTTGCATCAAAAATCACAATAAGCAAGTATTTATAAAAGGAGCAAATAGGATCCATTAGATTTTATGCCACTGTTTTTTAAGTGTAGAGTTTCTCAACATCCATTTAAATTAGACTTTGATTTAATAACTCTTCAAGGATTGGATAAAATTTCAGTCGAGTAATGCTAATATGGAAGTTGGAGTCAGGCCAACATGATTCAGTGTCAGGGGACCACATCCAGTTATGGAGACCTGACTGGAGATATGACGCCTTGTCTTTTTAAACCAGCTAAACCAAGGGGCAGGCGTGCCAGGGAGAAGTATGCCAGTTTGCCCTCACATGCCCTGAACTTGCTGTCTAGGCGGATTCAGTGGAAAGACCGTGAACTTTGTAGATGAACCTCTGAATTCTCGCTGTTGTACTTACAACCTTGAGGTCGTGAGCATATTACTTAACCTCTCTGAGTCTCAGTTTCCTTCCCCATAAACCAGGGATTATATCTCCCCTGCAGTGTAGTTTGTAAAGATGAAATGAAATACAATAACACGTGTCTGATCTCTCGGCCAGCTCACTGTGGCCACTCCACAACTATCTATTTCTTTAGCCTCTTTTCTTTCTGAGTATTTCAAATTAATGGTGGGCAATGTTTTTAGCAAATTGCTGAAAAGAGCTACTTCTATATAATAATTCTGAAGTTCACAGAGAGCTTTATTGCTGGGAATAAAAATGTTCATAGAAATTATAGAGAGAGTGTGAGTTAGAGCAGGAGCTTTTCTTATAACATTCCTTTCATTTTTCTCCTTTGCAGACAAGAGAAGGAAATACTGAACAATTTTTCCACAAAAAAGGAATTTGTTCTGATATCCCTTCTGCTTTCTTATTTTTACTTTATTTTGTTTTGTTTTATTTATTTAGTTATTTATTTTGGTGGAACAGAGACTTGACTCAGCTTTAGGGAACACAACAGATTTGCCATCTTTGTTCTCTGTCCTGAAGAAGACCTCAATGTCTAAATGGGCTCATCGCCTCCTCTGTGACAGTCTCCTGTAAATCGGGGGTGGGGGAGGGATGCAGCTGTGTTGGTCAGCATGCAGAGTAACACGCCATCTGTATAGAACGCGATGTGCAAAGTACCGGTGTAACTTGACATTCAAGGCACTTTAACACCTGTTTCCATAGCTACACCGTAATCCAGACATTTGAGAGGCAGGCCTGCCTCTGCCAGGCCTGTCATTTCAGGGAAATAAATTAAGAAAGCTGATGACAAGGCCTGGATTATACAATTTCTTTAAAGTAGAAAGCAGACCTGAAATCTAGCCAGGAATGAACAGAGTTCAGACAGAAGGGATAAAATCCATTTCCGGTAACCTTTGTAAGAAAATCTGAATGTAGCCTTTTTTAGACATTTTGTTCCCCAGAAGTGGCATCATATGTTACACCTGGCAGTGGTATTTGTGGCACCATATTTTTCTTATTTTTAAGAGGTGATACCATATTTTTTTAAGTGGAAGTTGGAAAAAATAAACATATGGGAAGATACTGGGGGAGGGTGGCATGGTGGGGAGAGAAAAAGAAAGATGGAGTGCTAAAGGGCAAAGCTTTGGTACCAGACACTGAGATATTTGCATATTCACAATATGTTTCTGTCCCAGAGCACGTTTCTCCACAGTTCTGTATGTATTTCGAGGGCTCTATATTTATCCATGTCTCTGGCTACATATGTAAGACTAAGTTTAGAGTTGGTGTGTTCGCTGGGTGCTTTGCTGCAGTACTTGAAGAATTTCATGTTAAATATGGGCTGGCAGCAGCCGGAGCTGCTGTCACATAGGAGGGGACACGCAGGAGGGAGGTGGAGACACCAGGCTTCATTCCGCAGCACAGCGGGCGGCCGTGAACAGGGCCTTTCAGCATTGTTCTGATCAAGTGTTTCTGAGCTGGTTCATTTATTTTTGGGTTCCTTTTAATTCCAAACAAAAGCAGTCTGACAATTATAAAATCAGACTATGCCACATGGGGACAACCATCCACCTCTGAAAGACCCTCTCCAAGCTATTTTTTATCCCATGTGTTCGTAAACTTCAGGGTTGGATAATTCTCGTGGGAAATTAGGAACTGCCTGTTGCCAGAGTGTTATTTATGTACTTATTTACTTCAGTCAATAAGTAGGGGAGAAGGTTGTTTTGGTAGAGAAGATGGTAAGGAGAGAGTTAGAAGAAGGGATTAGGTTGCTAAGAGAGTGGATCTTAAATGTGCTTACCACAACAAAGAGATGGTAACTATGTGACATGGGGAAGTGTTAACTAATGCTCTGGTGGTAATCATTTTGCAATACATAAGTGTATCAAACCAATACATTGTACTCCTTAAAATTACCCAATGTGAGATGTCAAGCATGTCTCAATAAAGCTGGGGGAAGAAAAGGTATAATTACAAGGCTCTGTGCTCTCCTGTGGAGGCAGCGACCATCCACCACGGGAATCCCCTCGTCCTCAGGTGGTTTATTTGTGTGTCCTTTGTGCAGTGTTCTTAGCGTCCATGCCCCCACAACATTCAGATGCCCTGGACCAGGTGATACTGATGACTCAGCCCAGTTATTTCTAGCATCATCTAGAAAATGTAGTTTGGGGACGGTATATTAAAAACATTTGTATTGAATCATGTACGACATCAAACATTCCCTTTCGGTGCAGTTTTAAATCTAGTATTTTATTCAAAACGGCTTTACAAAGGAAAATTTGCCAGTGAGTTTGCTTCCAATTAGGTGAATTTATCTTTTTCCAAATTGAAAAACAAACAATGACAATTATGAAGTAAAATTATGAGCACATGAGAAGTGAATAAATTCATATGATATTATTGGTCTGAGAGGATAGACGTATGTGTGTGTGGGTGTGTGTAGACATGTACATGTGTATACACACACACACAAGAACAGATTAGTACTTTGTTCATATTAAAGTTTACTAGATGAAACAAAGCTTAAACTATATAATATAAGGTGAATAACAATTTGAAAATGTACGACTGGGTCTTAGTCCTTTACCTTTGCAAGAGCAAGCTCAGTCCTGTCCGCCCAAGGTTATGTGTCTGCACGGGGACTATGGAGAAGAGATGCATGATATTCAATCTGCAAACTGGGACCATGCAGCAAGACAAAAACTTACAGCCAGGCTATTGACCTGAAAGAAGATTTCCTGGTCCAGAGCACTGAAGATCCTTCTTTAGTTCACAACAGCTTGACCTGACCTTCCTAACCTTTGATCTGTTGCATAAGTGATGTGTTCCCTTTTCCAGACTGGGGAAATGGTAGTAGAAGAAGAGATAAAGAGGAGAGAAGTAAAGGTAAGTGGGTCCTGATTTCTATTTTTTACAGACTTCCTTCTAACTCACCTGGGATCTGGGGAGGCCATCTGGCAGATTGCCCCATGCATTCCAAGGTGCCACCATATCATAGTAATTATGGTGGCAAAGGATGGGCCAGTGGTCCCCAAGACCAGCCCCAGGTTTGATGCTTTGATAGAAGGACTCAGTGGACTCAGTACATAGTCATACTCATGGTTGTGCTTTATCACAGTGAACAGATACCAAACCATATCAGCAAAGAAAAGGGCACATGGGGCTAAGTCTGGAGGAAACCCGACACAAGATTCCAGGAGTCCTCTCCCCATGGGGCCATGCAGGAGGTGCTTGATTTCCCCCAGCAATGCCTGGACAACATATGCACAATGTTGTCTTCCAGGAAGCTCACCAGGGACTCAAGGCCCCAAGATTTTATTGAGAACTGGTCATGAAGGCCTCTTTCCAGCATATGCCAACATTTCAGACTCCCAGAAGGAAGACAGGTATTCAGTATAAACCTCATTGTTTGCACAGTTTAGAGATACCAACTCACTCTTACCACACTGTATGGTAGAAATGTTCCCCAAATCCAAGATCCCAGATGCCAGCCAAGGCTAACCTTGCAAGCAGGCCTTAAGATAGCAGTCTCAGGACTGCTCTAACTCTTTTTTTATTTGTATTTTTTAAGTGAAAGTATACTTGATACACAGGGTTAATTGGTTTCAGGTGTACAACGTAGTGATACCATAATCATATATAATTACTAAATGCTCACCATGGTAAGTGTAGTTACCATGTGTCACAATATTATTGACCGTATTCGCTATGTTGTACTTCTCATCTCTCTGACTGATTTTATAATTGGAGGTTTATACCTCTTTAACCCCTTTACTTCTCCCATCCCCCAACCCCTTCCCCTATGGCAAGACCACTTTGTTTTTTGTATTTTATGTATATTTCTGTTTTGTATGTTTTTAAAAATTTTTTTACATTCCATGTGTAAATGTGATCATATGGTATTTGCCTTTCTTTGTGTGACTTGCTTCATTTGGCATGATATCCTCTAGGTTCATCCATGTTACTGCAACTGTCAGGAATTCTTCCTTTTTTATAGCTGAATAATATTCCACTGCTTATGGGTACCATGTCATCTTTGTCCATTTACCTATTGCTGCAACTCTTTTTCATGCAGAAGGTGATCAGGCAGAGATAGACTTTCTTGATAGCCTTCAGTTCTCAGGTGACACAGGTGCTTCATTAAAAGACCATGTGATTGTCCTGGGTCTGCTGTGCGAGGAGGAGGGGTGATCCTGCAGGAGGGGCTGCGGCAAGTGGGGTTTACTGGTCCAGGAAGAGAATTCAGCACAGGCAGGGTCTGCGGCCAGCAGAAGTGAGGGGAGGTCACATTGTCTGGGTAACACCATCCAGAGCTTTTCCCAAGGCAAAAGAATGGGCCACAAGTCCATCAGCCACAGACAACCCCCCGAAGCCGGTAACAGGCATGATGTCCAGGAAGAGAAGAGGGACCCCTCCAGGAGGCACATATCCAAGGATCAGAACCAGCCCAGGGGTCCCTTTCCCTCAAAGCCAGGGGAACACATGAGGCTCCCTCCCTCCCGTGCACTCAGATGCTCTTTGGAAGATAAACAGAGGAACAGGGAAAAACTGAACATTGCCTAGTGGACTGTTTCAGTTACGGATCACTGCTTTAAGCCAGACTGCATATTGAATAGTTTTTTCCCCTGCTTACCAGCAGGTAGGCATTTGAAGAACAAGTCAGATTAGAGATTGAATAAAGAAATTCCTTTTTCTCCTATCTGCATTGTAGTACAAGCTGAGCTCTCTGTCTTTGCAACAGTAATAATTTTTATTTAATTTGCAAGAAAGAGTATTATTTTATAGTCTAAAGATGATTACCATTTCACTACCCAAAAGCTTTTCCGCCCCTTAGGTCCTTCTAAAAATAAGAATATGTTGCCACTAGGATGGTGTTTTCCAATGTGCTCAAAATCAATATCAAAACCAGCTATAAGGTTCTTAAAGCCAGCTAAAATAAGCAACATATGATAGATGGTCTTCAAAGATGACTAGTGGTAATCTTTTGCTTCCCTATGTGGCAAGCTGATTCACCATCTACAGGGGATGCCTCTCTCCTTAAATTTGGACTGGCCCCTCTGATTTGCTTTGATAAGCAGCATACAGCAAAAATCACATGATGTCAGTTGTGGGCCTAGACTTTACGAAGCTTGTTATCTTCCTCTTTGTCTCTAGAGAAGCCTGCTGCCGTATAAGAAATGCAGCAGCCCCCAGACCTCCCCGCTGTGAATATGTCCAGTTAGGTGTATGGCGAGGTCACAGGGAGGAGCCCCAAGAAACCCCGCCAACAGTAAGAAGTGAGGTCGCAGACCTAGAACCCCATTTGAACTGTCCAGCTCATTCCTGACCATTTAGGTTATTCTAGCTATGACCTGAGATGATATGAAGTAGAGACCCTCTTGCTGTTCAATTTCCTCATCTACAGATTTACAAGTAAATGAAATTGTTGTTATTTTAAGTCACTAAATTCCAGGGTAGTTTGCTATGTAGCAATAGATAACTGGAACGCATTATAAGTGAGCATTTTCTTTACCAACAAAACAAAAAAGATAACCTTAAAAAAACATAAACGTGAATGTTTTTGTCATCAACATGAAATAGTTTTAACTCAGACTTTGGTAATCAACTTATCCTCCAAAGGGCCAAATCTTCAAGTCCTTTTATATTAAAATCTCTTGTGGCTTTTGATAGTACAGACCTAGGAACATCAACATTTACTGTTCATTTCTTCAACCAGGAGGAGAAAACATAACATTAATTTTGCCATTCAGATGTCATTACCAGTAGTAACTGCTTTGGTAAATTGGTTACAGCTTTTTGCCTGAGGCAACAGTTTTTACTTTATATTATAAAATTTTTCAAAAATCTGTGAAAGTAGGAAATTAGGATAACGCAGCCCTCATTTATCTTTTAGCCCGTTTCAACAATTATCAAGATTCTGCCATTTTCTGAATAATCAATTTTTTGACCACCCTTTCTCTCAAGCAGATTTCCTTCTGGGCACTTTTATCTGAACCTCATGGCAGAAATTGGAAGGGAGCAAGGAAGAAAAGAAATGCAGCAGGAAAGAAGAGTGTCATTCTGTGGAAAATGTGAGGACCCCCCACACTCACATCGTATTTCCACTCTCTTTAACCAGAAGACTTATTTTCCACTTAGCCCTCTAGTAAGGACAGAGACGAATATTGACTCCAAAGTTAAAATAAAGGGATTAGGCTTACTAAATTCCTAGCCATGGCTGCAGTTCAGACTTTAATAAGTGCCTCTGATATAAACACATCCAGAAACCATTTTCTAAAAGGGCATCCTCCTGCTAAAGGGTTTGAACAAAATTCAAACAAGATTTTGAGCATAGATTTACAATAGTTTCATGACAAGAATGATGGCTTAAAATGTTTTAGGAATCGCTGTGGGTTTCTGACTGAGAACATAGGGTGTGTTATACATTAGCTGTTGAATGTGTTCAGGGGTTGAATCCAAAATTGCTTGGAAGATTTAAACGTTGGCAGCCATGAAAACAAACACTGGTTCATGTTCCCAGGGCCTAAAAGAAATCAAAGCAAACCTAATAGAAGGCAGGCTAAATAATTTTTTTTTCATATGACTAATAAAGATGTGAACAACCAAGCTTCAGTTTTACATGTAAGCAGTAATCTTCATAATTACATCGGGGTTACAAAATTAATGCTGTTTCTTCTCCATAGTTGTAAAATGAATACTGAACTTTCATATATTCCTTGGTCTGTATCATGTGACTCTAGTGGACTTAATGAGAATCAGGCAGTGGGCCAAAAGAAAATTTAATAGAGACTCTCTCTTTTTTTCCTCTTTGGGAATCTGTGTCAGAGTGGTATTTTCCTGGGAGGCAGGGTTTTGTTCACCAGTCTACAGATATGTAGTAGTGCAGAATGAAAGAGCAGAAAATTGGATGAATACAAGTAGGTAAAATAAAAATTTGCTGATAGAAAGCTGGTCAGCATTCTGGCAGGTCTACTGTTTTGGAAAGATTTTTGTAAGGCTGAGATTTCTTTTGTTTACTACTAAAACTCTTAGATGCTGAGTGTGGAGTGGAGACAAAGATCATAACTGTTTCATAGGTATTTCCCATTAAGGTAAGAGGCTTGTGTTTATCATAGGTTGTTTTTCAAAAGTTGCTCTTTAAAGAATTTGATTCTTTTGGAAACACAAAGATGGCCATGAGATACCAGCACGCTTAGGTGCTGTTGTTGTTCCCTAAGAGTCACCACCCTAAAATGAGGAGAACCTGGTTTAAGGGTCCGGCTAACTTTGCTTTTAGCAAGGCCTGTTGTCAAGTAGCCAGACATACTTAGATTCCTCGTACAATGCCCAACTTACATTATATGAGAAATGGGGATAATCAAATCTGTACTTTTTACCTGATAAGATTGTTAAAAAATTAAATGACATTAGCTAGGGGCTTGAAAACATGTTGAAGAAGTTCACATAGAGTATGAAGGTCTGACTGTCGCCCTTTGTGATAATTATAGGGCGCCTACTTCATGCAGAGCAGGGCCCTCCAAAGAGATGTTTCAAAGAAACATACCAGATATTACTACTAACATAAACAAGACTGTAACTTTAAGTAAATCATTTGTTCCTGGGACAACGAAGTTAGTCAAAAGTGAAATAAGTACATGGATTTTATCACCAATTTTTCCTTGCTATTGGCATTCACTGGTAGATCAACAGGTATCTAATCTTTATTCAAAGCATATACGTGTCTTGAATAAACACACACACATACATGCACACACAAACATTGGACTTCCAGCAACTGGTAGAGTCTGATAACACTAAACACAATCTAAATAGGGATAGTCAACTTAAAGAGTTAAAGCATAGAGAATTCTAGAAGATGCAGCTCTGCCAAAGGAAATGCGCCTCTATAAGAACTGATTCAGACCTTCCGATTCTGTGTGCTATTATTGCGTAATGAACTCCTCCCCACCCCCCCTGCCCACCGCAAGCTGAATGGCTTCAAACAATGACCATTTATTGCTTAGGATTCTGGGAGGAGGAACTATGGCAGGGCTCAGCCCAGACGCTCAGTTCTGCTTCCCATGCCGCCAAAGGGGCAGCTGACTTGACCTGAGCATGCGGGAGGGCCTCTCTCCCATCTGAGATTTTGGTACGGGCTGGAGGCTGGGGCCCTTCCAGCTCCTCCACACAGCTTCTCTCTCCACTTGGTTTCTCATCCCCAGGGACTCTCCTCATGTGGCCTCTTCTCCAGCAGGAGACAGGACTTCTTTACCTGACGGCTCACTTCCAAGAGGGCAACATGAAGGCTGCAAGATTTATGCCCAGGACCAACAGCAGCAATTCCTACCTCCTGACTTCTTGTTATGTGAGGAAAATAAACTCCTGCATGTTTGAACTGTTCCCATGGGGTATTCTGTTCTGTGGCTGAATAATTCCTTTTGGCTGCAGCATTAAAGGTTGGTTTATCTGTGGACTGGTGAAACTTTCTTCTCCCGACCTCTTTGTTGTTAGCTTCCGACACAGCTTTCCTGAGGCAGCCAGAAATATCGCTGTCTGGATTACTGTTTTAAATAAGGAGAGTGGGTGTTTCACGATTTTGGTTGCCTTTTTTGAGAGATTAACAACTTATTAATAAGAAAATTCAACTAATCAGAATATCTGTGTTGCCTTGAGAATTACTATTCTTCTAGGTGAATTTGGCAAGAAGGGACTGCCCTGTGAATTTCAAAAAGGATGCTGCAGAGAAAGCAATGAAATAGGCTACAGAATTAAGTGGTGACAGCAAGCATTCATATTCATGACAGCCCTCAAAAGAATCTTAAAGAAAAGGGAGTCAGTCAAAGCTAATGGATTATTTTCATAAACCTTTACCTCAATGAACAGTTGTAGAGAATTAATCTGCCATCAGGATGATCATAAGATTCTAATCATACAACCTTCTTCAAATGTCATAGCTGAGAACACGAATAAACCATACCTTCTTGCTTGAATACTTGTTAGTTAAATCACATCTTAGCTGGACTGCATGAAATCTGATAGACTGAAAAGTAGCAGATGTGTATATTGACAATTAAAGGACCGAAACTAACTACTTCACTGTAGCCTGACCTCACAGACACTCTTCCCAAGGCTTCTGACATTGAAAGGGACGCTAACTCATTATTAGAGAATTGATCCAATAACGCAAAAACTTAAAATACAGCACAACAAGAACAGATCACATGAACATGTTTGTCTATTATCTCTGTCTTCGTGGTTTACTGTGTCTGGAAGTAATCAGCTTAAGAGAAACCACAGAGGAAGACACAATGGGGAGAAAGCCCCAAGCAGTTAAAAAGGATGGTCCAGGGAGGAACTCCAGCTTTGAGCATTAGTCTCTCTACTTTTCTCTCCCCACCCTCCCTCTTTCCTTCTCCCTCTGCAGAGCTCAGCCACTTGTTTTTTCCCAGATGGACATAAGGATGTGTCTGAGTTGTCTAGTCTAGTCTAGATTGACTCATGGATTCCCATCCATGACACCCTCTTTATTTCAGGGCAGCATAACAGACTTAAATCCAAGATCATTACTCCAGAGAGGACATGGAGGATACTTAGCAGAGACAGAAACCAAAGCAGTGAACATCGCTGAAGAAAAGCCACTTTCTGTTGATTGGTTACACTTCCATTCATTCGCACAAGTGGGTGTGTGCTACTTTCTTTTAGCCTTTCCTATTGGCTTCTCCTCATCTTCATGGCTGAGCAAATGTTTTGGAGTCTAGGGCTTGGTACTTGGTACTCTTGCCTTCACTATTTCCTTGGGTGAATGGTTTCAGGCACATGGCTTTAAATATTTTTTTCTCTCCTAATAACTTTCAGATTTGTGTCTCCAAACCAGACTTCCTAACTCCAGGATCCTAGATCTAAGTGCCGCTTGAGATCTTCTTTTAAATGTTGATAAGCACCTTAAACTCAACATATTAAAAAAAAAATTACTTGATAAACAACTTGCCCACACCCAAACACACATGCACACAGACACACGCATCTCTTCCAAGACATCCTTTACCATTGAAGGCTTCCTCCCTCCCTCATCTACTCAGTTGTTCAAGCCAAATATCTAGGACTCATTTCTTATTTTTCTCTTTTACTTACCCCTAAATTAACTCCATCAGCATTCCAGGCAATTCAACCCTAAAAGATATCTGGAATCCAACTTATTCCCAGCATTTTTACTTTGAAGACCTTAGTCTAAGTCTCTAAAGTACCATTTCAAATGAATGATACCACTAGCTTCCTAATTTTTTCCCTAATCCTTCTCCTGCTATCTGTAGTCAGTTCTCCATACAGGTCGTTTAAGGAGATAAATCTGATCATGCCACTCCTCTGCACAAAATCATCCAATATCTTCTTATTATACAGGGAATAAAATTTTATTGCTTAAGCCCTGCCTGATCTGGCTCAACCTATCTCCCCCACCTCATCCTGCACCTCCATCCTGCCTTCTCATTAAGTTTCCATCCTGGTATCCTTTTCCCCGTACCTCAGACACATCAAATGTGTTCCTGAATTAGATCATTTACACCTGCCATCCCCTTTGCCTAGAATACTCTTCCTCGAAGTTGCTTCATGGATGGATTCTTCATGTAATTTGTTGCCATTTCAGATGTTATCTCCTCAGACGGTCCTTTTCTCACCACCTATCACATCACACTCTTTTTTTCTCCAGAGCACTTCTGAGGTTGGTTATGGAACCTCTCTCCTGATAGAATGTAAGCTGTTTTAGAACAGGGACCTTGTCTGTTGACTTCTCCGCTGGCTCTCCAACGCCTGGATTATTGTCTGGTGCATCTTTTCCCTCAGCAAATATTTGTTGAATATAAGCTTTCTAACCGAGCACCTAGGAGATGTCTGCTGTGCATTTGTGAGATGCATTAAGATACAAGTGATGCGTGACACTTGCTGGTGTTGCTCTTGGAAAGAATTCTTCTCCTCCATACCTATAGTTCCACCTGACTCTATTTGGATGAATCTGTCTGACTTCAGACTTTGACCGGTGTATACATTGTACTCTAGCTAGATTCCAGAGCGAGAAATGGGTGTTTTGCTGTTATTATTGTTCAATCAAATATTTGCCCAAACATATCTCACTGGAGCTTGGGATATTTATTTTATTGGCAAGTAGTAGTATCGAGTATTATCAAGATATCAAATGCTCTTTCTACATTTCTACATTCCTACATTTCTACAATCCAATCTAGGATTCTATGGTCTCTGTTCCTTTATATTTTGTTTTCTTTACCTAACTGGGGAGGAGTTACTAGCAGTATCTGTAAATTCTCCTCCATCCTCAGTGGAGTCAAAGGCTGACAGTGTAACTGACTTGACTCTTCTCTAAGATTTCTGCCACCATAGAGAAGCAGAGTCATTTTTATGGCTAAATTCTTTGCCATTTCTCTTGAACTGTACAAAATATTTCCATACTTATTAATATTGGCTTTTAAGTATTTTGCCATTGCAAAAAGAAAGTCCAATTTTCCTTCATTTTTAATTCCTGGCAATCAGCCATTATGATCCCATTTTGTAAATATTCACATTTGGAAAATATGATGCAAACTCAAGTTTGGAGTAGTAAAATGCTTCAAACCACATGCTGTGGTTAAACTGAATGCTTGGTTTGATATTTTGTTTGTATTCAAGGGATATTTTTTTACAACTGTAAATTAATTAGTTTTATCCTGCATAACAAAATGAACAGTGATAAACAAATATGTGAGAGATTAGAAAATACCACAGAATTGTAATTTGCTTCCATAATAGGCAACTTTAACTGACATATTTTATCTATTTAAAAATCAAGAATTTGTATCTATTTTAAAAAATAGGAATAGGGCAGATTCATAAACTTCATATGGTGTGTATATGTGTGTGTATAAAATAACACTAAGAGTTATTTTATTTATTTATTTATAAGTCATTTGTCAGAAATCTTCAAGACATTAATTGAGTAGCTCTTTTGGATTTATCAAAGGACTGAAACTAGAAATGGGTCCAAATTTTTATTATACTATTTACAAATAATTACAAGTGTAGAGAATTCTTTGTGTTTGAGTGTTGTGTTCTCCTCTAAAGTAGTACAAAATATTGGAGAGAGGTATAGAATTATTATTAGAACCCGGGATATCAAGGGAAGCAGATAGAATGGGGATCTTGATGATCTAGTTTCTATTACTATCTTTACTACTAACTAACCATATGTGTTTGTAAATTAGCTGCAGTCTTCTGGGCCTCAGAATTTCCCAACTTGTTCTTCAGAAAAATTTTCTGAAACATATGAATGAAGAAAGGTTTCTGTAACCAAAAAATCAGGGAAATGCTTTATAATATCCCTGGTGTCATCTTAGAAATTCACTGGGAATATTATCATATTAAAAGCACAGAGAAGTACTGCAAGATAAACAAAAATAGACCATTGTTTATGGCTATAAGATGGGTTTCAGTGATCTTTACTTTAATGGGATTTGAGTTATAACCCATTAAACAGCAATTTAATGAATGCCCATATTCGAACTCATGTTCCAGTTGCATACAGAGAACATGGCAAGTAATTCAAGGCACATGAGGAAGGAAAAATTGACCTGGTAACTGACATCTGGAGGTGGTGGGTGGAAAGGAAGGAAAACATCTAAATCAGCTCAGTATTTTGTTTTCAAGTGGATGGAAGAATGCTGATGCCATTGCCAGCTGCACGCGGTGTAGGGGAGAGATGCTGATGTCTGTGTGGGCCAGGATGTGTGCAGAGAGCATCGGGAGAAATGGACGGCAGGGCTTCTCTGAATGGAGAATTGATGTGCTGACCCCACACTGTGCTTGATAAATGGCGCAAAATGATTCAAAGATCCTGGTGATGAAGAGGGAAGGGCATTTGGCTTGTCCTAGGAATGGAGGTCAGGGAAGACCTTTGGAACAAACCTTAAACTTCAATATATATATACAAATTGCTGTAAATAACCATAAAATGTTCGAGTCCAGAATGAATGTGGGGAGATGATCAAGTTTTTTTCTGCCTCTTATAAAATATCCCTGAGGCTTTAGCAATGGATAATACAGAGTTTAAGGTTTTGTTGTGTTTTTAATAACTTCCCTTGATAAAATATTTGAATATCTAATGATCATTTTATTAGTAAATCAATCCACCTGTATAACTCTGGCTCCTCTTTTCCATTTGTTCCATTTCCTTTAGTATAAATTACAAACAGATAACCAAGAAGCCCCATTTCTCTCCCTCATGGTGATTGGGAGAGAACCTCTTTTTTAGCCTTCTATTCTCAAACCTAAATTTTACAGTGCCATGAAGTTTTCCTCGTGGAAATTAGATGCCAACTTCAGTGGTTTTATTTTGCTGTTACAGCTGCAGTCTCTCTATCCTATTTTAAAGAGACAATAACCAGGTATATTTTTTCTTGTTTAAAAAAAGGCAGTGTTCAAATAACAGAGGTATTTGTATTTCCTACAAGTTCTGGCCTTATTTATGTAGTTAGAAAGGACCCTTTTGAACTTCTTAAAAGGGTACTACACATTTATTTTATATCAGTTTGATATTTGACATATAAAGCCTCCCATTAACTCCCCAGAATAAATTTTAAAAACTTCTTCCTTCCCTTGCTAGACACAGACAATTGCTTTGGAGAATATGTAACTAACTTTTTGAAATACATTTTCTTTTCAATTTAAAGACTAACTCCAGTACCGCAATTTCTTGGGTCAAAGGAACACATTTCCCAGATGGAACAGAAATGATAAATGCTGAGGCTTCTTACAGATTACAAAGCCCACTACTTAACATAATATTTTTTGAATCTACAGTAAACAAATTGATCCATTGATAATTTTAGCAGGTGTCAGAGAAAATAAAAGCAGGGTATCAAACTCCTGCCACTGACAATATATATTTCTTTCCTTCTGTATAGCTGCAACTCTCTGGGACTTCCCATTATGGAGACATTACAGATATATGCAAAGGGAAATGAGAGAGTTTAAGTTATTTTATTGATAGACAATTTAAATTCTTCCGGCAAATACTTTATAACATCACATTAAAAAGCTCAAATGCTGGCATTCTTGCTTCCAAACCTGCACATCCTTTCAAGTCACTGTTCCTAAAGTCCTTATGTCCTCCGTGGTCTGTCCCCAGTACATTATTCACTCCTCCCAGTAAATTCTTGTAAGCTCTGCTCTTTTCTGTCTATATAAAAGTAAGGTAACTGTCCTTGTTCCCTGGACTCTAGGTAACTTGCACTCTGACCTTGTTTAGAGTGTGCAAGACTTTAGTTTGGGAATCATGAAAAATGCAACTTTTTATTTGCTGATTCTATTTTGCTAAAAAGATACAATGTGATATGCCTATTTACTGTTGTTTATATTTGAAACTGTAGCAAAATAAGCTATAAATACTGGTGGAAACACTGGGGTGGAGGGACAGTTAGTGGACATGTGATGATTTGAGGGTGCTGGATTCAATTGATTACTATTCCTGGAATTGGACAACCTTATTGCATTGCTGGTGTCATGTCTGGGAGAATCCCTTTGGTCTGGACTATTAATCTGATGTGTTTATAGCCGTTTTTATTAAGGTGTTCAAGGCCAGCTTCAGCAGGAGCACCCAGGCTTTTTTAAATGGCAGATTCTGCATTCCACCAAGTCTGTCTGCATCTGAGTTTCTGAAGAAGGAGCTTTGGAATCTTTATTTTAAATAAGAAGTTTCTGGTTTTTTGCACATGAAAATACTTGAGAATCTGTGGTCTGTAACATATCAATAAAGCAAGACTTATATTCTAATTCATATCTCCTTGTTGAATTTCAGAACCTGTAGAACTAACTATTAGTTAATTCCCTTGAATGTTCTCCTGGTATCTCATATTCTTTCCATGTGTCTTCTTTCCCTTGTCTTGCCAATCAAAAACCTGGAGTCATTTGAGACTCCACCCACTCCCTCACCCTCAAAACCCAATCCATCAGTGAGCATTCTTATGTTGAGCTTAAGAGTCTTACGTCTATCACCTCCTCTCCATCCCCGCATTTCCTAACATGCCAAGGTACAGAGACTTTTCATCTGAAAAGCCATGTGCCCAAGCACAGTGTATCACCCCCCGCTTTTTGAGCGTCTTCAAATGATACAAGGGGGAATGGTGGGAGTGGCCTGTCCCACACGCAGACAAGAAATCTATTTTTGTTGTTAGTGTTTGTAGAGAATTGAAAAAAATAAAATAAAACTGTTGTTGGTCTGCTTTAATTGTCACAAACAGTTACTCAGTAATATTCCTTGCCACTGGACTGTTTCCACCAGTCTCCTTGGCTCACTGTTGGCCCACATATACTTTGCACATATTTTTATTGTCTTCATACATGCCACTTTGTTTTATAATTGTCTGTTTACACATTTTTCCATCTCCCTAAACTCTGAGTTCTTTGTGTATTTTCTGTCTCCCAGCAACCTGCAGAAAACTCCCTATGCATTATAGATTCTTAATAAATGCAAAGCTTGCATACTGGAATAAATGGATTATTACTACATTATATACAAAGCATGGATCAAACTGGAAGACTAGTTATGCATATCTGCATGCTCATTCCTGCAAAAATCTCTAGAAATTGTGAAAGAGAGCTATCTCATAAGTACAATAAAAAGTAACTATGGAAAACAAGGAGATGTCATTAGTGAATTAGGAAATACAAAGGATAATTGAATGAAGAAGTTAACCAGGTGTGACTATTTGAATAAATCACTCCCGTAGCACCAGCTGGATAATATATTAAATACACTAATATACCCATAGACACACATACAGCCCCTCATCAACAGGTGAACATGGATATCAGATTCAAAGGAGCAAACAGACACACACACATATTACTAATATTTAAGGAAAATGAACACATAGGAAACATAAAAAATATAACTACTATATGCAGATGAAGAAGAAGGGATATTTCATTCTGTGAGAAAGAACAGTTTTTTTATGAAAAAGGAGCAATTAGAATCTAAACAATACCAACATGGGTATAAACAAAAAGTCAATAGATGCATTCAGTTGGAGAATGGACAGCACAAGGCTGAATTGCTGAATAGAAATACTGAGCCCCAAAATTATCCTAGTATTTAGCATGCACACATCATACATACACATACACAAAGCTAAGAGAACAGGAACTTTGAAAAAATAGCTACAAGGCAGAGAAAATCTAGAATTTACAGTATTTTTTCATAAGAGAATAATATCTATCCTCATGGAAATTAAAAATCAGTATTCTTATTGCAGGAACCACAGGAACTACAAACAAGGAGTCAGGATACCAAGATGTTTGGTGAGAAGCAGCGTTTATTAGTGCCGGCACTGACTCAGGGGATTACTATCCAAAGGCTGAGCCCCGAGTGCAGCAGGGCCGTGCCTTTTATACATTCAGTGCAAGGTTAGTGGGGAGTCAGCACCCAGGAATCATTGCAGTGGGAGCTATTAGGTCACTATGTGTATCCAGGATGCTAGCTATATTTTAATCTGTCTCTGTAAAGGTTACCCTAATACCCTACTGTAAACTAATGGGCCTCCATGACTATGATTAACAAGTTGTTCCATATCACTGAGTCCCTGGTGGAGGGCAGGGATACATTGTTATATTGTTTCAACAGCAAGCACTCGAGCACCTTGTGATTCCTCTACATTCCTGAAGCCTCAACAGAAACTTTGTCTCCTTGGCTTCCTACCACATTCCGAATAACTATTGGGTTAGAAAGGGTGTATATAAGAATAGGTCTGCATTGTGGCCAAAATATCATTCAAGGAAGTTCTTTTATTAGAAAGCATGAAATTATTGTATTAGAATTGCGTGGTATGAGAAATTTTAGAGAAAACATTTTAATCATTTAGCTCAAAAATTAGGTAAAAATAATGCATGAGGGAACAATTACTAATACTAAATGAAAATAGGAAACTGGTGAAATTCAAAATAAAAAATTTGAATGCTATTTAAAAAATGAATAAAATGTAGAAAACATTAACAAGTATGATAAACAGGAGATACAAAAAGTAATATCAAGAAACTGAAAGGAAGCACAGTTAAAAATATAAAATTTTAAAGAGCATATGTATATTTTTACATAAAGTTTTTGAAAATCTGGATCAAATGGATAAAATATTAGGAAACTATAAAATAACAAAATTAGTTCAATAATTAAAACACCCACATAGAACATCTATAGAATAAACTGAAAAATGCAGAAAGAAATTATCCTTAAAAAGATAATAGGCCCAGATGATTTTTACTAAACAGTCTAAGTTTTTAAGGAATAAATCATTTTCATGTTGACAAATTGTTTAGGGGCAAAGAAATCATGGAGCATTTTCTAAATGCTTCTGCCATGCTTCCAAATGCATAACTGATACCTAAGTGGGCCAGAATTATACCTATAACCTAATCAAAGGTCAATCTTACTTAAAATGTTAAAGTCAACATCCTATATATAGTATTAGTAAGTTGAAATCAAAATGTGTTAGTTGAATGATACACTTTTATGTCAGGAATGCAACAATGTTTCAACAGCATAAAAATCATAACATAAAAATGTGTCACTATTAAAAATCAAGTAAGAAAAGCCATCAGATGCTCATCTCCACTGAGCAAAAGGGATTTGATGAATTTCTTTACTTTTTCATCAAAATCTGAAGATTTAACACTGACACAATATTATTATTGAATACAGAAGACATTTATCAATTGTTGAGTAATGTCATTTTACAGCCTTTGTTTCTGATCCAGAGTATAACCACATGGATGCTTTACACTGATCTGTCACATAAGTTCCTTTTGTCTCCTTTAGCCTCGGATGGTATTTCTAACTCCATCATTACCTCTAAATTTATGACTTGACAATTTACTTGAAAAGAGAACATTCCTTTTTCTTTTACTTATTTACAAATTTTGATATGTTTATCACCCAGTTAGAAATATTTCTTAATTTTTTAAGTTTCTCTAACCCATGCATGTGCTTTTAGTTTCCACATATTAGGACCTTTCTAGGTAACTTATTCTTTTGGTTCTAAATTAATTCTAGTATTGTCAAAGAATCTACTCTGTGAGGTTTTAATATTTGGGAATTTGTAGAATCACTTTTATGACCAAAAATATGCTTCATGTGTACTTGAAAAGTTTGAATATTCAGTTCCTAGGAGTCCTGTTTTAGAATTATCTATTAGGCAAGGTCACAGAAAATTTTTGATTAGATCATTTATGTATTTTCTCATTTTATCAGTAATGAGAGAGGGGTCCTAACATCTCCAACTGTATTTATGATTTTTTTGTTTTTCTCTTCAACTTGTTTATTTTTGCTTAATACATTATAAAGTTCTGTTATTAAACATGTATACAGTTATGGTTATTATGTTTTATCTCATGAATTGATTCTGTTAGTGTAGTGAAATATTCTTTTGTGTCTTTGATAGTACTGTTTGTAGTGGGGGTCTTCTTTAGCTGATCTATGAAGATAGCCACTCCAGTTTTCTTATGTTTGCGTGGTATACCTTTCCCATCCATTTACTTCCAATCTGTCTATGTGTTTTATATGTAAACCATGTCTCTTGTAGATAGCATATACTATTGGGTCATAGTTATTTTCTCTAATCGGACAATGTTTGATTTTTTAATTTGAGTGTTAAGACAATTTATATTTAAAATAATTATTGATATGGATGGATTTGGGTGTTCCATTTTGCTATTTGTTATCTCTCTGGCCCACTTGCTTTTCAATATTTTGTTCATTTTGCCTTCCTTTTTCCATGTTTTCTAGGAATTATAATATGCATTCTTAAATTATCAGTTAATTTAGAGTTAATATTCTACTTCTTCCTTTACAAAGTAAGAACCTTACCATAGTCCCAGTTTTCTTTTTTCCTTCGGTCTGTTGTCATCATATGTTATTTAAAAATATTAATAGAAGGGGAAAATATGGACTTTTATATCCATCTATACATTTTACTATTTCTAGATTGCTTGATTTGTTCCTGTAGACCCTAGTTCCCATCTGATGTCATTTTTCTTTAACCTGAAGAACTTCCTACAGCAACTTTTTAAAAAAATTTATTTTGGTATCATTAATCTACAATTACATGTGCAATATTATAGTCATTAAACTACCCCCTTCATCAGGTCCCCACCACCAACCCCATTACAGTCACTGTCCATCAGTGCAGTGAGATGCAATACAATCTTTACTTGTCTTCTCTGAGTTGTACAGCCTTCCCCATGCCCCCCCAACATTACATCTGCTAATCGTAATGTCCCTTTTTCCCTCTTATCCCTGCCTTCCCACCCATCTTCCCCAGTCCCTTTCCTTTTGGTAACTTAGTCCGTTCTTGGGTTCTGTGAGTCTGCTGCTGTTTTGTTCCTTCAGTTTTTTCTTTGTTCTTATACTCCATACATGAGTGAAATCATTTGATATTTGTCTTTTTCCCTTGGCTTATTTCACTGAGTATGCTTCTAGCTCCATCCATGTTGTTGCAAATGGTAGGATTTGTTTTCTTCTTATGGCTGAATAATATTCCATCGTGTATATGTACCACCTCTTCTTTATCCATTCATCTACTGATGGACACTTAGGTTACTTCCATTTCTTGGCTATTGTAAATAGTGCTGCAATAAACATAGGGGTGCACATGTATTTTTCAAACTGGGCTGCTGTAGTCTTAGGGTAAATTCCTAGGAGTGGAATTCCTGGGTCAAATGGTATTTCTATTTTGAGTTTTTTGAGGAACCTCCATACTGCTTTCCACAATGGTTGAACTAATTTGCATTCTCACCAGCAGGGTAGGAGGGTTCCCTTTTCTCCACATCCTCGCCAACATTTGTTGTTGTTTGTGTTTTGGATGTTGGCCATCCTCAGTGGTGTGAGGTGATATCTCATTGTGGTTTTTATCTGCATTTCTCTGATGATTAGCGATGTGGAGCATCTTTTCATGTGCCTGTTGGCCATCTGAATTTCTTCTTTGGAGAAGTGTCTATTCATGTCCACTGCCCATTTCTTAATTGGATTATTTGCTTTTTGTTTGTTAAGGTGCATGAGTTCTTTATATATTTTAGATGTCAACCCCTTATCAGATACGTCATTTATGAATATATTCTCCCATACTGTCGGATGTCTTTTTGTTCTACTGATGGTGTCCTTTGCTGTACAGAAGCTTTGCAGCTTGATATAGTCCCACTTGTTCATTTTTGCTTTTGTTTCCCTTGCCCCAGGGAGATATGTTCATGAAGAAGTGGCTCATGTTTATGTCCAAGAGCTTCTTGCCTATATTTTTTTCTAAGAGTTTTATGGTTTCATGACTTACCTTCAGGTCTTTGATCTACTTTGAGTTTACCTTTGTGTATGGGGCTAGACAGTAGTCCAGTTTCATTCTCTTACATGTAGCTGTCCAGTTTTTCCAACACCAGCTGCTGAAGAGGCTGTCATCTCCCCATTGTATATCCAAGTCTCCTTTATCAAATATTAATTGACTGTATATGTTTGGGTTAATGTTTGGATTTTCTATTCTGTTCCACTGGTCTGTGGATCTGTTTTTGTGCCAATACCAAATTTTCTTCATTACTGTGGCTTTGTAGTAGAGCTTGAAGTCAGGGAGCGTAATTCCCCCTGTTTTATTCCTCCTTCTCAGGATTGCTTTGGCTATTCGGGGTCTTTCGTGGTTCCATATGAATTTTAGAATTATTTGTTCCAGTTCATTGAAGAAAGCTGTTGGTAGTTTGATAGGGATTGCGTTGAATCTGTAGATTGCTTTAGGTAGTATAGCCATTTTGACAATATTTATTCTTCCTAGCCAAGAGCATGGGATGCATTTCCATTTGTTAGTGTCCTCTTTAATTTCTCTTAGGAGTGTCTTGTAGTTTTCAGAGTACAGGTCTTTCACTTCCTTCATTAGGTTTATTCCTAGGTATTTTATTCTTTTTGATGCAATTGTGAATGGAATTGTTTTTCTGATTTCTCTTTCTGTTAGTTCGTTAGTGTATAGGAAAGCAACAGATTTCTGTGTGTGAATTTTGTATCCTGCAACATTGCTGAATTCAGATATTAGTTCTAGTAGTTTTGGAATGGAGTCTTTAGGGTTTTTTATGTACAATATCATGTCATCTGCAAATAGTGACAATTTGACCTCTTTACCAATCTGAATGCCTTGTATTTCTTTGTTTTGTCTGATTGCTGAGGCTAGGACCTCCAGTACTATGTTGAATAACAGTAGAGAGAGTGGGCATCCCTGTCTTGTTCCCGATCTTAGATGAAAAGCTTTCAGCTTCTTGCTGTTAAGTATGATGTTAGCTGTGGGTTTGTCACATACGGCCTTTATGATGTTGAGGTACCTGCCCGTCTACACCCATTTTGTTGAGAGTTTTAATCATGAATGGATGCTGAATTTTGTCAAATACTTTTTCAGCATCTATGGAGATGATCATGTGGTTTTTGTTCTTCTTTTTTTTGATGTGGTGGATTATGTTGATGGATTTTCGAATGTTGTACCATGCTTGCATCCCTGGGATGAATCCCACTTGATCATGGTGTATGATCCTCTTGATGTATTTTTGAATTCGGTTTGCTAATATTTTGTTGAGTATTTTTGCATCTACGTTCATCATGGATATTGGTCTGTAATTTTCTTTTTTGGTGAGGTCTTTGCCTGGTTTTGATATTAGAGTGATGCTGGCTTTATAGAATGAGTTTGGAAGTATTCCCTCCTCTTCTATTTTTTGGAAAACTTTAAGGAGAATGGGTGTTATTTCTTCTCTATATGTCTGGTAGAATTCAGAGGTGAATCCATCTGGTCCGGGGTTTTTTTTCTTGGGTAGTTTTTTGATTACTGATTCAATTTCATTGCTCGTGATTGGTCTGTTTAGTTTTTCTGTTTCTTGCTTGGTCAGTCTTGGAAGGTTGTATTTTTCTAAGAAGTTGTCCATTTCTTCTATGTTTTCCAGCTTGATAGCATATTGATTCTCATAATATTGTCTTATAATTCTTCGTATTTCTGTGGGGTCTGTTGTGATTTTTCCTTTCTTATTTCTGATTCTGTTTATGTGTGTAGATTCTCTTTTTCTTTTAATGAGTCTGGCTAGGGGTTTATCTATTTTGTTTATTTTTTCAAAGAACCAGCTCTTGGTTTCATTGATTTTTTCTATTTTTTTATTTTTCTCAATTTTATTAATTTCTTCCCTGATATTTATTATGTCTGTCATTCTGGTGACTTTGGGCCTCACTTGTTCTTCTTTTTCCAATTTCAGTAATTGTGTCTTTAGACTATTCATTTGGGACTTTTCTTCCTTCTTTAAATAGGCCTGGATTGCAATATACTTTCCTCTTAGAACTGCCTTTGCTGCGTCCCACAGAAGTTGTGGCTTTGTGTTGTTGTTGTCATTAGTCTGCATATATTCTTTGATTTCTGTTTTGATTCGGTCGTTATCCCATTGATTAAATAGGAGAATGTTGTTAAGTCTCCGTGTATTTGTGAACCTTTTTGTTTTCTTTCTAAAATTTATTTCTAGTTTTATACCTTTGTGATCTGAGAAGTTGGTTGGTAGATTTTCAATATTTTTGAATTTACTGAGGTTCTTTTTGAATTTGCATCTTTTGAAGGGCAAATCTGTTGACATGGGCTTGTTACATTTACCCGAAATCCTCTTTATTTTGCTTTCATTTTTTATTGACATTTTCACTGGATAAAGATGTATGAATTGACACTGTTTTTTAGACTAGTTTTAGGTTCCCAGGGATCTTGAAGGGAAGGTACAGAGATGCCTGGTATATGCATACCCTAATACTGCCTCCCCCACTATCAACACCTTGCACCAGATGGTATATTTGTTACAATCGAGGAACCTACACCGACACATCGTTTTCATCTATGGTCTATAGTTTGGATTAGAGTTCACGTTTGCGGTTTATATTCTGTTGGTTTTGACAAATGCCTAGTGACGTGTATCATCCAAAATAGTTGAACTGCCCTAGAAATCCTCTGTGCTCTGCCTATTCACCTTCTCTCTCCCCAACACATGGCAACTACAAATCCTTTTATTGTCTCCAAAGTTTTGCCTTTTACCGAATGCCATGGAGTTGGAAACATACCGCTGCGGTTTTCTTTGTATTCTACCTTGAGGTGGCTGAGTTTCTTGAATCTTTTTGTTTATATTTCTGGAACAAATTTTACCTTTTTTTTCTTGCCATTATTTCTTCCAATGTTTATTTTTTTCTCTACCTTTTCTCTTTTTGCTCCTGGATCCTTATTTACATATGTATTACATACTAACTGATAGATCACAGAAACTCTGTTCATCTCATTTCATTTTTTCTCATTTATTTAGACTGGATAACTTTGCTTTACCTTTCAGTTCACTGAAGCACTTCTCTGTTATTTCCAATATGGTAGGCTTATCAAGCAAGTATTTTACATTTAGTATTATATAAGACTAATACATTTTAGTATTACATGTTTTGGTTCTAGATTTCACTGAATTGTTTTAACAGTTTTTAATTCTCTGCTGATATTCTCCATCAGTTCATTCATTAACAACATTTTTTAAGTTCTTATTTTATTACAACTTCTTTGAATTCAACAGGAGATCATCCTGATGTCATAAAAAAGTCACAACTATCATATTCTGATAATCTGTATTTACCCAGAGAATCAATACTAAAACTAGTAAGAAAAATCTAGTAGGTTGGCTATTTTAATCAATACCTTTCATGTATATATATAATAAAATGCACAAAATGATTTAAATTACAAAATTTTGGCACAAATTGATACATCTTTTTGCATAAGATGCCTTCCTGATGTAAACATGTGTGTTCTCCAAAAATTAATCAAATTCAAGGTCATTCTAAATAAAGACAAAATATGAATTCATTGCATATGACATATCCTGACTCCTAAGTTCATCTGGAAGAAAAACACATCAACAGAAACCTAGAAATAACTTACAATAAGAATAGAGAGCAGATATTGTAATATACTAAAAAAGTTGTAGTCATTAAAAATAAGAATGTTGGTTTTGACATCTTCACCTGGTACCTTATTCTAAGCCACCATATTTTACCTCTATTAGAGCATTACCTTCTAAACTGAGGTGACTGCTTCTGCTCTTCTCCTTGTCATTTATCTTCAGCACAGCAGTGAGAATAATTGCATTAAAATATAAGTCAGATGATGTCATTTCTGTGCGCAAAACTGCCCATGGTTTTCCATCTCGCTCAAAATAAAAGCTAAAAATCCACAGCGTAACTATCAGGCCATGTAACATCAAGTGCTTCCTTGTTTCTTTTCATATCCTGTTTCCCCTCCTTATTACTTGGCCTCCTTGGTGTGCAGCAAACACCAGGCATGCTCTTGCCTCGGGAGGCAGTAGCTAGCTAGGTGGCAGAGGAGCTTGCGTCATCTCTGGCAGGTGGCAAGGCCTCTGCTGACAGAAAGAAACTATGCAGCAACTTGAAAGGCCAGCTGCACTTTCTGGGCCATGAAGTAGAGGCCTGGTGAGTCTACACTGCTCAGCATGGTGGAGCTGGCCCCTGAAGGTAGGTCATGTCTGTATGCCACATCTGAAGCTGACTCCCCTCTTCCAGTCACTGCCATGAGTAGCTTCCTGTAGCAAATGAAGAATGTTCTGCATTGTAGCAATGACCAGAGAAGGCCACTGGCAACATACTTTTCAATACACAGATTACACAACGGCTTGATTTTGAAGTCTTCATCCCTTTCCACACTGGACATTTGTTGAGCTGTGCCCGTCCTCCCCCATCTTCTTACCTCTAAATCTTAGGAAGAAGAGATTTGCTGCATAAAATTATTTTCTTCCCTGGAAACACCCGCTATTTCCTGGGATAAAATTTTTCTTCACTTCCTCAGAGGCCTTCATTCAACAGTGAATATTTTTGCTTGTTAATTCAAACTAGTGTTGCTCTTTCCCAGGCCAGGGCCTGTCCTGTGTACATCCCCCTTGTCAAATGATAGTACTTATGATATGCTCCAAGGTGACCTTTTACTTCTGTGCACACACACAGCTGCGGGGAGCCATTTTCACTGAGGGGGAAAATGGGGTAAATGAAGGGGTACCTGACTTTAATAGCATAAATGTGTTCTTTCTGAGGCATAAATGTGTAATTTCAGATCATTTCAAGACAGCCTGGAGATATAGAAGAGGAAGGAATACTCCAGATATCTGGTGTGAAGTTGAGTGCCATGAAAGAAGAAAGAAGTAGTCTGAAGGAAAAGTTCAGCTTATCTGTTTAATAAATTTTTTAAATACTCATTTTGAATGCTAACAAGTAGAATGTCAGGTGAGAAACAGAAGCCTTTTATGATGGGGTGATATTCCATTTTAATAAAAAACATTCCACTGTATTTTTGAGCTTGTTTTATTTGACCTGGACAGATTTCAGAGCCCTTTCCCTTCCTTTTTTAACATTCAGTCTAACTAGGAAGAGCTATTGATTGCAAAGTATAAAATGATTCTGATTAAATCTGCAGTGCTGCAGCCCAAGTTTATTTAGAAACATTTAAACTTAGGAATCTATAGTCTTAAGTATCTGTACCAACCAATTTTCATTCTGTCTCTGGCTAGTCAATAATCTCTTTAATTTACCTAACATGCTTTTCTAAGCTGGTGATGTGTTTAGTTACTGTCATTGACAAGCACAGTATAAATAATGGCACAAGCAAAGCGATGTAGGTGACGGCTTGTTGGCTTTGGCACAACAGACAGAAGTGCTGGTTGGTAGTGAGTTGCTAGCAGAGTGATTGTAGGTAACAAAAGACGAGAATAAGTTGCCTTACATTTCATGATTTTAGTAATTTTCACAAAGTTAATTCTATAATTTCTATACATTTTGTTTCCGTGCTTCAGTCTCGATAAAAGTCTTGAGTTCACTAAACCTCTCTTTAACTGTGATCAATTTGCTTTCATTTGCTATTCTGTGCTCCTAATTGCTGTTATGGTAATTTTTATTTCTTTAGCATCCACTTAATTTTTTGTCATATATCACAATTTTCTTTTGAGGGCTCACATTATTTTCTATCTTCTGAAATTAGCTATTTTGAGCAATATCTAGTCTCTTTTGGATTTGTTTTAATTGTTGCTATTTTTCTCCTAGTCTTATTTCTTGGTGTGCCTAGTAATTCTAATTAAATATTAGACATTGTGATGAAAAATTGTAGCGGCTTTGAGTGATGTCATCACAGAGAGTATTCACACTATGCTCTGGCAGCAGGTTGGATCGACTCAACCTTAGTTTCAGACTGTGCCGACTCAGGCTGGTTGGCAGTCTTTGTAAGGCCCCTTCTCCCTCTGGTTTTCTTCCACTCATTCACCTTCAGTGGTTTTCAACTCACAGACTGGAGCTTCTTGAGACCCATCCAGCTTTATAAGTCATGAACTCCAATATTTACTTCCTAGCACAAAGGGCTGATGAACATTTTCTTTGCCTTTCACCCATTTTCATCTCCTGCTTCTTAGCATTTTGCCCTTCTCAGATTAATCACCAAATGGCTCAAGAAGAAAGTTAGTTCCAAGTGTTAGGCTAATTCTCTGTACCTCATTTCTCTCCTGGATTTTGTTTCAGTACCTGGCTGCCTTGGCAGACTTAAACTTCAAGTGCTGTCTTCCCCAGGCTTATGAAATTGCCTAATGTTCTCTCTATCTCTTATTAACTATCCTTTGCCTTCCTATCCTGCCCATCTGCCTGGGCCAATTTTTCTTCCTCAACAAAAATCCTAGGATGTATCAAAAGGCGGTAGTTTGAGTTCACACCAATGATCTTTCCTTCTCTAAACCTGAATCCCTTACTCTGATACCTACAAACAGATGTTTTACATTTTATAAGGCTTCCACAATTTTTCTCTGGGAGCACTGGTATGCTAAAGCTACAGCATGAGCAAAAAATAGAAGTCTCTGGGTCAACCTTTTAATATATGATGTATTTTCAAAGATTGCTTTGACAATTTTTTTTTTCCATTTTGGTATTCTTTCAGTATTATTGTTTCTCAAATTTGCCCATTTAGGTAGTTTGGAGAGAGGAATCTCTCTTAAGAAATCTGTACTTCCAAACATATCATAACTTCATAATTTTAGAATTTGTTTTTCTTTGTCAAAACTATCTTTAATTTCATGCCAAAGAGGGGTATTTTAGAAGAAAAATGTAAACTATGTCAATTCATCACATTGTTTCTTGTGTTTCATGGTTTATAAATATGATGAGTATGTACATATGCATACATAAAGCTGAGATAACAATACAGAAATAATTTTTTTTAAATAAAGATAACACAGAAGCAGCTGCTTTGCTCTAAACAGAAGAAACAATAAGCTTGATTTTAGTTTATTTTCATGAAATTTTATACATTTTAAACACTTGCTAATTCTGTCATTAAATCCTCAGTTTTTATAGTTTAACAGTATATGCTCCATAGCACATATATTATATAGTTCTTCTGTAGCTACCCATTTACATTCATGATACTTATAATTAGGAAAGTGTTAGAAGGCTTTTTCAGTAAGAGGGGAACCAAATTGAAAAACACGTGGGAATAAGGAGATACTGAAAATTGGGTGAAATAAACAACTTATCAAGGAGAGTAAAACTGTTTCCAAAACATAAAGTGATCATGTTAGAAGGTATGAAATTAGTATTGTTAAAGAAATTCTGGGTTCTCTAAACTTTCAAAAATATCTGAGAAAACTGATATTGAGATAAAAGAATTTTAAGGGCCATTAGCTTTGGGTTATTTTTTTAGTGACATGCTTATTTCAAAGGATTCAGAAAATCATACAAGATTATGTATAACTAACATAGAAGAAAGTGATTTTACAGAGAATTATGTCTGTTAGTTTTCAGTTCTCCACTGAAACTCTAAGTCTTTCTCTTGTTATACTTGAACATATTCAGTAAACAACTAGTTTAAAAAATGTCTAATGGCATTGGTTAGCATCTCTTGTGGGTCTCTTTCTATAGTTACTCTATTTCTCTCAGTTTTCAATCATGCTGTCTTATCTTCTTGGTTTTTATTGAGTGCTAGACATTGTATATGAAAACTTGAAACCTAGTTGATGATATCTTCCCTCTGAGAAGAATTATATTTTCATCAAAAGGTGGCTAGGGGAACTAGTCATCCCAGGTCACATTTACCCAAACAAAAACTGAGATAATCCCAAGACAGGTTTATACCATGCCATGATTGACTTATTTCTGATGTTCCCTTTCCTGAATGGAGTTTGTGGCCTGTAGAATCTTAACTGAAAGCCAAGAGGGTTGTCCAGACACCTACTTCCCCACTGACAAGCCCCTTGTTCTGATTTCTATCTCTCCAGACCTTTGAAGGTTTCCTCACTCAGCTCAACAGCTTAGCTTTTTTGTCATCTTTTCTGAAATTGAAAGATATTCCTAGAAGAAAATGGATCTCCAATATTGGGTTCAACTTTCAAGATTTTATTATTTTCTTGGATCTTGACACCATAATTCTTCTCTGAAATGTTAGTTCTCCATCACCTTCAAATAGCTGTTTTATATTTTGTCCAGATTTTGAAGTTGTTCTCAACGGGAGATTTGACATGAAATCATTATTGCAATAGAATACCCTAGGAATTGTCTAATTATGAATAAAAGCCATTTTTCCCTGCCATCCCAAAATGCATAACTAGATTCTGCCCGAGTCAGTCACTGTAAAGAACCTCTGGATTGTATCCTATTCATTTAATTGCATCAGTTTTAAAATTAGGCTAGAAATATATATTTACTCTGATATGTTCAATAATGCAGAAATATATTAATAAAAAGATAATAATTTCTCTTTTGTCCACCTCCTCACATCCTTGATCAATCTCTGCCCCTTGAAACAGGGAATGTTCAGCATGTATATCACTATACTTACTTTTATATGTATACAAACATGTATTTTCAAAAATAAATTTTAAAAAGGTCATAGCATATCCATGGTACTAATTTATTTTAATAATTTTGCAAGTAAATTATCCAATGGACATTTAGCAATTATGTACAGAATTTTATCAATTTTTCATCGACACAATAATTTCGTAAAATGAGCAAAATTTGAGATTTTTTTCTTTGGAGACAAGCTGTGTTTGATGCTTCTGTGTCTGTTACTGTTTTCTTTCATTAGTTTCAGAGAGATAAAGTCCTTATGAGGCGCTGACTTGAGTGACTTAAGTTCTCTGGGTTTCCCATTCCAAAGACAGAAGCTTCTGTGAATCAGTAGCATGCAGTGCTCTTGAAGGACTGAACCATATTAGGCAAAATGTTTGCAGGCTTGAGGCCCTTAAGGAGTGTAAAATAAGCTTTACACAGACCCATAGCATGTACACATTTTGCACTGGGATATAAAAATACATATGAAATATATAAAACAAATTATGTAATACACATTTACAATAAATTAGAATTCTACATCATCTTTATTATATATGTTTTTATACACACATGAAAACATACTGTATGAAGACACATATACATATGTTTTGGGGGGGATATTTGATACTGAAACTCTGTTATTTGATCTTGAGCTCTTGACTACCCACCCAATTACTCTGCACTTCAATTTCTTCAGTTTTATTGCATTTACATTTTGTTTTCAATTTTTAAATTTTTCAGAATTTTGTATTTTTTTTCTTGTTTTGTTTGTACTTTTGTACATAGTTCTACTCTACAATGTGGGTAAATTGTACTTCCCAATTCAACTTCCATTTTTCCTTTAATTGGGAAAAAAATCACTTGAGTCACACAAATTGTCTTACATCTCAAGAGTTTCTTGAATATTTATCGATTTTAGGCTGATAGTTTAAGAGGATGCATGAGTATCCCGTAAAGTCTTCTTATTAGAAATAATTGTCCTGAGTATTTGACCAGTTAAGCAGAAATGTCAAAGTGGTAATCATACAATATGGTTCATATATTAATTGACATGAATATACACATAAAATACCATATGCATATTTTAATGTGAAAAAAAGACATGTAGAGTTGTGAACAGTTCATCAATACCCTTTGAGTTTTTATTTGACATCAATCAAACTTCTGTTATTACAATGATTGCGATTTGGCATCACTAGAATGTTATATTATAGTTATTGTGTAAACCATGCTCATAATCCAATCATACATTTTCCAATTTGTCTTATTAAGACTAATGAGAATTTAAAAATATTTGCAGAGCAATTTCCTTATAGTTAATGTCATAGCATTTTTTTTACTAACTCATTTTTATTGAGTTTTTTACTAAGAATTCAACTTAGATTTCAGGGAAATGACAGTTCTTCTCTAACTGTCTTCCTATTTCATCTTTTAAAAGCTATCTTAAATAGACTGGGTAACTAATACAACTGGTCCTTATTAAACATGAGATTAACAAGTGATAGCAGACATGGGTAGAAGTGCTTAAAGGAGGTTCTAGCCACCAGCATCCACCACACCATGAACTGCATGTTACCCTTGGAGTTAAGAGTCTCCTTGAAAATGAATGGAGAGTCAGTTCAAAGGTTTTCCTTTTGCTGCAGTGGATACCTTTTTTCCACCCAGTAAGCCTCTAAAACTAGGACTGGGAGAAATATCTGGTGTTAGAAAAACGTTTTCTCATTTTGGCCCTATTCCATGGAATGTTGTTTTAATCAGACTGCTACAAAATAGTTTCTAGATTTTACCTAAATAATTTCATACATCTTTTCCTTTAGTTTACTTCTCTAGCAATTGCTGAAATTGTTGGTGTTTGCTATTCCAGGAAATTGCTATTCATTTTACATTTTCTGTTTCAAAACTGTGTCTGCATTATAGGCAGTTCTCTGGCTACACAAGAAATTAAATATTTTATTATACTACAATTTTTCTTATTAGAAATTTCAGATATAAAGGCTGTATCTAAAAAAATAATCTTTTTGATCAAATTAGCCAGCTAAATTTAGCAAATGAGTTGATAGCTTTTATTTTCCCCCAATGTCTTATCTGGTAATTGAAATTTCTGAATCAACTAGTTGTTTTGGCCTCATCTAGACACGGTCTAAGCAGGTTTATTTCACAGTCTGGTTACCATGCTGTCTGGCTCACAGAAACCCATCTGGAGCTCATTTGCAAATTCTCATACTAAATACTAAATTAAAATATGCTTTTGATCAAGAAGTCTTATCAATCTATAAATCTCCTGCATGACTGTAAAAAGAGCTAGAGTCCTTTAAAACTGTTCTCACGTAATCGTGAACTTGACTGCTTTCTCCTAGCCATGTCTGCAGGCAAAAATATAAATACATTAAAATACGATTGCCCAACCCTCTTTTGCTTCTCTGGGTTCCAGAGGTATTAAAAGAGTCAGGTGTGACCGAAATGAGCCCTGGGTAATTTGTTGTTAATGTCTTTTTTAAGAAACCCATGAAAATCACAGTGACTGAAAAATGAAACTCATGAATCTGTTTTAAAGTTCACATAAATCTGAAACTTGAAGTTAAACTTAAAGGTCACATGAAACATAAGAACTAGAAACCCTGGGGTTTCTTAGCATGTGAGTTATTCTGGTTCTGTCAGTTCTGTGTGACCAGGCCAACTTCCTTTGGGACATTGGATTATGAAGGGACATCTAGTTCTGTCAGTCAGCTTCCATGTACATTAGTAAAATCTCAACATTCTTCAAGAAATGATGATGGACATTTTGTGGCTTTCATCTGATATGTGATTTTATCTTTTCTGGGTTTCTAAATATTGCCCGTATTATGCATTAAGGGTTTGAGAGAACATTTTCAGAGACTTCTTTACTCTTACAGGACATTGCCTTCTTCTGCTGTAGTCAAAGAATCCTTCCAGGCACTTCACTCCTCTACTGGGCCCTGTAGACTCCTACTGGGCTCCATCCTCTTGGCACCACCCTCTATGGAGCATCCCCCACTGGGCCTTGCCAGGGAGCCTCTCTGCCCCACTGAATGAGCTCTCATGTTTCCCTTCTGCAAGGAGCCTCCAATCTGATTACTCTAAGTCCTCGTCATGATAAAACCACATGGCCATCCATGGCCAACTGGAATAAAATATTCCTCCTTCATTGATTGTACAATTTTGAAAATACTGCAAAGCATGGTTGTTTTACCAGATATAAGACATGGTTTTAAAATAAATTGTCATTTCAGTTGTTAACCCCTCCCACCACCCCTCTTGTTGAATCAGGAGGTCCTCTCAGTATCAGACATCATTCAGAAGACTAAGGCTTTGTTGGTGGGTCAGTTCATTTTCCTCCATTGCTGCTTAAGGTGACTTTTTCCCCAGGAGGCTCTTACTTGCTGCCACAAATAGGTTTTGGAGTCCACCTTCTCATTCTTTCATTACATAAACTGAGGTTTTTGTTTGGTTTTATTTTATGTATGTATGTAGGTATGTATTTTCCCAGCTTTATTGAGGTATAATTAACATATGACATTGTATAAACTGGGTGGTTGACAGGGACAGGGAGGTAGAGGAAGTGGAGAGATGTTGGTCAAAGAGTGCAAACTTCCAGTTATAAGATGAATAAGTTCTGGGGGTGGAATGTACAGTACAGTGACTATAGTTGACGATATTGTAGTATATACAGGGAACTTGCTGATAGTAGATCTTAAATGTTCTCAACAAACATGAAACAATGGTAATTATGTGAGGTGATTGATATATTAACTCCTTTTATTTATTGTTTGGCTGTTTTGATTCTTGACTCCATTCTCATTTAGCATGAGTTTTATATTTCCAGAAAACAGTGTTGGCTTCTCTGCAAAGAGATTTCGACTATACAAGCCTCCCCAGCTCACCAGATGTATCCTCATGTATTTGAACCTAGTGGTGAACTGATCTTGGCAGTTCTTTCATGGGACGGTCCTCAGGCTGTACTCCAGTGTGCATAGGGAAGGCTTGGCTGATTGCTAGATGTGGCAAGCTGTGTATATATACTACTGAGACTCAAATCTGGATACTTCCTCTGCTTCACCACATTGATAATAGGCCTACAGTTAGTTATGCCTGATAATTGGCTTACAGCTGACTATGTTTGGCCTTAAAGAGTTTAAGGAAATTGCTTAGGGCCTTTCAGCATTGCAGATTCTGAAGCCAGGCCCTATCTACTGCTTCTTACTATGCTTCTAACACTGGAATATGGAATACAAATCATAGCATTTGCTAGGAAAAATGATCCTAGAAGAAGGTGGAGAAATGATTGCCATTTTCTTCGTTTATTCTTTAATTTAAGTTGTCCAAACTGAAGAACTACTAGGAAACCAGCCTTCTTTCCTCTTCTTTCAGCTTCTCACAGATAAATTTTTGTACTGTTTTGTTTGTTTTACTGTTAAGAAAATAAGTGTTTCCCATTACATTTTAGTTTGTTTGAAACTTGTGTGGCTTTCCATTTTAAAGTGACACCTAGCATTGCTCAGTCATAATGAGAAATGTTTCTTAGAATGACAGAATGTGGGGTCTAAGAAGCACATAGCCCAATTCCCCATTTGATGCTTGAATCCCATCAGCCAGAGACTGCTATGCTTTACTATATCTACATCAGACCACTCACCATCTCCTGAAATAAACCACACTCACCCAACTAACGTTTCCAAAGTTGTTTTTGGAACTTCTGGTTTTACCTTCTAAGAGGGCATAAAAATGTCTCATGTCTCTATCACATGGAGATCTTCCAGAACCCCTCATGACCTCCTTGTAACAATGAAAATAACCACTTACAAGTCTTTTTCATTTTTAATTTTATGGAGCACTTGAAAAATCTTGCTGAAATGTCCTCTGAAGTAAAGAGAGTAAATGTTTACAGGTGAAACAAATGAGGTCTACAAAGATAAAGGAGCCCAAACCAAGATCATTCTGGCCCACTGATTAGAACTCCTGCTCCAAGCCCCCCTCTTTTCTAGGTGAACAGCTCCCATTTTTCTTCAGTCCTGCACCAAGTCCTTTCAACACCCAGGCTCATAGTTGATGGTCTCAGGACGGAAGCGAGTGACCACAGCTATTTCTGATCAGTGCAGATATATTTTCTCCTACAAAGACAGGGCTGAGAAACTGATGAAAGTTTAGATAATATCAGAGCAGAAACAATGTGTGATGGAAAGAAAAAGAAAAAAATCAGCAACAGACCATAGGGGGAGAGTGGACACTAAGGTGTTTTCTTGAGGATGGAATGATTACATATTTTAAAAAATATTTCTTAGCTTTTCCTCATGTATACTTTATGTCCCATCTTATCTGGTCATTATGTTCTATATATTCCCATTTCCCAAACTTCCAAAACCAATCAGAAGACACAATGGCACATGTCTAACATACACATCCAGTCTCCACTGCCACTGCCCTAATTAACTCTTTCATGATGTTTTCCTGGATGTTTGAAATATCTTCCTTATTGTTCTCTGTCACTGAAGTCATTCCTTGTTGCAAATTTCATAATCCACATTGCTTCCAGGGTTATCCTCTCCAAACTTTAAACTACTCAAGTCTATTTCCTACTCAAAAATCTTCAATAGTCCCTCATTATGTGAAAAATAATGTGCAGTCCCTCAGACTTGTAATTTGACTTTTACGGTTGTCCCCAAACTCCTAAAAGACCTTCACTAATGCATTCATGGTTCTACAGGACTAAGAATTGTATTTGCTGTTCTCCACCCACAGCTTGCCATTTTCCTACTTTTGTGCTCTTAAGCACACTGACTTCTCCCTCTTTCTGGAATTCTAATTGCCTCTTAGCTACTTACCAGACATCCCATTTTTCACAGGCCCATTGAAATTTAATGTTTGCCCCAAGCCTTCCCGGGTCCCCTACCATTTCTAAATTTTTTCTCAACTCTATCACTTGCTTATCAATATCAGCCACTACTGATTAGTTATGTATTTCACTTTCCTGGTACACTGTCATTCCTGGAGAAGGATATTCACTGCCCATCATAGGCCCTTAAAAAGGTTTTATGGATTGAACTGAATCCCAACTGATGTTAGTATATTCTTGTATGCATTTATTTATTTGTCATGCATATCTTCAATAAACATTTGTTGAATGACTACTACATGACAACTAAGAGAGTTTCAAGCCTCCACGGAGATCTGCACAAATGCATCTAAGTATCATTCAGCGTAGGAGAATACCAATACCTAGATCAAACAAGGAACTGGGGGATCTGTGATCACTTAGTTTTATTTCGTGCCTTTTTAGTCCCTTTTTAATTCCTCGTATTGTATTTTTCTGAATCATTTCACAGCTTGGTCTCTTGTACACTGTACCTGGATTGTTACTGAAAACCAATGTAAAACATGCTGTGATCCAGGACTCTCTTTTTTCTTTTTCTAGTACTCACCACTCACTTATACTCAACAATTAGTTATTGCACACCTATACTCTATTTAAAGCTTCTATGAATTCTTATCATTCTCTTTACTGCCTGTGGTAATTAAGGAAATATACTAATGAAATATTTGGACAACTTCCAGGTGAGTCAGTGTCCAAGCTAGTTCTCTAAACATCTTTTCTGGGAAGGCCAAGTTATGTGGGGCACATTGTTTTGTCTCTTTATTTTAGAAATGACTGTTCACCTCATTTATGTTGTAAGTCAGCATTTCAAAGTGGGACCAATACTTTTAGAAACCTATTGACACAGCATAAAGTAGGTAGTTGTGTTCCACTTAGAAGTGGAAACAATTCATGCCTTTCTTATATTATAAATAACATATTCTGAGCTAAGAATGCCTAATTAACACTGAATAATATATGAAAAAAGAAACTGATTGGCAAGCCCAGTTCCCTGAGTCTTATAACATCTTTTCAGTTTGACCTTTGTATCATCACTATCATTCTTTTCTCTTTTCCTTTCTTTTTTAAACAAGAGAAAACACAATTGACAGTGAGAATTACCACATGAAATGTTTTGTTGTCCTTGTTAGATTTCAGGGTTATAACTAAATAAAAGGTGGCAGAATTTTGCATCAAATGTCTCCCCATATAAATCCGGGATTTTCCACTGAGCTTTGTTCTCAGGAAATCATCCATCACCAAAACTCTTTGTCGAAATATTTCCATGTGTAATTAATTTAAATATAACATAAAAGAAACAGACTTAAGATGAAAAAGATAACAATCTTCCATCTAAACATCTTCGACCACAAACCGAAGCACATTTTGGGTTTGGTCCTTGTTTGATGATCACAGGATTTATCTTTATTTGCATTTTACTTGGGCTATTTTCAGTGCCTGGGGAGACACGGTGTACATTGTACAATAACGCAATTAAATAATTGAGCGCATTTCCCTTGTCTCTGGGCATATTTATACTTGTATACACAGTCACATTGAAAGGACTGGGAATGCAGCCGCCTCAGCTGTAAATTATTATCAGGACAGTGCTGGCATGCCATTGCTGCTCTCACAGTAAGCAGCAGCCTGGGTGTTCCAGGGGGATGGATTGCTCCAGAGTCAGCTGAGAAGACCACAGCTCATAGAGAGAAAGTCTGTTGGTCTTAAAGGAAAAAAGGCCTATGGAACAAAACAAACTAACATCTTGTCTTCGGCCAGCATTAGTTTTACAGAAAGTGCAAAATTAGTGACAGACTGAAGGATGTTCTTCTGAGTCTACAGTCAGGGAAGAAAGGCAGCCACAGTTTTCAGCAAAGCAGGCGTGATGACTTATATTTGCCCTGACCTCTTACAAGAGAAAAGTGATTCGAAAACTGGTAACTTCAACCCAGGACAATTGGTTAAGTAAAATGAAGTAGCTTTAGAATCAGAATGTTAGTCGTAAGCAAGTTCAATATGCTTGGAGAGGCAGAGTTTGGAATGCGGAGCCTCAAATCAGAGCAGATGATTTTGAAGACAGCGTTGGAAACTTGAAAATGTCCATCAGAATCTGAAGTAGGGTCTCATCCAGTGTTATGGGGAGACCGAAGCTCTCAACTTCCTAGTTTCTCTATTCCAATTACAAAAAGACCCTGCAATCAAATGGAGATGCTCTCTACTATATCTGCCTGATGGCAAACAAGGTTGGCCAGACTTTGTACTCCATGAGAAGGGGCTGTAAGAATGTTCTCAAGAGGGCAAAGGACAGTGCTAGGGTCCAAAGACTAAGGTTTGAATGATAGCTGCTTCCCTTATAATTTTAGATGTCATTTGGGTTATTTTGAAAATGTCACGTCACGTCCTTTGGCCTCAGTTTTCTTTTACCTGGGAAATGGGAACATTATCATTCCTACCTGAGGATAATGTGAGGATGTTCTGTAAATGCTTGCCAAGAATTATCTTCATTCTAAAGCTGAACTACATTTTCAGTAATAACCCTTAAGAAACCTCTTTTTTGCAGTTGATTTGGAAGTGTATTTTGGGTAACTCTGCATCCGATCAATGTAACTCGTTTGTTCCTAACTTGTCATATACTCCTAGGATAGATTTATATGTTAGGATAGAACTAGCCACTATAGCAGAAAAGCCTAAAACTGCAGTGCCTTAACATTGCAGTTTATTTCTTGAACATAGAAAATAGGTGTTCCTTAATGGTGGAGTGTTCTCCTCCAAGTGATACCTCAAAGACCTGGCTTCTTTTATGCTTTGGCATTATCATCTTTAACACATGGCTTCAAACATTGCAATGGGATGAAGCCATTGGCAAGGGAAAGAACACAGAGGATATAGGAGGTTTCTGTGAGATAGCCCTGGGAGTTGCACAGATCCTTTCTGCTCAGTTTCCATTGGCTAGAACTCTGGCTTACAGACCCACCTTTAAGTAAACACAGCTTGGGAATGCAACAGATTTTTGTGCCTGGCGAGAAGGAAACTGGAATTGGTGAACAGCTAGCCAGTGTCTGCTGAAATTTAGGGTCCAACAAACAACACACAGTATCTGATCTATAACATAGTCATGTTGATCACTTTGATTAAAGTATCAGTTAATGAGGATAGAAGGACCAAACTATTCACCAATCCCCAGAGGACATTAAGAAAAGCTTGTGTGCAGCAGAATTGGACAGGTGTCAGAGGCACAAGCAGAAAATAGCACTGATTTGGACATGAGCTCCCTCCCTTCGTCTCCTCTCAGGGGCTGACTGAGTTGGGTAGACTCTGTATAGGAGGGAAGGCCCTGCTTCTCCAGTGGCCAACACCAGAGTACTTTGATGGCCCCTTGAGCTTGTTTTGGCCAGCAATAGTTTCTGGAAAATTGCCGTTCCAGGAACATGGTGAAAAGGCCTGTAAAAATGCCCAGCCCTCTGAATGTCCCATCTGGGTGAACTGTCTTAGCTGATTTTTTAGAGAAATGTGAACTATAAAACCATTTATATGTGGACAGTGATCTCATGATCTAACTTGCAGGCAACAGAGATTTCATGGTCAAGGGCTAGCCTAGAAAATAATCTTGTTCATGAATAAATGATTCTGTGGTTCCTGAAAGTATGTGGATATAAGCACTCATGTGAAAGGACCATGAACTGAGGGAAACTGGTCCACTGGGTTGGTGATGGGTGCAAGAATGAAAGGCATCCAACCATTGAATTGTAAGTACCTCCAAGTACCACATAACTGCCCTTCAACCAAGATTTTTTTTTTACTAAGGCATCACTGATACACACTCTTAAGAAGGTTTCACATGAGAAACATTGTGGTTACTATGTTCACCCATATTATCAAGTCCCTCCACACCCCACTGCAGTCACTGTCAGTCAGCAGAGTAAGATGTCACTAGTTGTCTTCTCTGTGCTACACTGTCTTCCCCCCGACCATGTGTACCCAATCATAAAACCCCTCAATCCCCTTCTCCCTCCCCCCCACCCTCCCCCACCCCTCTCCTTTGGTAACTGTTAGTCCTTTCTTGGAGTCTGTGAGACTGCTGCTGTTTTGTTCCTTCAGTTTTGCTTCTTTGTTATACTCCACAAATGAGTGAAATCATTTGGGACTTGTCTTTCTCCATCTGGCTTATTTCACTGAGCATAATACCCTCTAGCTCCATACACGTTGTTGAAAATGGTAGAACTTGTTTTCTTCTTATGGCTGAATAATATTCCCTTGTATTTAAGTACCACATTTTTATCCATTCATCTACTGATGGAAACTTAAGTTGCTTCCATATCTTGGCTATTGTAAATAGTGCCACGATAAACATAGGGGTGCACATGTCTTTTTGAATCTGAGAAGTTGTTTCCTTTGGGTAAATTCCTAGGAGTGAAATTCCTGGGTCAAATGATATTTCTGTTTTTAGTTTTTTGAGGAACCTCCATATTGCTTTCCACTATGGTTGAACTAATTTACATTCCACCAACAGTGTAGGAAGGTTCCCCTTTCTCCACATCCTCACCAGCATTTTTTGTTCCTTGTTTTTTCGATGTTGGCTATCCTAACTGATGTGAGGTGGTATCTCATTGTGGTTTTAATTTGCATTTCTCTAATAATTGGCAATGAGGAGCAACTTTTCATGTGTCTATTGGAAAACTGAATTTCTTCTTTGGAGAAGTGTCTGTTCAGATCTTCTGCTCTGCCCATTTTTTAATCAGGTTATTTGCTTTTTGGGTGTTGAGGTGTGTGAGTTCTTTTTATATTTTAGATGTTAACCCTTTATTCAATATGTCATTTACAAATATATTCTCCCATACTGTAGGATGCCTTTTTGTTCTACTGATGGTGTCCTTTGCTGTACAGAAGCTTTTTAGTTTGATGTAGTCCCATTTGTTCATTTTTGCTTTTGTTTCCCTTGCCCAAGGAGATGTGTTCATAAAAAAGTTGCTCATGTTTATACTCAAGAGATTTTACCTGTGTTTTCTTCTAATAGTCTTATGGTTTCATGGCTTACATTCAGGTCTTTTATCCATTTCAAGTTTACTTTTGTGTATGGAGTTAAACAATAATCCAGTTTCATTCTCTTACATGTAGCTGTCCAGTTTTGCCAACACCAGGTGTTGAAGAAGCTGTCATTTCCGCATTGTATATCCATGGCTCCTTTATAGTATATTAATTGACTGTATATGCTTGGGTTTATATCTGGGCTCTCTAGTCTGTTCCATTGATCTATGGGTCTGTTCTTGTGCCAGTACCAAATTGTTTTCATTACTGTGGCTTTGTAGTAGAGCTTGAAGCTGGGGAGCATAATCCCCCCAACTTTATTCTTCCTTATCAGGATTGCTTTGGCTATTTGGGGTCTTTTGTGGTTCCATATGAATTTTAGAACTATTTTTTCTAGTTCATTGAAGAATGCCATTGGTGTTTTGATAGGAATTGCATTGAATCTATAGATTGCTTTAGGCAGGATAGCCATTTTGACAATATTAATTCTTCCTATCCATGAGCATGAGATGTATTTCTATTTATTGGTGTCTTCTTTAATTTCTCTCATGAGTGTTTTGTAGCTTTCAAGGTATAGGTCTTTCACCTCCTTGGTTAGGTTTATTCCTAGGTATTTTATTCTTTTTGATGCAATTGTGAATGGAATTGTTTTCCTGATTTCTCTTTCTGCTAGTTCATCATTAGTATATAGGAATGCAACAGATTTCTGTGTATTAATTTTGTATCCTGCAACTTTGCTGAATTCAGATATTAGTTCTTGCAGTTTTGGGGTGGATTCTTTAGGGTTTTTTATGTACAATATCATGTCATCTGCAAACAATGACAGTTTAACTTCTTCCTTATCAATCTGGAAGTCTTTTATTTCTTTGTGTTGTCTGATTGTTGTGTCTAGGACCTTCAGAACTATGTTTAATAAATGTGGGGAGAGTGGGCATCCTTGTCTTGTTTCTGATCTTAAAGGAAAATCTTTTAGCTTCTTACTATTAAGTATGATATTGGCTGTGAATTTGTCATATCAACCAAGATTTTTATAAACAAATGTAGCAATGTTAACTCCAGATTGGTTAGCTACAGGATCCCACATATTTTTATTTCTCATAATTTTTTAAAAATAAAAACTATATATATGGTCAGAGAATGTTTTGTGCACTGGGAACGTTTCAAATTAAATTCATTACTCTCAGTGAGTGGCCTTCCTTCAGTAGTAGTTCATTAACTTTAGTGGAAATTAAAATACATGGAAAAATGTGTTCAAAATCCAGATTCCTGGCTTCCCAGCCCCTGCAAGAAATTCTGAATCAACAAGTCTGAAGTGAGCCCTGGAAATGTGGATTGTAATACCAACTTCACACTCAATTCTGATGAGCTAGTCTTCACACTCTAGGATAACACGCTTAATGATTTCATGTGACTTGCTCATGTTTGTGCAAAAGTATACACAAAGAGTTTCCTGTGACTCTTAACATAAACTATCACGATTACAATTATCAACACAAAGAACATTTGCTCCTCTTATTTATGTCAGTAAATCAGCAAGAATAGAATGGATTTAGATCAAATGGGTGAAATAACATGTGGGCATTGTAAAAGATGATTTGACAGAACCCCAGTTATTTGATGCCTATTGTGTTCCAGGCTCTGCATCATGCATCAGATACAAGCTCTGCCTCAGATTAAACAACTCCAAGAATTTAGCTTTGCTGATTTCAGTTTATTGTTGAGGAAACTGCAACTCAGAGACACTCAGTAACTTGCTGAAGTCAGCTAGCTAATAAGTAACAACATCCAGTTTTGAATCCTGCTTTGATGCCAGCGTCCTACTCTTTCATCTGCTCTAGATCAAACCACAGAGCCTCAGGCTGGGATAATGATAGCTAGACAGGAAGTAAGGTCAGGAGATGTAGGAGGGAGACAAAGAGATGGCAGAGGTAGCAGAGAAGGTTGAGAACAACAAGAAGAGGAAAGCAACTGGCAGGTGGAAAGACAAGTAATTTATCTTGAAGTTCTCATGATCAGAAATCAAAGGAAAGATACGGCTCAGATAGCTTTCTGAGGTTCTGATTTTACTTTCTATTAGGATGAATAACAGAAAGAACAGCAGAGTTACAAGGCACACTTTTATCTGTATTCATTGCTATGCCCACTTTACAGATGAGGAATCTGAGAATCAGTGCATTTAGGCTGTTTATTAACTGAGTCACATAATGAGTTCTTGAAAAGGTTGGGATTACAATTGTGGGTAAAATTGCAATATTTCCAGAATCTCTTTCCTGGCCTTAGTGTATCTCCTTATCATTAGGTGTTTCCAAGTGTGGAGAGAAGTAGTCCATCTCCCTATCAATAGGTGATTACAAAAGTTGGGGAGCGAGGGTGTATCTGGATAGAAGAGGTTAGGTGGGGCCCCTGTTTGCAGCTGGGTCCTGAGACACAGGTGAGCAGAAGTGGAGAACTGTTTGTAAACAATAAACAGGTTTCTCCCACTTTATTTCTCCCGTTGACTGATTTGGCTTCAAAAGGTAATTTGTCCCAGGCTGGGAACTTATTGACAACAGTCCAAGTTTGTTTGATCTCAGAGCCCACTCTTTCCAACTCACAATATTCTTTCTCTAACAGTTCTCCAAACTGGTTTATTCTGTGAGATTAAAAGACAACAAGATCAGGGAATACCTGCAGTACATTTTGGTGGTGGTGACTAATTAGAGGCAAAAGTCAGAAGAGCCATGTAATTGCATGCGTGAAGAAACTGGGAATTTTGCTAAGGGCTTTGTATTAGTGAAGGAAAGGGAAAGAAGAAATAATGAGGACAAAGGAATGGACAAGGCAAGGACTAGATAACAGCGAAAGCCAAAGCAACACAAAGGGAGGAATAGAGATAATTTGTTATTTTTTGTATTAACACCACCATTCTTATACATTAGATTTAAAAACCATGGCAGTAAAATTTGGGGAGGGATGTATATATACATCTTTGGTAATAAAAGCACAATCGATTCAGTGATCTTTTCTTATGCCAGAAGTAGTGCAAAGTTAACGAAGTAGATGTAAGGTGCCTTGAGTGTCTTGTGAGGGGGCAGATGAGGATCTTTGTGGGGTTGTATCTACCTACCAGCAGGGATATAGGAAGTAAACTCCAAATTGAGAAAATCATCATACTGAAATTGTATCTTAGTTATGCAAATTAAAATGGGAACATAAAGCTGTATTTGTTCCGGTCCATAACAAGCTAGAAAAGAAGTCCTTTATTATGAAATAATTACTTTCTCAAGGCAGGAAGATAATAGTAATTTGATGCGTGAATGACTTCCTGATATTCAAAAAAATCTAATCCGAAGGAATTTCCAAAACCCAATACAAATTGTTTTTTGCTTTCATACCTCTTAGAATGGTCTGAATCCATATTCTCTAATTAGAATTAAGAAATCAAAAGTTGATTGTAGTAGGACCTCCAGAGGCAGGATTAAATGAGCTTTTTTCCCTGCATGTCTTTGTTTTCTGATTGTTCTACAATTAACACAAATTAGATTTAATTGTAAACAAATTGAAAAAGATAACTGTTGCTGAATGGATAGAGCCAGTTCTCAAATACTGAGCAAGACTGATTCATAGGAAAATATGTTGATTGAAGATAAGACCAACTTAAAAGATGACAATTTAAGTTCTATTTTGATATGAGGTCAGCTCACAAAGCCCTCTGTAACTGAGTTTTTAATAAGGCAAACTGAAATTTGCTATCATTCTCCAATACTTGATGTCTGAGACTGGAGAGGAAGGGGAGAAATTGGGGTCTCTCAACTCTTTTTGGACTTAAAAAATAGCTTTATTAAACTTAATTGACATACAATGAATTTCACAAGTTTAAAATGTGCAACTTAAGTTTTGACTTATTTTGTAGTAATTTCTAAAAAATTTTGAATTAAGCCAAATCTCTCCTATCTTACTTGCATATACTGCTCCTCATGCTGTGTATATTGCAAAATAATACGTTAGATTGTGGATAAAATAGATATGTGGAGGTAAGTCTCAAAAACTGACATTACCGATGGTCCTGTTTCTGTAAGACAAAAATATTCGAAATTCTGAAATTTGACTTACAGAAATCTCCTTAACACACCTTATTTGTGAGTTGAAAAGTAAATACCTACTATTTGCCTATGTTGACCATTATTCTAATATGTTTATTTTCTCACTTATTCTGAATATTGTGTATATTTTTATGTATCTCCCTATATCAAACTCCCAATAAAGCCAGTTACCTAATACCGTATGAGGCAGGTTCTGGAAGATGGAACTGCCAGAGCCAGGCAGTGCTAGAGAAGGGTTTTTCTCTTTGAAATCCATTCTGCATTGTCTCTGTTGGGAGGAAGGAGAAACTTGCAGGGATATACAGAGTTTAGCATGAGAAATACACACCAGTGTTCAGGCACCTGAACATGGGCACATGCACATTCCCATCCTATGGGCCCTTTTTTTGCTTTTATACAGTGATACTGTCACCTATCTGTGTTAACATTAAAATTAACTGATAATTATAATTTTTAATTATAATTTGTTATTAATAAAAAATTTAAGGTTTCAAATCTGCAAGTGTTTTAATGCTAAGAAATGGTGTTGTTTTTGTTTGTTTTTTTTAATATAATTTATTTTGGTATCATTAATCTACAATTACATGTGCAATATTACGGTTATTAAACTACCCCCTTCATCAGGTCCCGTCCACCAATCCCATTACAGTCACTGTACATAAGCATAGTGAGATGCTATAGAATCACTACCTGTCTTCTCTGAGTTGTACAGTCCTCTCCGTGCCCCCCAACATTACATCTGCTAATCGTAATGCCCCTTTTTCCCCCTTATCCCTCCCTTCCCACCCATCTTCCCCAGTCCCTTTCCCTTTGGTAACTATTAGTCCGTTCTTGGGTTCTGTGAGTCTGCTGCTGTTTTGTTCCTTCAGTATTTTTTCTTTGTTCTTATACTCCACATATGAGTGAAATCATTTGATACTTGTCTTTTTCGGCTTGGCTTATTTCACTGAGCATAATACCCTCTAGCTCCATCCATGTTGTTGCAAATGGTAGGATCCGTTTTCTTCTTATGGCTGCATAATATTCCATTGTGTATATGTACCACCTGTTCTTTATCCATTCATCTACTGATGGACACTTAGGTTGCTTCCATTTTTGGCTATTGTAAATAGTGCTGCAATAAACATAGGGGTGCATCTGTCTTTTCAAACTGGGCTGCTGCATTCTTAGGGTAAATTCCTAGGAGTGGAATTCCTGGGTCAAATGGTATTTCTACTTTGAGTTTTTTGAGGAACCTCCATACTGCTTTCCACAATGGTTGAACTAATTTGCAGTCCCACCAGCAGTGTAGGAGGGTTCCCTTTTCTCCACATCCTCGCCAACATTTGTTGTTGTTTGTGTTTTGGATGTTGGCCATCCTCACTGGTGTGAGGTGATATCTCATTGTGGTTTTAATCTGCATTTCTCTGATGATTAGCGATGTGGAGCATCTTTTCATGTGCCTGTTGGCCATCTGAATGTCTTCTTTAGAGAAGTGTCTATTCATGTCCTCTGCCCATTTCTTAATTGGATTATTTGCTTTTTGTTTGTTAAGGTACGTGAGTTCTTTATATATTTTGGATATCAACCCCTTATTGGATACGTCATTTATGAATATATTCTCCCATACTGTAGGATCTCTTTTTGTTCTACTGATGGTGTCCTTTGCTGTACAGAAGCTTTTCAACTTAATATAGTCCTACTTGTTCATTTTTTCTTTTGTTTCCCTTGCCCAGGGAGATATGTTCATGAAGAAGTCTTTCATGTTTATGTCCAAGAGATTTTTGCCTATGTTTTTTTCTAGGAGTTTTATGGTTTCATGACTTACATTCAGGTCTTTGATCCACCTTGAGTTTACCTTTGTGTATGGGGTTAGACAGTAGTCCAGTTTCATTCTCTTACATGTAGCGGTCCAGTTTTTCCAACAGAAATGGTGTTTCTTAAAATAAATAAGAAACAAAAGATTGGCTGAAAATTGGTTCTATAGCCATGTCTCACATGGGAGGATTAATAATTCATTCTGGCATTGACCTTGAAATATGATTGCTGCTCTTTTCATAGAAGATGTCTTTCATATGGAAGCCACAAAAACAATCTTATAATTTTATATCTCATTTTTATAATTGTTTTCATTTTAATCCTGTTATAGCATAATGGGGTTGACAGCAATTATGATCATGTCAGCGGAGTTATCTTTATTCTTGATCAGCATTAAATGTAAATGTAAGATTACCGCTGATGCGTTTGCTAGTTGGGTCACTTTATTGTGAATTCCTGTTTCGGAGTAAAAACCCCAACAAGATTTTGGTGAAAGATGAGAATCAACACTGCCAAACCTTGCATTATAGTTGCTTTGTACCCATCTCCACATTTGATCTCGGCAGCAAGCTTATGAACTAAGTACCATCATCGCCAATTTACAGATAAGAACACTGGTACTTAGAGAGTTTGATGATTCATTGAACAGCCCGTAGTGAAAGTCTGAGCTTTGCTCACACTTAGGTCTGGCTGGCCCCCTTCTCTTTGCACTGTGCTGGCTGCCTTGGTACAAAGTGCCCCAGTTGGCCACCTAAGGAACTGGCCTTCATTCTTAGGCACATCACTAATGTTATCCAAGGCTCCTTGCTCTTCATTCATGAGTGATTGAAATCATCCACCCAGAGATAACCCTTTCAGATAAAATGCTGTCTCTGCCAGTTCCAAAGCATAAGCCTGAGTTTTAAATGAGCATTTCCTCCGTATTTAGTGGATGCTGGTCTCTTTTTGCTCTCCTGTTCCCACTTCTAGGGAGATGTGTTCATTGTTGAACAATAGTAAATCTCACTATTTTCTTGTTTAAGTGTTAAAAACCAAGGAGGCTGTGTTCTTTTTGTGTCAAACTCTTTTCCATTTCCTTCCCCAGCTCAACAAGGCAATATATGAAGAGAGGATTGAAACTAGTCAAAGGCCTGGTAAGCCATGGGGGCATGATATGTCAGCTTCTTACTTGACTCCAGCCATGTTTATTGGCAAAGGAAAGAATGAGAAAGAGAGGAGAATGATTTAAGTGATGCTGGAGGGTGACTGCAGGCCCCACAGGGAGGAGGCACTATGAAATGTGCATTTCTTGTTGCTTCAGCCCAACTGTTTCTGTTACCTGTTAGGATGTCAGTATCTTAGCATTTGCAGAGGGAATCTGGAGTATACAGATGTATTTTTATACAGCATGGCACCTCGATGTTAACCAACAACATCGCCTGGTTTTCCCTCAAAAAGGCAGCGGTGGTTTCCAGGGCTGGGGGAACAACAGAGCAGCAACATCTAAGACAACACCAGCAACCGACCATGTTGGACTAACTAGCACACAGTAGATATTATATTTTAATGATATGTTGGTTAGCGCAGGCTGCTGTAACAATGTGCTACAGACTGGGGGCGTCTAAACAACAGGCATTTATTATCTCTGGAGGCTGGAAGTCATCAAGTTGCTGGCAGATTTGGTTCCTGGTGAGGGCCCACCTGCTGGCTTACAGACGGCTGCCTCCTTGCTGTGTGCACCTGAGGCCCTTCCTCAGGGTCTGTGTGCAGAGAGAGAAGCTCTGTGTCTTAACCTCTCCTTAGAGGGGCACTACGCCCAGCATTGTGGATCCACTTTCATAACCTCATCTAAACCTAATTAACTTACAAAGGCCCCCATTTCTAAATACCAACACATTGGGAACTAAGACTTCAACATACATTTTGGGGGGGATACAATCATTCAGTCCACACAGCAAATGACATAAAAGAGATTTTTCAATGGTAATTTAAATTATTTATGATTTCTGCCATATATACGAACTTTAGAAGCTAAATCCTTTTAAGATGAAACATAGTCTTATTTCTCCATTTATTAAAGTCCTTTAGGCAAATCTTCACTTCTCTGAACTAAATTTCTTAATCTGAACTCATCAGTTAGTAGACATGTCCACTTTTCTATGTCTCTCAGAGTTACTTGAACACCCAATAAGGTAAAATATGTGCAAGTGGTTTTTAAGTATCTTTATACATATGTTATATAAAAATAATTTTTTAAATAGGGTAAAGCATGAATATCTCTTTGAAACTGCCAAATCCCATGATGAGTTGAAAACTTAGGTTTTGAATGAATTTCTAAAAACTTTTTTCAGACACTGTTTATAAGTTGAGTCATGTATATGTATATATACAAATATATATGTAGATGTGTATATATGTATATGTGTGTTTATATATACATACACATATATACACATACACATATGCAAACACACATATATACATGTGCGTGTATACATATATGTGTGTGTGTGCATATGTACACGCACACAAATAGATACATAAATAATATATATATTTGAACTCTAGGGAAGAGAAAGGTTAAAAATGACTTCACTGACAAATTGTGTAAAGTTTAGGTAAGTTTTGTTTTGCTTGATGATTGTACTTATCCCTATTGCCAGTTAGCATCGGAATTGTTCTCTTTCAGCTGCATTCCGCAGTCTGAAATCCTCTTCCCTTGTCTGTGTGTGTAAGTGCACAGATGTTCAGGAGCGCTCACAAGTGTAACTATAAAGTTTGCCTCTGAGTGCACAGTCCTGAAATCTTAACATGCTCCTTTTTTTTCTCCATAAACAATACAAAGAAGTTGACAGGTCTGAAAGGGGCTTATGTGAAAAGATAATTAAGAGCTTTAGAGAGTGTCAAGAGTCAATAGCTCAGTACTGTCAGCACCCCGGAGTGTTGCAGGCTATAATTAGATGGCATGGAGGTGTAAGGCATGTTTGGCAGTTGATTCCTGCATGATCTCCAGTGGAAAAACAAAGAGCAGCCTTCATGAGGTATCAGGTGAAGTGGGGAGCAGATGTACTGGAGTCAAAACCTTCATGTGTCCCTCTGTTTTCTCAGGGTGCATCATTTGGTAAGAGCTTCTTTGCCTTTTGATTGGCATCTGCATAAGATATTTGGCCTCTGTTCATCATTTCCACAGTCCTCTTAGCTCTGGGCTGCAGAGCTCCCTTCAGCTCTATGAATTAGAGGCCATTTCTGCAGTCCCTGTGGTCACAGCCTGCCTCACACTCCTGTACTGACTTTGGACTCCAGAAAGTTTGAACTAATATAAGGCAGAGCTAGTTGATTCCTGAGAAGAAGACATTTTCCAAAGAGCTCTGGAAAAGTCCAGAAGAGTCTCTCTCCGTTAGTGGAGTTGAAATGTCAGAAGGCATTACAAGACTGGATAAAGGTGCTCTAACCACCGAAATGATTACGGAGAACAGTCAACCACATGAGGTTCAAAATTTCAGGCACACAAAAATCTAATTGTAAAATATGTGTATGGAAGTGTAACCATGTTCTCCTGATTTTCCCTATTATGTTGATTAGTGTTTTTTTTAATGAGTATAAAATTCTTCCAAGATGTGAATGCTTCTATTTGGCTGATACTTTAGGTATATTCAGCTTATTTGCTTTCTGGTGTGTTTTTCAGTTGAGAGAAAGATATACCTTGATTTTACTGGCAAAACTCCACTTCTATAGTGTTCAAAGATAAAATATTAAAAATTGTATGAGTTTATTTGAGCAAGAAATTGATTTGAATCAGACAGCATCCAATGTAGCAGATAGAAAGGAGCTCCAAGGAGCTGTACAAAACGAAAGACTTGTATAGACAGAAGGAGCAGGACCCAGGAAGAGGTACTAAGGTAGAATACAGGTTGTATATTGCAAGGTCACTCTCCTTTAGGGGATAGCAAGGATCTAACAGGCAGGTTACCTGACTACTACTGGTGGGTGATTCCTGATTGACTGGTTTAAGATTCCATTTCTGGGACCACCAAAATTGTAAGTTAAGTCTCAGTTTGGTGACCCAGGGCTTAGCATAAGTACCTCCATTTTGGGCCTGCTGTTTTGTTTTTAATAGATCCCAAAGCACTAGCCATACTCTTAAGCCAAACTACAGATTTCTTGACAAATCATCCTGGTCAAACGCTTATAGTTTCCTATTATACAGAAGTTTTAGTTGAACAATATTTAATTGAAAAAATTATATTTTAATCAGTAATATCTAAGTAAAATGTGTGAATACAAGGATATAAATTGAATAAAAACAGGGATAGAGAACACATTACACAAAGTTGGCCTGAAATCAGCCTGCACACCCTTCAAACATAACTATTTCTTAAATGGTTGAAAGATGTATTTCTGACTCTGAGAAGTCTGTGATCTAAGGTTAATCCCACACAGACCTGCTAAATTTTCACAATTCCTTCAAATCTTGTTAAAATTAAGTTGCGAAATCCTGCAGATGAAGCTGAAGTCCTCTTGTATTTCATGCCCTTCTCTTGCTCCAAAGGCAATTACTTTGATAAACTTTAAATAATTTGTGTACAATTTCATCAGGACAATATGTCATGACAATAATGGAGTCTTATTGTGTTTTGAACATTGTATAAATGGTGCCAAATAAAATATGCCATTCTATAATTTGTATTTTTTTGTTTACTGCTATGTTTTTTTGAGCTCTATCCATGTTGATAGATACCTGGTTCATTTCTTTTGATTGTTGTCTATTATTCCGCTTTATAACTAATGACACTGAGCCTGGAAAGATCATTCAGACTACACTGTGGAGGTCCTCAAGTGCCATATTAGAGATGTGGGCTGTACCTGTGATGACTGGTGTGGGAGAAAATAGAAGATCATAAAATGTTTCTAAGCATTAACTGGCATGATAAGATCTGAGAATCGGAGGATGAGTGTACAGAGAGTAAGGAAAGCAGATAGGATGGGTTGGGGTGCTTTGTGGAACTGAGGTTAAAGACCACAATTCAGAGTATAATATAATAACCTTATGAATGTAATAATGGACCCTATCAATTAACATTTAGTGTCCAATTTTTCTCTTTAAAAAGCAAAGTTTGTGTGAACATTCAATATATATATCTACATGGGATCCTCATGTATTTGTAGGATATGAATTGCACCCATTTTGGCCAATTTTCCATGTTGAAGTAAAAACACTTTGGGCTTCTTGGCTCCCAGGGATCAAAGAGAGGAAATGAAGGTAATCTCATGATGTACACAGATGTGATCAACAAACAGTACCTGAATTCAGACCTGTTGAAATTGAGGGCTGTATCACTTTCTTGAACTGTTTTCCATAGTTTATCATTATAGCTGGGTTCCTTTTCTGAGTGATCAGTCTTATCAATGAGTTTCAACCATCTTTACCATGCTTCTATAGCTCAACAACCACTCAAAGGCTGCAGAAATTTAAAAAAACCACAGTGTCTACAAGTCCAGGTGCCAGGGTCCTTAAGATCCAACAACCTAGATCATGTGGATTTTTCTTTAACCAGCAAGGGTATCCAAAAGGCTTTTTATTTGGTTCTGTGAAAAAGAGAAAGGGGGTGAAGATGCCCTCAGGCACATTCAGGAAGGAAGAAATGTGTTTAAAATGAATGGCATGTACTAGCTTTTGTGATCCTCTTGCAATAAGACTTGACAAAAGGTGTGTTGAGTTTTGCACCTGTTTTTAAGGGTTGCTTGCCATCACTTACTCTTTCTTCACTTTCTCTCATTGAAATCTTGGAAGTGTGATTTGACAGCTGAACATAAATGTGAGCACTGTGATCAGGCCCTCATTATGTCTTAATTCTTCTGTAACTAGTGTTCTTCTTGCACACTGACTAGGTCTCAACCACACTTTCAACCATGGCCAGATTTTTACCTTTGCTATGACTATTGCTAAAAATCTTCAAATGACACCGCCTTGATGAAATCTTGTTTGACGGTTTACATCTTCCTTACTTGAACTCTCCTAACACATTGTGGACACTTTTATATATATATGCTATTACCCAAATTATTAGCTTTGATGCATGAATCTAACACCTTGCCAAGCTTTAAATTTCATAAATAAGGAAAACACCTAATTTACTGTCAGACCCTTTAACATACTGCCAGTCATTTAACAGAGTGGAAGCTGAATGAGTCTTCTCTCTCTTATTCATCCTTCTACCTCTTGCTCTTAGAACCGCACTTGGCATTTGTGTGCTCTTAAATATTTTGTATTATATCAAGGGGTGGTAAATTATAGCCTGTGGGCCAAATCCAGCTCAACACCTGTTTTTATAAAGATTCATTGGGACACAGCCATGCCCACTCTTCCACATATTGCATATTGCTAATGGAAGCTTTCCCTACACAGCAGAGTTGAGCAGCGCAAGAGAGACTATATGGAGCACAAAGCCTAAAATACTCTCTGACCCTTTATAGAATGTTTGCCGAACAAACAAATGAAAATAGGATGTGTAGCAGGGAGATGCAAGATCAGAGAGTAGCACAAAATGTTCCTAAAAATACTGAATTTAGTTATTACTCAGATTTGTCATTTCAAGAGATTGTCCCACTGTCTATTTCCATCCATGTGAAGGTAGGCATAGGTACATTGATTGTCAGCTTTCTTGCCATCATTGATGATGAGCCATTGAAAATAATGAGGGCTAATATTTGGGACACACACACACTTACATATATACATATATATATATACACATAGTGTATATATTTGTTAGTTGTAGATATCATTTTGGAAAATGCTCAGAATTATAAATAAAAAATGATCCCTCCCTAATCATGCAACCCAATGTTTAAAAAAAAATCACATGGATAATTTTATCTGATTGATTTTCAGAGTGCAACCCAATGTTTAAAAAAAAATCATGCAACCCAATGTTTAAAAAAAATCACATGGATAATTTTATCTGATTGATTTTCAGAGTGTAGTCAGGAAATTTCAGGTTTGTATACATATATTCATTACTAGCTGAACATCCAAGAATGACCTGCATATAATTTCAAGGTAAAAATATTATAATTTCATTAGAAACAGTGGTACTTATTAATGCTAACTTGTGTTTATCCTGAAACTCCATCACCTGATGAATATGCAATTAACCTACTTATTACCACAGAAAACATCTCCTTGGAAATACAACACATAATTTTTATCCAATCTTCAAAGGCTTTCTGTGGGAAAAGAATCATTTTTTCCCAATAAGATATATTATTGGAAACACAACTGTATGTAGCCAATTCGCTACATCATCTGATTTATTTTAATTAGAGGTTAGCTGCTGCATGTGATTACAGTTATAATTATAACAATACCAGTCATCCACATTTCCATTAGCATTCCACTTGATAGTTAGCAATAAGCAGAAATAAAATATTAGGACTTTTAAGAGAAGAGATTACCAATTAGTACAATTCTCCACTGGCACAAGATAATTATTAATTATGATCATCATAGTAATTATTCAGCAAGCTGAATTTCACTTGGCTACCTGTGTGCAGATTCTCTTGGCACTGCATTCTAACACTAGCCGCCTTCTTATCTGCTCTGGAAATCCTGAAGCAATATTTGTATTAAATACACAGTTGACTGCACACTGTGGAAATGGAAAGGCAGCTGTGAAGGTGCAGGGAGGATCTCCATTTCATTCAAGGATCCCTTCCTTTTGTAGGGGATTGCAGGGGGAATATGTAAAAACATACACCTTAAGAAAAGGACCTCTATTCACATATATGTTTCCCAATCACACAGGATAAAACTGAACCAAAACAACCCCTTTAGCCCAGCTCTTTCCTTCTCCTCCTGAAATTGCCATTCATATCCACACCCACACTTTTAATTGTAAAGAGAAGAACACAGATGCAATCTGAGGATTGGTAATCACTCAAGGACTAATACTATATAGATAAATTAGAAAAAATATCTATAGCCTTTGTGAATTTTAACCTGCATCCACTTCACCATTGCAGTGCTGAAATATAAGGCCATTATTCAGCAATTTGTGCTTTTTTCTGCATAAGTGCTTTTACCTAAAACCATCATGGCTGCTCCAGGTTTCCTACCTGAAGCAAAATAAGTTAGAGAAAGTCTGCAGGAAATAAATACCAAATGGACTATGGAAGAAAGACAAGTTTGCTGGAGCAGACAGCACTGAATTGGGATCCAGGGAAGAGTCAATACTAGTCTTGACTCTGAACTTACATGGTTACTTCCTCACTGCAGGTTTTTGAACATCTCAGGCCTTGAGTTCTTTATTTGCACGTGGGGACAAAGTCTCTTCTACGTTACCTGGGAGGCTGTTAGGAGAGTCAAATTAAGTTGTATGTGTGATAACATTTATAAGCTATAAACTAGTGTACAAATGTAACGTAACTTTAATCCCCAAGAAACCACATTTAACTAGATTGTTGACTGTTTCTTAAAAAATAATTTAAGAGAGGGAAGTTCCAGGAAGATGGCGGCGTGAGCAGGGCAGCGGAAATCTCCTCCCAAAACCATATATATTTATGAAAATACAACAAATACAACTATTCCTAAAAGAGAAACCAGAATATACAGGACAGCACACAGCCTGCATCTACACCAGAGAGGACTCAGCTCCCGCAAGGAGGGTAAGATATGGAGCCGCGTCCTGACAAGACCCGAGCACTCCCCCACCCCAGTGCACGGGCAGGAGAGGATTCAGAGCTGGGAGGGAATGGAAGTACAGGCGGGCGAAATAACCAGCCCTGGTGATCTGTGTGGGGAGCACTCACACACATCGCGCAGTGTATCAGAGATTGGAGAGACAGAGGGTGCAGGATCTGAGCTGGGGAATGCACGAGGTCCTCGCACCTGGCTCCCCGGGACAAAAGAAAAGCGTGCACTTTTTTAGCGGTCTTAAAGAGATAGGGGCCCAACGGAGGAGTAGGATCATCCCAGAACACTCAGCCCAGGACGCTGGGAGTCCTGGAGAATTTTGTACCCCTTGGCTGGCGACTCAGAAAAAGTGGCCACACTGAGACTTTCCACAGAGCTCAGCAGCCTCCCATTTTTCTGGCCCCGGCAAGAGCTACAAAGGGGCCTGCGGAGCAGTGCAGCCGCGGCTACAGAGGAGTGGGGCAACAGCGCCACCTACAGCATCCTCACAGAATCTACTCCCAGCGGACGTCTTTTTGCTTTTTGTTTTTGTTGGTTTTTTTTCTCTTTTCTTTTCTTTTCTTTCTTTTTTTCTCCTTTCTTTTTATTTATTTCATTATTAATATTATAATTTAAGTCTTAAAGAGCCCAGCTGACATATATGGCACCTACCAGTGACCACTTTTATCACCATGAAAAGACAGAGGAATATGGTACAAACAAAGTTATCCAGACCCAGACACCAGAGGGAGTCTGAAGGGATGGAAATGCACAATCTCCCTGAAAAAGAATTCAGAATAAAAGTCATAACCATACTGATGGATCTACAGAGAAATATGCAAGAGCTGAGGGCAGAAGTGAGGAAAGAAAATGCAGAAATGAGACAAGCGATCGACGAGTTTAGCAGCAGACTGGACGAGATGCAAGAGACTGTTAATGGAATAGAAATCAGAGAACATGAATACAGAGAAGCAAAGCAGAGAGAGATAAAAGGATCTCTAGGAATGAAAGAATATTAAGAGAACTGTGTGACCAATCCACACAGAACAATATTCGCATTATAGGAGTACAAGAGAAAGAAGAGAGAGAAAAAGGGATAGAAAGTGACTTTGAAGAAATAATTGCTGAAAACTTTCCCACGCTGGGGAAGGAAATAGTCTCACAGTCCATGGAAGCCCACAGATTTCCCAACACAAGGGACCCAAGGAAGACAACACCAAGACACATAATAAATAAAATGGCAAAGATTAAAGATAAGGACAGAGTATTAAAGGCAGCTAAAGAGAGAAAAAAGATCACCTACAAAGGAAAACCCATCAGACTATCATCAGACTTCTCAACAGAAACCTTACAGGCTAGAAGAGAATGGCATTATATATTTAACGTTATGAAACAGAAGGGCCTTGTACCAAGAATATTGTATCCAGCACTATTATCATTTAAATATGATGGAGGGATTAAACAATTTCCAGACAAGCAAAAGCTGAGAGTTTGCCTCCCATAAACCACCTCTACAGGATATCTTAAATGGACTGCTCTAGAGGGAAGCACTCCTAAGGCTAAAAAGATGACACCAGAGAAAATAAAATTATAGCAAAGAAAGGAGACCATCCAAATACTAACTAAAGGCAAAGAATAAAACACCTAGTATATAAGGAATGGAGGAGGAAAATAAGAAGGGAGAGAAATAAAGAAACATCGGACTGTGTTCACAATAACTTAACAAGAAAGTTAAGTTAGATTGTCAGACAGTAAAGAAGCAACCCTTGAACCTTTGGTAACCATGAATCTAAAGTCAGTAATGGCAATAAGTACATTTCTATCGATAATCACCCTAAATGTAAATGGACTGAAGGCACCAATTAAAAGACACAGAGTCATAGAATGGATAAAAAAGCAAGACCCATCTATATGCTGCTTACAGGAGACTCACCTCAGATCCAAAGATATACACAGACTAAAAGTGAAGGGATGGAAAAAGATATTTCATGCAAACAACAAGGAGAAAAAGTAGGTGTAGCAGTACTTGTATCAGACAAAATAGATTTCAAAACAAAGAAAGTAGCAAGAGATAAAGAAGGATATTACATAATGATAAAGGGGTCAGTCCAACAAGAGGATATAACCATTATAAATATATATGCACCCAACACAGGAGCACCAGCATATGTGAGACAAATACTAACAGAATTAAAGGAGGAAATAGAAAGCAATGCATTCATTTTAGGAGATTTCAACACACCACTCACTCCAAAGGACAGATCAACCAGACAGAAAATAAGTAAAGACACAGAGGCACTGAACAACACCCTAGAACAGATGGATCTAACAGACATGTACAGAACTCTACACCCAAAAGCAACAAGATACACATTCTTCTCAGGTGCACATGGAACATTTTCCAGAATAGACCACATACTAGGCCACAAAGAGAACCTCAGTAAATTCAAATATATTAAAATTCTACCAACCAACTTCTCAGATCACAAAGGTATAAAACTAGAAATACATTATATAAAGAAAACAAAAAGGCTCAGAAATACATGGAGACTTAACAACATTCTCTTAATTAATCAATAGGTTAATGACCAAATCAAAACAGAAATCAAAGAATATATGGAGACTAATGGTAACAACAATACAAAGCCACAACTTCCATGGGACGCAGCAAAGGCAGTTCTAAGAGGAAAGTATATTGCATTCCAGGCCTATTTAAAGAAGGAAGAACAGTCCCAAATGAATAGTCTAAAGACACAATTACTGAAATTGGAAAAAGAAGAACAAATGAGGCCCAAAGTCACCAGAAGGATAGACATAGTAAAGATCAGAGAAGAAATAAATAAAATCGAGAAGAATAAATAGAAAAAATCAATGAAACCAAGAGCTGGTTCTTTGAAAAAATAAACAAAATAGATAAACCCCTAGCCAGACTCATTAAGAGAAAAAGAGAATCTACACACATAAACACAATCAGAAATGAGAAAGGAAAAATAACGATGGACCCCACAGAAATACAAAGAATTATAAGACAATATTATGAGAATCTATATGCTAACAAGCTGGAAAACATAGAAGAAATGGACAACTTCTTAGAAAAATACAACCTTCCAAGACTGAACAAGCAAGAAACAGAAAAACTAAACAGACCAATCACCAGTGACGAAATCGAATTGGTAATCAAAAAACTACCCAAGAACAAAACCCCTGGGCCTGATGGATTCACCTCTGAATTCTACCAGACATATAGAGAAGAAATAACACCGATTCTCCTTAAAGTTTTCCAAAAAATAGAAGAGGAGGGAATACTTCCAAACTCATTCTATGAAGCCAGTATCACTCTAATACCAAAACCGGGCAAAGACCTCACCAAAAAAGAAAATTACAGACCAATATCCCTGATGAACGTAGATGCAAAAATACTCAACAAAATATTAGCAAACCGAATTCAAAAATACATCAAGAGGATCATACACCATGATCAAGTGGGATTCATCCCAGGGATGCAAGGATGGTACAACATTCGAAAATCCATCAACATCATCCACCACATCAACAAAAAGAAAACAAAAACCACATGATCATCTCCATAGATGCTGAAAAAGCATTTGACAAAATTCAGCATCCATTCATGATTAAAACTCTCAACAAAATGGGTATAGAGGGCAAGTACCTCAACATCATAAAGGCCATATATGACAAACCCACAGCTAACATCATACTTAACAGCAAGAAGCTGAAAGCTTTTCATCTAAGATCAGGAATAAGACAGGGATGCCCACTCTCTCCATTGTTATTCAACATAGTACTTGAGGTCCTAGCCACAGCAATCAGACAAAACAAAGAAATACAAGGCATCCAGATTGGTAAAGAAGTAAAATTGTCGCTATTTGCAGATGACATGATATTGTACATAAAAAGCCCTAAAGACTCCACTCCAAAACTACTAGAACTAATATCTGAATTCAGCAAAGTTGCAGGATACAAAATTGATGCACAGAAATCTGTTGCTTTCCTATACACTGGCGATTGGCTAGCAGAGCAGCGGGGGTCGGGGGAGGGGGTCGGGAGAACAGTTCCATTCGCAGTTGCATCAGGGGGAATAGAATGCCTAGGAATGGATTTGGCGAAGGAGGTGAGAGACCTGTACCCTGAGAACTGTGGATACTCCTGAGAGAAATTGAAGAGGACACTAACGGATGGAGATTCATCCCATGCTCTTGGCTAGGTAGAATGAGCATTGTCAAAATGGCTATATTGCCTAGAGCAGTCTGTGGACTCAACTCAATCCCTGTCAAAATACCAACAGCTTTCTTCAATGAAGTGGAACAAATAATTCTGGAATTCATATGAAACCACAGGAGACCCCAAACAGCCAAAGCAATCCTGAGAAGGAGGAATAAAACAGGGGGAATTACACTCCCTGACTTCAAGCTCTACTACAAAGCCACAGTAATCAAGACAATTTGGTATTGGCACAAAAACAGACCCACAGACCAGTGGAACAGAACAGAAAATCCAAACATTAACCCAAATATATACAGTCAATTATTATTTGATAAAGGAGCCTTGGATATACAATGGGGAGATGACAGCCTCTTCAGCAGCTGGTGTTGGAAAACTGGACAGCTACATGTAAGAGAATGAAACTGGACTACTGTCTAACCCCATACACAAAGGTAAACTCAAGGTGGATCAAAGACCTGAATGTACGTCATGAAACCATAAAACTCTTAGAAAAAAAGCATAGGCAAAAATCTCTTGGACATGAGCATGAGCGACTTCTTCATGAACATATCTCCCCAGGCAAGGGAAACAAAAGCAAAAATGAACAAGTGGGACTATATCAAGCTGAAAAGCTTCTGTACAGCAAAGGGCACCATCAGTAGAACAAAAGGACACCCTACAGTATGGGAGAATATATTCGTAAATGACGTATCCAATAAGGGGTTGACATCCAAAATATATAAAGAACTCATGCACCTCAACAAACAAAAAGCAAATAATCCAATTAAGAAATGGGCAGAGGACATGAATAGACACTTCTCCAAAGAGGAAATTCAGATGGCCAACAGGCACATGAAAAGATGCTCCACATTGCTAATCATCAGGGAAATGCAGATTAAAACCACAATGAGATATCACCTCACACCAGTGAGGATGGCCAACATCCAAAACACAAACAACAACAAATGTTGGCAAGGATGTGGAGAAAAGGGAACCCTCCTACACTGCTGGTGGGAATGCAAATTAGTTCAACCATTGTGGAGGGCAGTATGGAGGTTCCTCAAAAAACTCAAAATAGAAATACCATTTGACCCAGGAATTCCACTCCTAGGAATTTACCCTAAGAATGCAGCAGCCCAGTTTGAAAAAGACAGATGCACCCCTATGTTTATTGCAGCACTATTTACAATAGCCAAGAAATGGAAGCAACCTAAGTGTCCATCAGTAGATGAATGGATAAAGAACAGGTGGTACATATACACAATGGAATATTATGCAGCCATAAGAAGAAAACGGATCCTACCATTTGCAACAACATGGATGGAGCTAGAGGGTATTATGCTCAGTGAAATAAGCCAAGCCGAAAAAGACAAGTATCAAATGATTTCACTCATATGTGGAGTATAAGAACAAAGAAAAATCTGAAGGAACAAAACAGCAGCAGACTCACAGAACCCAAGAACGGACTAATAGTTACCAAAGGGAAAGTGACTGGGGAAGATGGGTGCAAAGGGAGGGATAAGGGGGAAAAAGGGGCATTATGATTAGCAGGTGTAATATTGGTGGGGCACGGGTAGGGTGTACAACTCAGAGAAGAGAAGTAGTGATTCTGTAGCTCGCTGCGCTGATGGACAGTGACTGTAATGGGGTTGGTGGGGGGGACCTGATGAAGGGGGTAGTTTAATAACCATAATATTGCACATGTAATTGTAGATTAATGATACCAAAATAAATTATTTAAAAAAAATAATAAATTAAGAGTATTATACATCACCAAGTTAACGTTTTTACTCAGTAGATGGGGGGAAAAGGCTAGAATTGACAGAAATGGAAATTAGGTAATAAATTAGAGTTGCTTCAAACCTCTGGATTGGGAAATGTTGAAATAAATTATAAAGCCTGGTTTCATTATCTCATAGTTTGTGTTTCTCAAAGGAAAGGGTAGAGGGCCGACATTTGGAAATGAAGCCACAGTTGCCCCAGTCATGGGGTGGATAGAGCAGAGCCGCCTCTGAGCATCCCTCTTGCCCCCGAGATCCTCTGCTGTGCCCCCAGGACGCACTACCATGCTGTGGCTGCCTCTGAAGTGACTGCACCAATCAATGTCTAGCTGCTTCTAAATGGGGGAACAATAAATTCCAAATGACTTTTTTTCATTACAGTTCATGTTGCGGCCAGTTTTTGCCTCCATGCTTGAAAACATGAGCAAAGATTTGTCTTTTGGAAGAGCTCCATTTCTGATGTTTGAATAGCCGCTGCCCTAATGGGGATTGAGGAGAAGTAGGGGACAGCCAGTAGCCAACATTTGTGCAACAAAACAAAAATGTTTAGAATGAAAAGAAAGCAACTTGTAACTTAATGTTTGTTATTGCTTACCTATAGTTCTTGAGTTGGATCACAAACAGAAGCAGATAGGGCTGAAACTGTCTTTGGGCACTTACCATTTTAAGTGGTGGGAAAGTCCAGTTTATGTAAATATCAGTGCTATTAGAGATTTATGGATGCAATAGTCATATTCTTGGCAATTTAATTCTGTTACAAGTTTCTTTAAACATACACATCTTCTACTTCAGGCCACATTTCTGAGATACCTGTCAAGAAGAGAATGTTACAATATGTGAATTTTTTGCCCTATGAACTGATTATTTTTAGCAGCTTTTATGAGCATAATAACAGTAATTTTAGCAGCTAATTTACTTAAAACCATTTTACTGCAAAACCTGAAAGCCCCCAAATCAAAGGGTTCCCTTTGTCTAAAAAGTTAAATCAAAATAAATGTTTCTAGTTAGTTTTAAGAGGAAAAAATAGGGTTTCTTAATGCTCAAATATTTAGTAAGTTCTCAAGGAGGTGTAGGGGGAAGCAATCTGCCTGTCACATGAGAGGAAAAAAATTAAAGAGCAGGGTTTTTAAATTGTACCTCTTGACACCAATAAATAACAAGAGCAAGCTAGCACCTTTCTCTAACATGGGTGCGTACAATACAATAAGCAAATCTGATTCATCTGCCAGCCTGATTGCTTTGTTTAGAATTCTACTGTCAGAGGTAAAAGGGGGCTGAGGGGGCTTATGTAAATTAGGCTCTTCAAAGCCAGAAGAAAGTTGGGTTATTAAAAAAAAGTTTTTCCAAGTTTAGATCGTTAGAAGTGTTTTTGTTTCTATATCTGTTCTGAATAAGAGTGACTTAAAAATTTTCAGGATCAGTTTAAAAAATAAGACCTGGAAACCATAGCCATGAATTTCCCCAGATTTTTCAAAGCTTTGAAGGGAACTTCAATCTGTATCTTCCTGCTTTTCTGGTCTTGCTGTGTGTGAGTGTTGGGAGGTGCAGGTGGGATGGGACTGGATTTTTTAATGAGATATTTAGTTCCTGGTTTCTATAGGAACTGAGTGTAATCAATCAGATTAATCTAAGAAACAAAGAGCCATTTGTCTTAGGTTATGTAAGTTGATGGCAACTCCAATTTGCTTATATTCTTCATAGAAAAGTGCAATATAGACCCTCGGACTCCTCAAGACCTCTGTCTAGTTACCTTAACATTGTGGACATCTTTTGGGTTGTTTTAGAGGATGGTAGGAGGCTGGAACTGATTCTTTCACCCTCTGATCCCCCATCCTGCTTGCTTCACACTCTAGTGGTCTGCACTGGAATGCTGGATTCAGGCCACTCAAAGCCTTCTAGGTGCTCTACACATCTTGGCGGAAAGGGGCATGTTGTGAAGTCGTCCCCAAAATAGGAAGTTAAATGTTCAAATCCACACCAGGTGTTGGGGGCTCAGAGAGTGTGCTCTTCTGGGGAAATTTGGTTTGAGGGGCAATGGATGGAGGGTGCCTGTGGGGAAACGGTTGTCCTTCCGTGCATCACTGGTGTCCTCCCTTCCCAGCTGCAGCCTCATCCCACCAGCCTTGAGCTGAGCAGTTGCTGGGGCCTGGAAGTTTTATAAGACCACTCCTGCTGTCATAGTGAGTGAGGGAGAGGGCACGACAGGGAGAGAGAGGCCCGAGGAAGCCCACTCCTCTCTGGAATAGCGGTCAGTCACGGGCCAGCAACAAGGCTCTGGGTTCTCAGGGTATGGGGAGAACAAGGGTGGCCCAGTCCATGTGCGGCTCCAAGAGCATCTGCTGATTTCCTTCATCCCAGAAAAGCTAAGAGCCAGGGCTTTGCGATCTCTGTCTGAGGTCAACCCTACGAACCTAAGGAGACGAGGATGCAGACAGGCTCGCGGTCTCCGTGACGGACCAGCTGGCGCCTTACGGGCCTTCAGGGGCACGAATGCCTCCCGGCACTCACACATCTGCCACTACTCAGGGAACTCACAGCCTGAGGGGATTTATATGGCAAAAACCATACCAAATTATTATGTATTTTCTTTATAATTGTTAACATGGCTTATTAGCATTTCATTATGTCTTAAATGAAGGGGTGGAATTCAGCCTGCAGATGCACTGAATCCCCCGCCCACATGGTTAATCTAACATAAACTAACGTTTCTCTTCTGGAGCTGTATGTCACTGAGCTTTTGAGCAGAGAATTGAAGAGGTAGAAGGTAAGACAAATACAACTTCCCAAAATAATGCTACACTGGGGGACAATAGATTTTTAGCTGGCTGCCAGAGATTGCTGTGTCATTGGTGTCATGACTGTGGAAACAATGACCCAAATAAGACTCATTCTGAAATGCAAAATGTGTCTGTTCTATGAGCTAAAAAGCACTATCAACCCACTTAAACTGCCCGGGCAATTATTCTGCATATGTTCTTGAAATTATATTTTTCACTAACTTTTGAACAATGGTAGGATTAAGTACTGGTTCTACAATTTATATATTTATACTGGCTGGTTCATTTTAATAAGTCTAAGAATACTTAGAGCAAAATTAAAAAAGAAGACTTTAAGCTAATTATGAAAATTGTAAAACAGTGTTCTGCTTAATCACTTTTCCTTGTTTTGTTACTATGAAACATTATTTGATGACTATTTTACAAGTATTAAGCAATGCTATTCAGTAGCTTTGAATACCTTCTAAGCAGCAATATTTGGGAGTGAAACTGTTTCAAAACTTTCTGCTTTATCAGAGGTCAAGCTAGCCTTAGCTGACATAATGTGACTCAAAAGACACCCCGTTCTCTTCCTTGTGGTCCTCTAATTTATCCATTGAAGCTGTCATGTAAGTTACTAAATCTCAAAAATGTTCTTTCTAAAGAATTCTCCACGGAGCAGGTGTGGCCCTGAAGTATTTAAGCCTTAAGGGAGTAATCTACTTTTAATGATACAGAATTACCACAAGAGCAAATGATCCATCACGTGGAGCTTCCTGGTACCAATCCATGAAAAAAGATCATTACAATCCCTTTCATTCATTCTAAAAGACATTACTAGACACAATGAATGATATTACAAAGACATGTGCAATAAATTGAGAGTTTTTAGGGGGATAGTGATCGGGTATAAAAACATTAAAAAAAATCACTATTCAGACCACTGTATTTGTCATTATATTTCAGTTGCCAGAATTCCCCAAATAACATTTATTCTTCTCTTTGAATAGTATATGAGTTTATAATTTTAACATACAGTTTTCCCATCTTAGTAAAGTCAGTTTATAAAATTCATGCTAACAAAGAGAACACTAAAGAAGTAAATTTACATGCGTGATTTTTCTTTTTTCTTTTTGTAATTTGAAAGCTCTCTGCCAAGATCACTGAAACATAAGTTTCCAAATTTTATGACGACACTGAGACACAAACCGTACAGAAATTAACCGATGACTTCCACGTCAGGTTTATGATAGTTCTGAACAGCGGGTGAAAGAAGGCTAGGCCTTCACTGTAGGGAAAATACCTATGCTTAGCAATACATACATAAGTAAAATATTTTAAGACTTCAAGCTACAGAGAAAAGGCCAACCAGGTTGGACTTCAGGAACTCAAGCTTCAGTTATCTGTAGTATTGTTGCGTATGAAAAATGTCTCTTGAAAATATGTGAAGTCTTTATGGCATTATAACCATAAGGTATTCACATGTACCACTGCTTATGTCCTATTTTGTAAACACTCAAACTTTGCAATATACCAACTTTTTCCTCACTTTGTGTCTCAGCTATTTTATTCCTCCAAAATGCATGCTTGAAGACTTCTAAGTCTGCTGGCAACACACACTACAAGAAATAAACAGCAGATGCCCCTGTTCATCTGGAGATAAATAAATTATAAAATGGTAAAATGAATGACTTTGTGAGAAAGCACAGGTCACTTGGCCAGGCAACACTGTTAACACTTCTCAGAAAGCTCAGTGAGGCCATGGAGCTGGGCACTCACAGGAAGATTGCTCAGTCTTTCACTTTAAAATTCCTTAACCAGTTGGTATCTGAGCTCTAGTTTTATTACTGAAATTTGACCTCAGGCAAATATTAAACTCCTATGCTTCAGTTCCCCACAATTATTTAAATCGTATCACTTTTATTGGTTGCAATGTGGGAGGAAAAATTCTCTGACAGAAATTCTCATTTCTTCCTCCTACAGATGTGGCCAAAAATATCATGGATCTTCACCACTGACGTGTTCCTCAGCTCTGGTGTCTAGACTAATGTTTTTCAACCTTTAATTTGCAATGAATTGCCTAGCGATCTGGTTCAAATGGAGATTTTCATTCAGGATATCTGGTTGGGGCCTGGGATTCTGCATTTCTAGCAAGCTCTTAGGCGTCACTAATGCTGCTCATCTGTGGGCCACATGCCAGGCGGCAATTATCTCGATTATAGTCCATTAGAGGTGTTGTTCTTGGTGATTGTGAGAATTTCAATATAAATTATTTTGGAGCAGGTCTAAGGCTTGCAGTTGATTTAATTCCATGTGCTAATGTAATTGTATGAAAATGTAAAACAGGACTAGCCGTGGAGGACTCCATTTTAATAGAACTCACCTGTGATGAAAGACGGATGTACAAGAATGAATTCTAAGACACCTACACATCAAAATAATTTGAATCTATCACTCTGGTCCATGTATTATAGATGTAAACGTAAGTATATTTTTTCCCTCCCCACCCCAATTTTAGCTTCTGGTTCATTGTCAGTCTCCCCACCACTACTTTTGTCATGAATCCTGTCTATTTTCCTAATTTACCTACATGATTCTAGCTCCTTGACTTCTCCAATGACCCTCTTTTCCGCTCTACTTCAGTCTCATCCCTCATAATCTCAGTTTCAATCATCTCATGCTCTAACCACCACCTCTTATTTTCCACTGAACCACACTAGTCTGTCGGTGCTCAAATCCTGCAATCTAAAGGCACCTATCCTGCGTTTCCCCATTCCTCACCTTTTCTTGCTCTCACTTCCCTCCTTAGAGGTTGAATTCAATGGTCTATCATATAATCACTCCCTTTCTCGTCTGTCATTCATTATACCAGCTTGGCAGATCCACCATGCTACTGGTAGTAGGCTGAATAATGGCTCCCAAAGATATCCAAGTCCTAATGCCAGGCATCTCTGAAAGTCCTCTGATACGGCAAAAGACTTTGCAGATATGATCAGTTTAAGATTCTTGCAAGAATGTGATTATTCTGCATTATATGAATGGGCCCCAAATACAACTGCAAGTGCCTTTCTAGGACAGAGGCAGAGAGATCTGACAGAGAAGGCAACAGAAGCAGGAAGGGATTTAAAGGTGCTTTGCTACTGGCTTGAAAGATGGAGGAAGGAGCCATGAGCCAAGAAATAACTCTAGAATCTGGAAAAAACAAGGAAACACTCTCCACTAGAGGCTCCAGAGGGAGATTCAGGGAAAACTCTCTGCCAGAAATTCTCACATCCTACAGATGTGGCCAAAACTACTGTGGCTCTTTGCTGCTGATGTGTTCCTCAGCTGATACCTTGGCTATAGTCCTTTGAAACTCACTTCAGACTCCTGGTTTTCAAAACCGTAAGAGAATATGTTTGTGTTGTTTAAGCCACTATTTTAGTGATAATTTGTTATAGAAGCCATAGGAAAAGAATGCACTGTTTACATCAACTCTGCCTACACTGTGCTTACACCTGCACAGGTAAACATGGGAGGGGAAATCATACAACCATGTTGGACAGTCTCCCTCTAAATAAAGGTCTTCAAATGAGCCTTCAGCTCTGCCCTGGAATCCTATCACCCTAACCTTGCCTGCACACACCCTCTCATTATCTTTGGGGAAGTTTCATACATTCTTTCTCCTCAACTTTCCAATGCTTCTAATCTGTTCTAACTTTCAGCTGAGGAGTTGCTCTTTCTCTGAAAACAAAAACAGAATCAATAGGAAACACACTGGAAGAAGGTCAGCAAGCTTCCGCCACCTTCCTGAGTCTCTGGCCATTCTCTAACTCTCCCCCTTACTATAGACGAACTGCTCTCACCCCAAGCTAACTGTTCTTGCTCCAGTTTTATGCCATATATCATCTGTTCTGCCTATTTTCCCTCTTTTGTACCAAACAATTATCCTCTTTTGACCTGCTCATTGCCAACAGCCTAAAAATCCCATTACTCTTCCCACTCCAGTTATAGCCATATTTATTGCCTCCATTTTTCCAAAAAACACATCAAAAGTATCTGTTCTGGCTGTCTTTACTTCTCCTCCCATTCTCTCTCAATCCTCCCCAAATGGACTTGTACCCCATCACCCAATAAAAGTGTTCTTGTAAAGGTCAGCAATGTTTTTGGCATCTCAGTATCCAAAGGTAAATTCTCAGGCCTTACTTACTTGTCTCACCAGCAGCTGTTGACATCGTTGATCACTTCCTGCTCTCTGAAGCTCTCGCTTCACTAGGGTTTTGGCACAAACACTTCCTGCTGGTTTCTCTCCTGTCTCATCAGCCACACTCTCTCCCTGGCCTCTGAACCTTGGGCTGCCCCGGAACAAAGTCTTTGGTTTTCACTTCTCTATCCACACTCACCCTTATTTATTTTCTCCAATCTCAGAGCTTTAGTACCATCTCAATACTGATGAATTCCCAGTTCATGTTTCCATTTTAGGACTTCTCTTCTAATCCCCAGCCACCTCACACTTAACATGTTGACTGAAAGACTTGGTCTTCCCTACAAATCTGCTCCTTCTACAGTCTGTGGAATCCTAATAGATGGCTAACTCAGTCTGCCCATCATAGTCCAAAAATGTGAGACCATTCTTGACCCCTCTTGTTCTCACATTCCACATTCACTGCATCAGCGAATCTGTCAGTTCAGTCTGCAGATTTTTTCCATAATCTGACCACTTCTCACCACATTCATTTGTATCATAGTCATTACCACCAAGAGATCTCACCTGGATTATGATTACGCTCCCAGCTTCTCCCCATTCCCAACGTCTCTGGTGAATGGCCAGACACTCTGGAAGGTGGTGGAAGCTTGCTGACATTCTTACAGTTTGTTTCTTATTGATTCTGTCTCTGTTGTCAGGGAAATAGCAGCTCATCAGCTGAAAGAATAGATTAGAAGCAGTGGAAAGTATTCCATTTCTCAATATGTTAACCAGAGTGATGTAAGAACCTGATACAGATCATGCCAGTCTTCTGCTTGAAACCCTTGATTCTGATTTTATTTACATTGCTTCAGTCAAGCCAGATTTCTTGCTGTTCCCTGAACACTCTGGGCACGCTCACACTCCAGTCTTTGTTTGTGCTCTTTCCTTTGCATCCTCAGATACCCATGTCATTCACTCCCCTGTGCCTTTCAGAAATATTGCTTACTTAGTGAGACCTTCTCTGGTAAGTCAGTTTAAACATACACCCTACCCAATTCCATTTCCATTATTTTTTCAATAGCACTATCACTATCAGATAGCTTATAATATTTTTACTTGTTTATTGGCTTTATGGTCTCTCTCCCTGCCTTACTAAAATACAAAGCTCTTGAAATCGGGGATGTTGCCTATTTTGTTTGTTGCAATATCCCCACTAATTAGAACAGTGCCTGATACATAAGTACTCAGTGAATGATTTTTGAGTGAATGCATGAATGAATGAATGAAGTTACACCATTGCCCTCAGAGAAACCAGATTAGTAAATAGTTGAGTCCCCTGAGTGCAGAAAGAGACAAGCCAGAGGTGTGTGCTGAGTGTGTCCTGGGGGATAGCAGAAAGGTCAGGTGATGTTTCAGGAGTGATACAAACACTCAGATTACCTTGAAGAGTTTGAGCTACTTCCTGAGAGTGTGCCAGTGGTTCTTTTCTGCATTTCCCTTGATGGCCTTGAACGTGGACTCTGCCTTTTCCTTGAGAAATCAAATCAAGAGTGAACAGAAGACATATGCTCCTATTTCATTTTCAGAAATAAGTCGCTTTTGTACTATTTCAAATATTATTGCTGTTTAAAAGCCTTCAACTTTTTCTTTGTGTGTGTGTGTGTGTGTCTTAGGGCTTAAAAATGGTGGGAAATACTTAGGAGGGAAAACACATAACATGGTATGTTGGATGCTTACTCTCTTTTCCCCCCCCTCTTTTTTATATTGAAAAATTTCAAAACTACAGAAAAGTTGAAGAAAAAATAGTACAATCACCAGTCACATTCCCTTTACCTAAATTCATCAACTGTTAATATTTTACCGCATTTACTTGTGTATGTATTTATCTCTCTATATACATCGGCTCCTCTGGATGCATTTTTCCCTGAACCCAATGAAAGTAAGTGATAAACATAACCTTTTACCCCTACCTATTTTCATATATGTCTGTTAAGAATAAAGACATTTAGTAACCACAATACTATTTTCATGTATAAAATTCATTAATTCCATATCACCCAACATATAGTCTTACATAATTTCCACTTGCCTGAAGAAAAATGTCATTTATAGCTACTATTTCCAGTCCAGCATTGATTATTATTTGCCTTTAGTCCATCTTAATCTGGAACACTCTTCACCCCACAATTTGGATTTACCTTTGTTTCTTACGGCATTAACGGTTTGAAGAGGCCGGTCAGGTGCACTGGGGAGTGTTGCACATGCTGTATTCGTTGCCTCATTTTCAGGTTCATGTAAACGGTTTTAGTAAGAGCATCCACTGGGCCCCGTGCATGCTCCTTACTGCTTTACAGGAGACCATGTATGATGTCTGATTGTCCCACTGGTGATGTTGCCTAGTTTATCACTTGTTAAACTCGGCTATCACTTTATTGTAATGGTACATGTTTACCTTTGTAATTACTAAATAATCTACGGGATGGGAGTAGCCTTGAAAAAAATCTTTCTGGAAAGCCGTTTCTATATGTTGGCAAAAGCTAATTTAAAATCCAACAACCTGTAAGCAATTTGATAGTTATGTGAGCCCAGGAATGGGGACATGTTCTGATATCTTGTACTCCTGGGTTATTTAACCATTTTATTATTTTAAGAATCTTTATGCCCTAGCCTGTCCTGTGGGAATTCAGACTCTAGGAAAACAATTAGGGCAATCTGGGATGGTGTTCCCCTGGCTCTCAGCGTTGTCTGTGCTAGACCTCTTGAATTTAGAGTAAAACCATGACTCATCTGTGCCCCAGCCACCCTGGGCCAATGAGTGGCTTATGATGGGATATTATGAAAAGTCGTACTTTAACCAATATCAACATAGCCAAGCAGTTCAGTTTACAAAAGAAAATGATATGATTTATCATTTTCATTGATATTTGAAAGCTGGGTTTTAGAAGTTACTTTTTTTAGAAAATAATATAATAATAACATTACAGGAAGAAAAATAAATCATCCAAAAGTATGTTATCTGGTTTCAAACGCACTAATGCTCTTGCATGCTCATGTCCTCACCATTAAGAAGATGCATTTGGAAGAGGGAGATCCCACTGTGTAACAATGAGCAAGCTCTGGATTTTTATGATTACTGATTTTGTCCAGAAAACAGAAATAATGATGGTTATATCACAGGGTTGTTATAAAAGTTAAATGAGACAATGTACTTGACAGGCATAGCACAGTGCTTGGTTAGGTGCTGGTAAGCATTCAATTAACGTGTTTCTTAATACCGGTTTTTATTATGTAAATATACACCCATTTTTACAAAGCTGAAAAATAGTGAACATTAAAAAATAGTGAGACAATCTGAGTGTTTTGCCTATTTCACATATAGGCTTACTTACAGTTATCAGAGCAGTAAATTTGGCATTTTCCTTGCCTTAGTTTGGCTTGTTGAATAGATAACAACCATTCTGAGACAGAGTTTCAAACAAACCTACATTATAGTTTATCTATATTTACAAGACGTGGCCACACACATCATTCTATGTTCTCATCTTTACAGTGAGATTAACCATGGCTATTTCTTTTACACCTGTGGAAATATCAAGAGGACTAATTCTGTTTTAGAAAAAATAAACTATAAGGGTTATTTTTTCTAACCAGCAGGAAGTTGGTACTTATTTCTCTGGGAATCTAACAAGGGATCAAAACAAAGTTGGACTGCCCAATTTAATGTCTATGTTCAAAGGGGATGACTACCTTGGATTCTCTAAATAGTGACTAGCCTTGCAACCAAAATAGTGTTCAGGGACTCTTGACAGGCTCAGAAATTTATATTATAAATACCTTACAGTAAAAAAACATGAACCCAGGGTGTATTTTATCTGAACTAGTCTTTTGGAAGGGTTTGCATGATATGCAGAAGAAGGACAAAATACTGAGAGGAGCCCCAGGGGCTGTGGGGCAGCCACCACACTGATTCAGAGATAAGGGAAAGCAGGTCTTTCTTCCACTGGCCTCATAGGACTGGGTGGAACAAAGAACATTTCTTTTTCCTTCTCCACTTCCTGTTCTATGATCTCTCCCCTTCTGACCCCTGTTTAAGGATCTCAGTGCTTAAGCACATTAAGATACAGACAGCAACACTCCCATTTCAACATTATTGTTTCCACCTTCAAGCAAAAAAATAGATGACATCAGTGGTGTGGCTGCACCCTGAGCATGTTCAACCTTAAATCCTGAAGTCATCAGAAAGTGTCAGAACTCTGCAGCGGCTATTCCTTAAAAAGTACACTAAGGAAGAAGCATGTGAGTGACTCCTTCTATTACTTTGCAAATCAGTTGCTTTTGAAGATACTAATGGTGTGATCTGCTTGTGCACCTGAGTAATGCCAGAAAGCTGTTTCTCTGAGAGCTCCAGGGCCATCCTTTGACTGCTACCGAGATTTTCAGATGTTTTGCTAACAACATACTTGCAGTTAATGGAGGACATTTCATGTGTGGGGCATGTCAGGATTTCAGATTTTGTAGCAATCAGGGGCATTATTGTAACTATCTTATAGAGATCTGTATGATATTCACATTTGGAGGTACTCAAGAAGTTGTTGAAGGCAGTGAAACAGTGACCCTTAAGTGGAAGTAATTTGGAAATTTTGGGTCAAGCTAAAAATCTGTTTGATTTTGTTAGTGTTGGGGGTTTGGGAGCCTTAGTTTATACAGAAAATACTCAGCTGGCCAACTAGTAAAACCTGGGACATTATATCAAGGAGCTCTTGCTGGATTAGACTACCCCAAATGTAAATGCTTAAGAAACACTATCCATTTATTTGGCTGATGATTTGTGGGTGAGCAATGTGGGCTCGGCTGCACAGGGTAGTTCTTCTCCTCTTGTGGCCGACGGTCTTGTTAGGTTTTGGTCAGTGCCAGTTTAGCTGCGGTTGGCTGCCAAGGATGGGCTATAGCTCTGACAGTTAACTTCCCTCCATAGTTTCTCATCCCCTAGCAGGGTAGCTCAGGCAGCTGGGCATTTCCAAAAGAGCAAGCAGACATGTGCGAGACGTCTTCAAGCCTGGGCTCTGAACTGGCACAATTGCACTTTGCCCAAGAAGACCACAGGGTCAGCCCAGATTCAAGGGCTATGGAACTAGCTTCCACCGGAAGATGGGAGGCACCACAAAGTCACATCATGAAGTTGGTGATAGAGGGAGGGGAATACTGCACCTATGTTTGCAGTCTACCACAGGCTCCTTCCCGCAACTGAAGCTTAGTTTGGTTGGTGATACTTAGGCTCTTTCCAGATCTGCTAAAAAGACAACCACCTTCTTGAGCTAACTTTCTTCTAACCATCTTCCAGGAATGAGGAAATGCCAACGGTGTGATAGAGATCTCTTACAAAACGCATTAATGGGTGTGGAAACTTTGTCCCTTGAGGTAGCATGAAGCAGTTCCACAGGTTAGATACTTGCAACAATCAAGAGTTTTAAGATAGGCCAAGAATTGGAAGGGTTAACACAAGTAGTTGAATTGTAGCTAAACCTAGCAAACATCTTTGGCCAATGGGGGTGAATATATTCGTAATATATTCAGAAAGAATACATTCAGAAAGAAGAATTAAGTTGGATATTCCAATGCACGATTCTCTTTTGAAACTGCACAAAATGTTTCACGCTCATTTTTTATATTTAATTTTGCCTATAAGCTAACTAAACTAAATAGAAGTGAAGTGTAATGTTTTGAAATAATCCCATAGTTTTCAAGTGCTCTTGAAGCAGAAAGCAACAGGGCTCTATTGTGCTTTTCTCCACTGACTTAATACTCATTGTTTATGCTGCCCAGAAAATTTCTCTTTAATTGATACTTGGCTTGATCTCCTTTTAAATTATTAAAGATTGGAGGTGCTCATTAAATGAGAGATTAAAAGACATGGTAGGCACAGCTAATTATTAAAGGCCCATGAAGAGACATGAAATGCATTTTATCTAAGGCTTTAGTGGATTGTTAAAGTAAATGAATGGTTTAGTGATAAACCAGTCGGAGTTAATCAATTGAGCAAAACTATAGGGAAGCTATTTGAGTCTAGACTTGAAGGGTTTATAAGTAATCATTGTTAGAGACTTATAGCAGCTCCTGATTTCTTTAATTTTAGACCCTTGAGCTGTTAATTGGTGAGGAAATTGGGTCCAGGCTCCAGAGCTAATGACGACTGGAGGAAGACAGTTTATTTGTGTTTGTGGGGAAGGTCTGCATTACCAAACATTAGCAGGTCAGAAGTTGGAGTGAATTCTTTAGTGGCACATGGTGATTTAAAAGCTGTCATGAATCAACTGTGTAGGCAAAGCTCAGAGGAGGTGTATTTTCAGCTTCCTTACTTCCTGAACTTTTCAACCTCTCAGCTGCTCCCTTAACTTCCAAATCTTGGGCTGTGTATTATTTTTGCCTGCTTACTAAGAGGGAATGTTCGTTGTTGACACAGCCACTGCTGGCCAGTGAGATTAGTAACACGATACAGAGATTTTCACCACTTAAAAGTCATTGGTTCAACACAGCTCAGATAGGTAATGAGTTAAAGTTATTCTGACCTGACAGCTGTTTAGAGGCCCATTTGATGTGAACTATTTCTCGGTTTGCCTCCAGACAGGGGACATGAAGCTGCTGTGGATTGCAAAATGTCATCTCTGTTGGAATCTCACATAGCAGCGAGTCTCAATGTTGAGTCATCATCACTGAGGCTAAAATAACATGTTCCCTAGAATTAAGAACATTTGGCTGGCTTTTGTGCAAAGGTTTTGAGCCCTGTGGAAAAATAGTATCGAGTTAGTTTCTCCCCAGAGTCAGTCACTGCTTACAAGTTGAATGCCATTAACTAGTTCAAGAAGCCAGGGCAACATTTAAAGCATTACTAACAATCGATGAAAGCTTCAGTTAAGATGCATTTAATGTCCCTTTCCTGGCCCTTCCACAATTAACCACATCTACCATGTTTTCTAATCGCTCATTTAATGAACATCTCTGATTGGACATAAGTGTCTGCCCGCCACTTAAGGAGTGATTTAGGCGCTAGACACTCCAGGGTTCAGAGGGTTTAGATCGCTAAAGACTCAGTCATTTCCAGCTTCACAAAATTCATGTTGAAAAGGCACATAGTTCAAAGACAACAGCTGAAGCAGGCTACAAAAGGAAGTGTGAGAAGAGAACAGAATGGCAATTAGGGAAATGGAATATGACACATTGGTTAATAATAAAACTTTGTTTAAAAACTGCATGCGTTTGAAGTGGTTGTGACAGAAGGACACGCTCTGATTGCAGCATTTCAAATTGTTGAGTATAGCTCTTTTAATTGTGTGCCCGAATGTACATCAAGGATTCTAATAGTACTTTCTGTGACATAACCTTTCTTCTCACTGTTTGTGGTTGTCACTGTATCCAATGTGTGGATACACTCTATCCAATACAGTGCCTATTGTAAGAGCTGTAACAACTTATTTCTGATTTTATATTAAACTTGGTGCAGTGTTAGTGCAAAGTATGGAGACTTTTATCTGTGGCATTAGTTTCTTACATGCAACCTTTCCACATTATAACAGGCAAATCAGTATATCCTGTATCTCTCATGTATCCGTGCCCTACTTCACAGCTAATCTGTGCTTCCTTTGAAGGCAGTGCATGTTTCTTTTATCTTTTACCATTTCAAACCACGTAAGATCGTGCTGCGAAGTGGCCGGTGGCAGATGAATATTTTACGTCACTTTTGAGCTACCGTGAGTGTACTATCAAATTGTGTTACTACTGTTATTGCTATTTGTCCCACAGCCCAAAGCTGAAGGCAGGAGAAAGAAACTGATGCTTCTCAACCTCCAGCCATCCTGTGGACATAAGGGAGTGCAGAAAGCGTGTGCCCTAGTGGTTCTGATGTGCTATGTTCCAGTAGGCCCGTCTTCTGTGAGGTTATGAGGATTTACAGACTGGCTCAGAAATTCAGTGGGTTACACATGGTACAAAATGAGTGCTTTCAACAGAGACCCTCAGTGAAGCCAAAGGAGCGAGGAGATAGAGCCCTAATCCCACAGTGCACCTTGTGCTCCCAAGGGAGCTAAGTGGAGGAAATGAAGCAGAGAATTTGTCTATGTTGTCCCCTCTTTACTCGAGCCCAGTGTTGCAGCAGGGATTCTGTGCTGGGCTGAATGTGCAACTCCAAATGCTTTGAAGCCACCCTGACCTGCTTCTGCAGTACTATTTAATATACTTTTGTGTTTTCTGCGTTAACAGAATATGTTTTCAGTTTTCCTTTCCCTGGACTTCTAGCCATTCTTCAAAACTTTTCTTATATTTTATTTTCTTTGTGACATTTCTCTAGCTCTACTTGACAATTGTTAACCACTTGCTTGTGTTCCAATTAGACTTTTGCTCCACCTATACTATTGTATATCTGACATTGGTTTAAATGTGTGTTTATTTCTCCATTTCTCCTACTAGTACAAGAACTAGTTGGGGGGCAAAGATGAGGTCTACAGTTGCATTGATAAAGCAATTTCTTCTTTCCCTTCCCACTTAAAGTGCCAGAGTTATGTATGGGGCTACCTGATATCTAGTAACCATTGCTCAATAAACTGAGTTTGGGAGAAAAAGATTTTATTTAAACATTTCAGAGAGAATGGGGTTCACTATTGATATCAGAATTAATGTCTATATTCTGTTGAAAAGAACCTCACAGTGGGAATTTTAAATGTGTGTATTGCACATCAAACTGACACAATAAATAAAATGCCTCTAAATGTGACAGTACTCTAATAAACTTCATTTAAAAATGATAGAATTAATGTCAGTATTTAAGATGGTTGAGGAATAACAAAAATTACAATGGACTTGTAATTAATTAAGATGCTGGTTTCGAAGCTATTCGTGTGATAGTTTGGGAGGGTGAGTAACTAGATCAATTAACAATGTGCCTGGTAGAACGGATGAGAGATTAACATTAAGGAAAAAGGCCAAGACATGGGGTGTTTGATTACTATCACATTCACTCCTAAATTGATAACTTTGTACTTTGTTAGAAAAGTAATGCAGAGTCGGCATGCTTGATTCCCTCAAGTCTGTACTCTGTCCCATGTCATTCATTAAATGGCTTTTGGTTCCTTAACTTGTCGCTATTCAAAGCGTGGTCTCTTGGACCACCAGCTTTTGTATTACCTGGGAACTTATTGGCAATGCAGACTCAGGTCTTCATCCCTAGACCTTTGCAGTAGCCACTCCATTTTAGCAAAAGTCACAGGTGACTCACATGCACGTTAAAACTGAGTAGCGCATGTCTTAATGTATGTCACTGAAATATGCATGATCAGGAACGATTAAGTCCATTTGAAAAAATAATCAATTGCTGTTTTCTTCCATGAAAGGAGAAGATGTACATATTTAACACAATGGCTTTCTTGATGCCTTTACTGGGATAACAGTTTTTATGAGAAAATCAAATTATACCTTTTGAATTTATTGTGTGACTGACAGAGAAGCAAAAGGAAAAAAAGAAAAAAAGAAAAAGAAAATACAGAGTAGTTCAGGTAAAATAACAATTTCATTTCATTTTATTGAGAAGTGACTTTTTCAATCTAAAATTTAAAAAATAGGAATGCTTATGGAAGCGGACTAGCATCTTTAGTCATTTTAATCTATTCAAAAATATTTACAGAGCAGGCACATCAGACTTTTGATATCCATAGAGAATCCTGGTTAAGGGGTAGCCAGTTGTACTGGATCATCTAGGAAATGGAGGAAGTTTGACACCTGGGTGTTTTTTTTTTTTTTTTTTTTTTGGTAATGTTGGAACCTGAGTGAATGATCCATAGTTACATCACATTTTTCTTCTGTTGTTATAACTGTTTCATTCGGATTTTATCTGACTCCTGGGTGGAAGTGTCCATGCACCTTCCTAGAAACAAACCACGTCAGGCATACTAAAAACCAAATAAGAACTCAGTGAAGGAGCCTGATATAGTCCACCTTCTCCCCTTTTCTTTTTCATTTTGCAATAAAAAAAATGGGGCTCTTGTTTGTTGGAGAAACTGCCTATGCGATTAGTTTGTCCACGTTGCGAGGTAGGGAGCGATATTTGGTAGCATGGTTCTAGGGTCTGGTAACGAGGGTTAATACCAATTGCTCAGGCATTTAGAATTTCAAAGAATCAACCCCATGATGGTAAGCCTGCTTTATTCTGAGGGTTGTAAAACTACTTCCATTTCCTGCTGGCAGCTCAAACGGCATTCATTCTCTGGGAAGTCCACCGATAAATAGCTGTTTTTCTCTTCCACCTCCCTCCCCTCTAAGTCAATCAAACACGTCAAACACCTGAGGTTCACCACCGCCCCCATTAATGTCCACACCCTAACCCCATTTAACTGCAGTTATGGGGATTTACATTCTAGCTACTCCGAGGGGTGGTTTTATCTACTGGGAGGCAGAGACCCTTTTCATGTAGCAGCAAAAATAAATATCTCACTAGGCTCTTTTCCTTCCCTTTTCCTCCCAGGACCAGGAGCAGAAGATCAGATCAACTCAAATATTTTAGAAATAGTGCTTTCTACTGGCAGTTATTATTTTGTTCTTCTTTTTTTTTTTTTTTTTTAGTGACCTTAATTTTTCTCCTTCCTCCTCACTGCACTAGTAGCCCGAGGCGTAGAGAAAGGCAGACCCATCCCAACACACAAGCAGACATCTATTTGTCATGCCTTATGGTTTGTATTTTTGACTGTTTGGAAATTAATTAAGAGATGTTGATTTCCAAGTGCTTTTTTCTAAGTTTCTCGAATATTTAAACAATTTTAACACATTTCAAAAAAACTTCCCGTCTCTCTGTTTGTAATAAGATTAATTATGTACGGTGCACCACTGCTTATCCCCATGAAAGAAAATCTGAAACGAGGGATTTCAGCTTCAAGAAGGCTATTTTGTCCTGTTGCCGAGGTTGTAAAGGGATTAATTTACCATATCGTATAGCCCTGGAAGACTGTGATAATTGAAAACATCCATATTCATTGCATGTTCAAAGGGATCTGTCTGACTTTGTAATGTAAAAAGTGCATTTTTAACCTGAACCCGGACCTGCATCTGCTATTGCTTAATCCTATTAGTCCAACAGTTCCAAAGCTTTAGTGTATAATCATTAGCTCGCGTTAATCCTGAGACATGCCTCCAGCTTCAGCCTGTCAGAAGGGATCCCTGCAGGGAAAATGTGGAGGTGCTGATAGCACACCACCAACACATCTTATCTTAAATGCTAGCAGCAGCCCTATCTGTTATAGCCAGGGAATTAAAAACAAATTTTTTATGGGTATTGGATAGCAGGGTGTTCCTCAAGTCCCCTCCCCAGCGCTGTCTCTCTTCTCTCTTCCTCTGTCTGTCTGTGTTACTGCTTCTCCCTTGCCCTGCTTTCCCTAGACTCTTTGTTAGGGTGATGCTAGCGATGACAGCCCAAGGAAGAATGAAAGGGAGTGAGGAAAGAAGCATTCAAGATACTACTTCGGCAGTGGAAGGTCGGTGCTCAGTCAGGACACTTGCCAAGTCTTCTGTCGCTTTTAGTCCTTGACGTCAGGAAGCCAAGCCAATCCTATGTCTTCTGCTGCTCACGATTATAATGTAAGATGACAAAATGTGGCTTATAGTTGTCATCCCCTCCATGGCATGGCCTCCTGAGAGTCTGAGACTCAGGTGCCCTAGCACTGACAGGAGCTGGCCTCAGCAGAGAAGGAAACTGCCACACAGGGCTGGCAGGGGAAGATTTAAAGGAGGGGAGGAAGATGGTGATGGGGAGTTGGGAGCAGGAGTGAGGTTGGCTTTGGGGGTTGCTGTAAGAGGTATAGAAAAATGTCATTCCTGAGCAGAGCTTAAAGCTGTACATTTTAGACCAGAGTAGAACATGTGTAAAGAGGACATTCCTTTTGGAAATGGGGTGAAAGAGAGTATTTAGTCATTTATGTGACATTCATTTAGCAGTCACTATGTACCTAACCCAGCAGCTCCAAAGGTGAATGTGGTCCCTGCTCTCACAGAGTGGCGCTTGAGGAACTGTTAGTAAACGACTGAACAAAGAAAAAATAGGCATGCAAATAAATGACAAACTAATTGCCTCTCTTAGTTACATGGATTTCAAAGGGAATTTCAAGTCACTGTCATAAATAGTGCCTCTACTAGGAGACATATGAATATTAAAATAAAATGTTCGTTCATCCTGCATACCACCGATAAATAGTATGAGAAGCATGACGCGGTGGAAAACACCAGCATAATTACATTCCTTGCTTATCAATTGCATCATATCCACATGATGGTTGCCAAAATTCATGCCATTGCAAAAATGATTGAATTTAAAAACATTAAATATGGGTAATTTACATATTAATTACAATAGCAAAATACAGCTATGCATTAGACACATTTTTATTATAGCTCCTGAAGGAAAAAGTAAGTTTTTATCTGGCTCCTAAATACCTCCTTTCTACTCACTGATATTGATGCTTATAGGACGACTGTAAAGTTATAGCAGAATCTGTTGTACAGAAAGTCTTTGAAGAAAACCATGAAATCATTTGTTTATTCTCCTCCAAAACATGTCAGGAAAATCACCTGCAATTAGATTTCAGGTGTTATCAGAACAAGAATCATCAAATTATTAATCTTAAGTTTTCACCTGTCATTTCCTCATAAGTTATTTCTTCGCTGCCCCATCGAAAGGGGCTCCTTAGAGTCTATGAAATTAAATATCTGCAGTTAGATTGATTCAGATGATCAGACAGTATGCCACTCAGTCATGTAATGGTTATTCAGCATGGCACCTGCCAGTGCCTTGCTAGAAACTGGGGGAACACGAGCATGAATTAGACAAGGTATCTCCCCTCCAGGAACTCATATTTTAAAGAAGGAGAAGCAAAATCTACACATCTACTTTTTTATAAAGGGTAGAAAGTGTAAAAACAGGAAGTTTGGAGACTAATATTGCTGCCAGCTGGAGAGATAAGAAAGCATTCCGTAGCAGTGGTTGCCAGCCCTGATTGCACATTGGCATTATCGGGAGAGCACTGAAAAATTTCAGTGTCTGGGCCTCACTCTCAGAGACTCTGACTCAAATGGTTGGGGTGGGGCTCAATCATCACTGGATTTTAAAAGCTCCCTAAGTAATTGTAATGTGCAGCCAGGGATGATAACCACTGTTCTAACTACTTATCAATAAGAAGTAGGTGGTTTTGAAAAATTTTCTGTGTATAATATCCTATTCGATTAAAAAGAAAATGTCTTAGTGGAATAGCTTACATAGATTTTGCATATTCTCCATGTTAGTATGTATCAATTCAGGTAAAATATTTCATCAACCAAATACTTTCCTTTGTGAGATTGTTTCAAAGCCCATTTTACTAAATTATAGTAATCAAAGACTTAGTTCCCCTAAGGTCCCACATACAACACTCAGCACATTAACACAGAAATTATTTTTAAAATCTTGCTTATTTACAATGGATACAGATTTATCTACCTTTAAGTGTGAGTTGGTAAACAATTTTAATATTTGCTTCAAAAATCTAAAAGTTCATCAGTGTCATTTTAATTTTTTTCAACTCTATTATTTTCTCCCATATGGAATTCTCTGTCCTTAGCAACGATTCTGGGCCTAATTTTCATAGTGGAAAAGCTACTAGGAATCATTTGGGAAAAGGAACCACCCTGAAACTTTCTCATTGTCATGGTAGACTATTTCAAAAACCTTCTTGAAGTCATCACATTGGCTAGCTTGCTTTCTGGGAGCCCGATTATTTCTATGAAGAGAAAGTTGGATGCTGGGAACAAGTGTTGCCAAATGGAAATATTATGAAAAAGATCTCTTATTTTCTCCTAAGGGCACCTCATTAAGCAGAGAGCTTCCTGAGAACTCAGCCTCCAGCATCCTGGAGAAACTAATGTGATGCTCTTTTCGAAACTGTCTAGTTTATTCTTCATTATGGATTTTCTTCAACTGCGCAAGACCTGGCTCATTTTCAGAAAAATCTAATCCCAATTCTTTAGTGGAATTGGAACGGCACTCACGAGACTACTGTTATCTGGGCCTGGCCTATTCTATTTTTTAAATTCTAGGAAATTATTCTTGAGGAATGTATGAACAAACAGATGTGAAAGGCACCAGGACCACTATGTAGTCACTATCTCATTATTTTTCCAGTACTTGTAGAAATAAACAAGAGCTTCTCAACTGCTTTTCTATGACTTCCATCTTGAGGATAAGTAATTGGAGAGGAACTTGCTCCTCCTCCTGAGAAGGGCAGAAAAGCTTTACTTCCAGGATGTCCTGTGGAGCCAATTGAGGTTAAAATATTGGGAAGGGTCATGTATATGGCATATACATATATATATATATGTATATAGCATATATAAATTCTGCATAGTTGCCTTATTATTCCCAGTTTGCTTATAGTTAGGAAAGGGTAACATGACCAGTTTGGGAACAGGAAAATGTGAATATATGTGTTAATTAGAAAAAAGCCCATGGACAATTTCCAATCTCTCTCTCTCTCCCCTTAACACCCAGCTGAAAAGGCTGCATGTTCTAGATGGCCGATCCTAAGAAGGCCCTCCGAGTGACGGTAACTGGAGCAGAACCTTCCCTCTGTCTCCTTACCAACCAATCTGAGTCGTACAGTGAGTGTGAGAAATACTAAACCATTGGTAGCTTGGGGCTGTTGCTGTTATAGCATACTTGGGTATCCTGACTAATGCAATACTGTAATACTAATCTTGACTAATCTTTGCTCCTCTGCATTAAATGACTCTAACTCTGCATTCCGGTTCTACTTTTTGGAAATCACGGGAGAAGCGACCACCACCACCATTAGTAGCTATCACACCCCTCTTTCGTGAGCCAAGCCTCAGTTAGTTGGGAGAGGGACTGCAAGGAGGCTGAGAGGGGGATCTCTGTGCTTCCTGTCCAAAGGAAACATGCTGCTAATGCCTTTTCTGGGTTTGAAGGAAATAATTGGGCTCATTAAGTTGCTTTTCAGTCTTCTTTTGTTCATTCTAAATAACCCTCAGGTTAATTAGACATGGCTTCTATCCTCAGGAAATATTTCTGTGTGTGGTTCATAATGGAGAGAATGGTCATAAACTCAGTAATTAAATTTTCCATCTTGTATATGCTAAAGCATGGCAAACCACGCGCAAGGTGTCTTGAAAAACAATAGCCTTTGTGAAATAGAAGAAATATTTGATATAAGAAAATACATCAAAAATTCTGCATATCTTAGGGTCTAATCGAGAAGCTTTGGCTAGAGCGAACTGGTAGGTCCCAGTTTATACCAAACAGAATCATGCAGTGTGGTTGCTTCTTGGTCCTGATGCATAAATACCTGGGTTTGTTTTAAAAATCCTGCTGCCTGGTTCTGGTCGCAGACCAGTGGAATAAGAATCTCTGAATCATTCAATAACCAGCCAGAGTTGGGAATCACTGGCAAAGTGAACAAGAGCAGTAAACTAGAGGCAGAATCTGAATTTTGATCCTTTGTCTTTTTATTAGCTAAGTAACGTCAGATCACTTAGTCTTCTCTCTGAATTTGACTCTTACCCATATGATAGAGATAATAATATTCTCCTTGCCTAGCTCCACATACAGTTTTGATACTAAAAGAAGAAAATACATGTGGAAGGACTTTGTAAATTATGAAGAGTAAAACTATACTATTGTCATTATTATTATTATAAACTCATAGACATGACTCAATCCCACTTTAAATCATTTTATTAAAGTAGTAAGAGATAAATGAATCAAGTGACTATGTTTATAAATTAGTCACCTATTAATGCTTGAGCGAAAATCAAAAACCCAAATGGAGTGACTTTGCTGGCAGCCAACTTCTCTGTTCCACTCAGATGTCCATGTTTGTAGGAAAATGCATTATTATATTTTGATGAATTACAATTGTTTGGCTCCATTCTGGGCCCAGTGGAAGCACTGCTCATGTCAGAATTGCTGTTGTCTTTGTAAGCTGACTCCATTCCACTTTTCTCAAGGTCTTTACTTGTTCAAGGACTGTGCACCTAAATCAGAACCCCATGGAGGGCAGAAACAGGATAAGTGTGTAGCATGGTGTGACCCTCTTGAACTTATTAAATCGTTACTGAATCCCTACTACTAGCAGACACTGATTAGAGAGAAGACCAGTATTAAAAATTTTAAAAAAAATAGCTCCTCCTAAAAGAGTTACGGTCCAGACAGGAAAGACCAATCATTTTTACCTTCAGTTTTGTTTTGCGTTAGCCCAGCCCAGCAGAGAAGTTGTTCAGTAAATGGTAATAAATGGTAAGAAATATTGTCATTATTCATTGTCTTGGATATACCAGGGGCCCAAGCAAAGGGCCAGGAGCCTAAGCCCTCCAGCTAAGCAGGTCAGGCAGCGGTGGAATGTTGCTTATCTATACCTTCCTGCTTCTGTCCAGCTCCTTGAAAAGGCTGCCCTTGACCTCAGTGGTCCCTGCTGGAAGACAATCAGACCCATTCCAAAGGAGATCTTTGGGTTTTCTCCGGTACTGACAGGGCACAGTTCCAGAGCACGATTTCAGAACTCATCCTGGCCAACAATGAGCCAGCCACTTGGGTTACCCTCAGCCACACCCTGGTCTCCTGAGAATCATCCAACCGAAATGACTGGGAGATGGGCCAGACTCCCTCAGGCCTTTTCTGGTCTTGCTGGGGAACCAGTTTTAAGCCTCAACCTATTCCAAGATGAGAGGTGAGTAAAGGATTATCCAAAACAAACATTAACTGGCTCTCTCGACCATGGCTTTCTTTTTGAGGCTTCACTTTCTCAAAATGAATGGGATGACTTCTTAAATCACAGAGATTTGTGCATCTAGTAAGAAAATTGTAACAGTTAACCATTCATTTCTGAAAGGCTATAAACATTCCTAGATGAATGAAATTAATAGATTTTACTCTGAGGACAGAAGGTTCTGCTATACTAAAGCCTGAATCTGCTTGTCTTCTAAAACCCACAGGTGTCCATAGCTTAAACGAAAACAAAACAGAAAGGAAAAGAAAATCATCTCTAATAAAAGAGAATAATTGAGAAACAAAATGGAAGAACTATTTGTGTATGTTTTCCTTTGTTTCGCATTTTCAGGCCTGACCTCAAGTGTGCCCATTCATCACCTAAAGACAATCAACTATCCACTATCAGCTCAACACTGAGGATCTCTAGAGATACATTGATGTGAAGGACTGTCTTTCACTATAGCTAATTAAGAATGCATCAAGGGCCAAAATCCTGTTGTGGGTTCTAAGTTTAAAGGGTTGCAGGTTCTAAGCAGTTTAAATAGAAGGGTTGCCTGTATGGCATCGCCTGCCACAACGGACACCCTCTTGCTTCTCATAGAGATACTTTATGAAAAATACACCGCTTGAGCTGGTTAGGGCTGTGACATACAAGCAATGAGATCATCTCAATAGTCTGCTTCTATGTCAAGAATGCGGTAGATGTGTTCAAAATAGTGACATTTGCTTAAAGATGTTTCCCCTTCTCTCCAGGTTCAT